>JAIXND010000657.1:7245000-7790000 GCA_023646645.1 Varanus salvator macromaculatus | reverse complement strand
TGTTACTGTTTCTGATTCTCTCATCTGTCTTTTTAATAAGCACAACACAGCAAACAGCTGCCGGATCAAAGCTTTCCAGCTGTGCCGGTCGATTCTGTATGGGTTTACTCAGAAGTAAGGCAGACTGAGTTCAGCTGGAGTTGTGCCCAAGCGCTTAAAGGAACTGCTCAGTCCCCAATGGATTAATGCCGAAGCAATTCCAGGGACTGTCTCTCGGCGTTGCTTTACGCGCTGGCTGCAAGGACTGGAAAAGGAAAGGTGTACCCCCAGAACGCGAGGGAGCTAGAAAAAGTTCCAGCACAGCTAGCATGCTGATGGATTACGTTTTATGCCAGTGGCTGCAGCCGTTATAGGAAAATTCTGTATACATTTGAGAAGATATAAATACCAGCTTACCTGGCAGTGGAAGGGTAACCTATCCAGAGCCACAGGGGGAGCAGAAAGGGAGGGGCAAGTAACAGTCTCCCCCATAAAAGAAATAAATTTGGGGAAAATGTAGATACACAATATTTACCAACACTGAGCATATTTTACAGTTTAACATGCAATGCATCATTTATAACTCAGCTTCTACAACTGCACAATGTGGCATAGTCATGAAAATCGGAGCCATTTCATTTTTCTAGACCATCTTTTAGGGTTAAAAAAAAAACCCAAAGACATTCTGCCACAGCCTGGGAAGTGTCTATGCCATGCAGTGCCACACACACCTGCTCAGAAGCTGGTCCCATGGAGTTGAGTGGGGCTTGTTCCATCGGAAAAGCAGGAAAAAACCGCGGAGAATAAAAATGGCAAAATTTATAAGCAAAAGGGAGTGTATTATTTAGACAAAACGGCCTCATAGACGCACCATATTAAGGACTAGCGGCTTACGTCACTCTAATCCTGCCAAAAGCAGGGGGGTACGACTGGGAGGGCTCCCAGGGGTGCACAACTGGCACCTTCTTGATTAGCACAGCTGTTGAAGTTTATCTGCTACCCCCTCTCAGTTCCCCGTTCCCTCCAAGTTTAGCCTAATCCCCACAGTAGGAGGCAGGGAACAATAATCATAGATTGTTCCCTGTTGTAATGCAGATGATGCTGTGGTCTGGAATGGATAATTCAGGACCTATTAGTTTTACAAAAGACCTGCTCCAGGTGGAGGGGAGAATTCCTGGAACTGGTTTGTTCATACAGACCAACACAGGTGCCAGTTTTCTTTAACTCTTCTTTGGGTTGTGCCTATAGGGACAATATTTCCCACCAAGCCACTGCCTTAAAGTTTACCTAGAAAATTGCACACCTTCAGAGAAACACCTCCTCTGCATACCTGCAGCCCACCTGCCTGGGAGGAGATGAGTAACTCATGCAGAGAAGCAATGGAGAGCTGCCTGTACCCCCATTCATATCCCTCCTCTAGGAGACTGATGGCAAGCAGCAAGATCCATCAGTCATTCTGAGAGTGAATAGGCTGCTGCTTCTGTACGTCCAAGAAGATCCTTTCTTTGTTGCCCTTCATATCTTGGCATGCGCCAAAGGTTCCTTCTTGGAAGACCTGTGGAGTTACTGGCTTAATCGCATCCAGTACTTTATTGTCTGGGATGAATTTAACAGGCCAGTACCAGGCCTCAGCTCTTGAAAATGTGAACTTATCCTTAACGAATCCCACAGAGCATGTACAGAGTGGCTTTCCCTACCACACTCCATATGCCTGGCACTGGGGGTGACTCCAAGGGGAGGTTACATGCATTCCAAGCGACTACAAGTCCTTACAAGGTTGCCCACTGACCAATAAACTATGCTTTGGCTTGTGCTGCGTTACAAGCAACTCCAGCTGAGTAAAAGCAGCAGGTGGAACTTGGCAGTGCATGGAAATAAAGAATATCACCCATCTGCAGCTCATGTCACTATTAAAGACAGAATTAGGGAAGTCAGTTAAGAATCCTATAAGCCCAGATGTGGAATACTGAAGGGGGAAAAATCCAAGGCAGCACACCTGTATTTCTGTAAGCAATCCTACCAGGAATCTGGGAGAAAAATTCTAGAGTTGCACAAAGCCCGAATAACTACCGTATTTTTCGCTCTACAAGACGCGCCTGACCATAAGACGCACCTAGTTTTTAGAGAAGGAAAACAAGAAAAAAATATTCTGAATCCAATGGGCACATCATCACAGGCACATTCCCCATCCCTTCCCCATGGGCTGCACATCTGACAGACTTGCTGCACACACATATTCGCTCTATAAGATGCACAGACATTTCCCCTTAATTTTGAGGTGGGGAAAAGGGAGTCTTATAGAGCAAAAAATACGGTATATTGTTATCCTCCTCCACAGACCATGATAGCTTTCTGCCCCAACATCTCATTTCCAGAACTCCGCTGCTTGCATTAGAAACACAGATCAAGTTATTCCCAAGCAGCACTACTTGGGAGCAATCCTTCTTTAATCACTCACTAAGCACTTTATAAGGAAACTTAATTCATTTGCAACCTTTCAAACAAGATCTAACACCCCGTTTCTCTTTTTTAACTACCTGTCACCCCTTCCTTTTTAAACTACCTGCCTCCTTTGGATACTTCTACAGTGGGATCATGAGGCCCTGAAAATGTGATTCATTTCCTGATCAATAAGTTCAGTCTTAAAGACACAGAAAAGGAAAATTCATTCCTAGTTATCCAGGGCAACCTGAAGCCATTCCACACACGCACCCCAATAGCATCTTGAATCCCACAGAGATAAATCACATGATTGTCTTGCACTGGAAACAAGTAAATATTTCTTCACTCATTTTAACACTGGATTAGAAGCAGTGTTTACTTATACCTTTCAATTAGAAGAATTAAACAACTTTTTAAATATGGAGGATTCTGGGATTCTTTATAAGTTCAAACAACAGCTCTTCATGTTTTTTAAATGTTCTTTCTTTCCAAAAGCAGAAAAGACACAAATCAATGTCACAAGAACACTAACAAAGTTTTTAAGCGAAAAGCATCTGCAATAAGAAATGTTACTTCCTTCTTGATAAAAGATATTCTATAAATAGGTGGAAGATCACAATCTCAGTCCAGCATAGATCTGGTAAGGATGCAAGCCTCATCTAACACGCCAGAGGGCAAACTCCAGCCAGGGAAGGTCACTTATCCAACCTTCAACTATTCCTCCCTGGAGGAAGTCAGACTCTCACCTTCTACCACAGATCAGATAGAAATGTGAGGGATATGGGCAGGGGGCTTGTCTGTATGATACCTGCCCATTAGGAATATCTCCTCTGGACATCCTATCAGTTGGGCAGCATCACCTGTCCCAAATCGGCTTCCAAATAAGACAAACCCCAAACACAGTGAAGCCAATTCCCAGTGGACACATCGGGATTCTCTCAACACGCCTACTAGAAACCAAATGAAAAGCTTTTGGCATCAAGGGGGGTGGCCACCCTCCCGGACAGGGCAACAAGGCATCATCTGCAGCCTCAGATTGGCTGTCCTCCCCTCCCCTGCTGCAGCTGCACTCGGATGCTGGAGAGAACCCCTTGGGCTCAATTCTCCCGTCCCTCCCCATGCACGCGTATCCTGCCCTTTCCAGAGCACAGTCTGGTTAACTCTTTTGCTCCATTTTGGTCAACCATTGTTAGCAGCCAATTGTAGTTCATAATGATGGTTTGCAAATGGTGGTTTGAGCTAATGTTGGTTAGCAAAGATGCTGGTGCATGCAGAGGAGAAACAGCAGAAAACAGCCAGATGAGAAAACAGCTGAAGTGGAGAAACAGCCAGATGAGAGTGAAAGAAATAGCCAAGGGGCAGAGTGCACAAACTGGGACTCCTAAACACTGAAACAAGGCTGAGCAATACCAGGAAATGGCACACTATTTCCAAGGCGTGTTCCTGTCCAGGTCTCAAGCCAGCTTGAACCAGGAGCCTTGAAGTGGCTCCTTTTAAAATTCACCATCCTTCTGAGAGTTTCCCGTGGTTGCACATGCTGCAAAGGGGCATAGGACAGACCTGGTTCTGACGATTTTGCTGGCTGACTGAGGACAGGCGAGCAATGAAGGAACTAGGAAAGATGACCAAGGATAAGGACAGTTCGCTGGAGACCAGGGCCATGATCTTCCGTATCATTCTATTTTTGATCATCATGTATGGGTGCAAAAGCTGGATAGTGAAGAAAGCCAATGGGAAGAAAACTGATGCATCCGAAACACGGTGCTAGAGGAGAGCTTTGTGAATCCCTTGAATGGAAGACGACCAACAAGTGAGTCCCTGATCAAATTAAGCCGTAACTGGCCCTGAAAGCGAAGCTGACACAACTCAGGCTTTCATCTTTCAGGCACATCATGAGAAGGCAGGACTCCCTGGAGAAGACTATCATGCTAGGAAATGTCAAAGGCAGGAGGAGAAGGGGAGGCTCAATACAAGACGGATCAATTCGCAACGGAAGCGCCAGCCTTGCATTTACAAGAGCTGAGCAGAACTTCCAGCCATAGGACTGTCATAAGTCAGAGGCGAATTTGCGCCACGTAACGAGAAGAGGAGATGCCAGAGAGCTTTTTATCTCATGCTTTACAGCCTCCCCGCTGCAACAGCAGCCCTCACCTTCAGGATAATATAGGCCACTAGACTGATGCCTAATGTGAAAGCTTGGTGAGCAAACACTTGCTTTTTCCTCCTGCAGGCATCACTGCCATAAAGGTGGCAAAAGTGAAGACTGATCTAACGACTTTTTTCTTAGGCCCACCCCCTTTGTTGAGATCCGCCCACTCTTGCTCTGGCCCCGCCCCCTCAGTCATGTGGTCTCCAGGCAATTGTCTTTCATGAAAAATAGCATAGTGCCGCACTTTGGCTCAGGGCTCAGGCAAACCAGTTCCCCCTTCCTTCCTCCCCACTCTCTTTTCGTCTTTGCCCTATCAATCAATCAAGTGCCTTTGACTGTAAACAATTGGTAATCTGTTCTATTTCCATTCTATTTGGCATGGTGAGTTTTCCTCCCTAGAGCAGAAACAAGGCATAAGAAAATGACAAAGCCAGTGTTTTATCATAGCTGTTTTGGAGCAGCAGGATATCTCCCACCCCAAAACTCAATCCGTAGCTGAAAACACAAAAGTACTTCCATGTGAATCCAGAATTCTAGACAAGCAACTCTAAAATTTCTCTACCTCTATGTCCTCAACTTTCTGTAGATCATGGAAATTAATAGGATAGTGCAGGTGGGAGTCATGAAACATTTATTTTTATGTACAAACTTATATATTTCAGCATACCCAGTGGCCTGCATGAGAATACAGAAAGTAACAGGTTGCCCTGTTTAATTTCTAATCTGACAGGGTCGAGTTTGGCATTAGAAAGAACAAGACAGTGCCTCAAGACAATGGCTGGTTTCATCACGGGGGTGGGGAAAAGCTTCTTTTCCCCCTTCCTTCCCCCACATGCTTCTGGACCGGACTAATTCCCTCCACTGAGCATAGCCTCCCCATCATCCAAACCAAGAATGTGTGCAGTGAGGCAGAGATTCAAAATGCCCTTGGCGCCAATAGGGATTCAAAACCATCCCTATTACATATTTTGCTAGGCTGGGATGGCACAGGAAGCTGCGCACCTCAAGAGTAATTAGGCAAATCACACCTGGACAATGCTGCCATACACCCTGCTTTTATCCCAGCCAGCCAATCCCGTTCTGCTCCATGCTTCATCATGCCACTTCCGCTGAATTTTGCTGTCAATGTCCCCACCTCAGAGATGTTAGCAATTCATGGTCAGTGAAAATGCTCAGCCCTCACTGGTCCGTTTCTTTGCTTTTGCATGACTCCCTTATTTTGCCCCCTAAAAGCTTGTTTGTTCTTCTGCAAGCCTCGGGGCTCCCTTGAACTTCCAGATAACTCCCTCTATAGGTTCTTAATACACCCCTTTATGGATATGTCATCACTGAACCACTTAGGTTGCACATTAGGAGACAGGATTATAATCATTTCTCCCACTTTAAAATGGTATTTTTAAACATAATGTTTTATTCGGTTCCCCACAATAAGAAAAATGGTGTTATGTCATGCTTCTGTTTTGCTTTTTAAAGTAGTGAGTTTACAGTGGTGCAGGAAACATGATGCTAAAAATATCTGGAACACAAAAGACTTGTTCACCCTCTGGTGTTGAAACATCCATTTGTAATGATCCAGTCTTGGGCTTAAAGCCTCAAGTTATGGCTTTGGTGTAATATCCAAAGGTTAGAATCTCACATTTTAGGAGCAGATCCATGAACTAGTTTAATAAAAGACTTGTGTTTTCAAACCATTTTGTTGTCTCTCAGGTGTCTTATATCTTCATTTATGAAAGTTTTAATAAAAACACACTGCCTTGGAAGGAAATGTAACAACAAGATTAAGTGCTATCAGAACCTCTGAATTCTCTGAAATGCTCAGATTCTCTCTTACAGTGTTTCTTCTATTTTTAAAAATCTATAACGCCCTTTAATATAAACATTCTGCATAATAAAAACAACAACTAAGTTAGTGACGGGAAATAAAAAAAATATCTAACAGTAAATAATGTGAGCACGAGAGGAATATTTGTCTGCCACTGAATAGCTAAGTAGCGACCCTGCAAGGCTCCCAAAGGAGACAGTTCCATGAATGGGGTGCCACCCCACAAAAGGACTCTGTTCCCACTTGCGGCCCCTGGATTCCTGGAGGACTAATACACCTTTTTGAAATGGCGTGACCTTTGAGCTCTAGTATTAGCCTTATATGTGCAGCTGACATTGAAATACAAGGAAGTGGAGAAGCAACACCACAGTTGCTAGGCCCTGACTCCAAACCAAGTCTAGAAGGATTCACCCCAGTTGCTCCTCATGGCACTATTCAGGTCCTTGTCCAGCAAGTGGTCTTATAAAACAGGGATGCAGAACCTCAGGCTCTGGGGCCGGATGCAGCCCCCGAGGTTCCCCAGAGGGCCACATAACTTTTGCATAACCACCCACTGTTTGGTGATTTTCCAGCTGCCATGAGGCTCTGCCTGTTCTGAGCAGCTGGAATGCCACACCTACAGTTTCCTGACTGACAGTAAGAGCTTTAAGCTGAATTATGCTCGCATGTGTGCCCCTTCCACCTTTCATTGCATCCACCACTCCACTGTGCTTCCCAAGAGCTTCTTTGACATGTAATTTACTCAGGGACTGAAAGAGCTGCAACTCCCCTGGAGTAAGGCATGGAATTCAGAGTTGCATGCTCCTTCCTCAGAGGGTCACTTCTAGGTTCTGTCACCTAGGAGATGGTGTTCATCCATACATTTCCCTCTGGAGCTGGCTGCTTACAAACCAGGTTAGTGGTTAACACTAACTTTCAGGACCTGGTTAGTGCTCATCCCAATATGGATTGGGAGAATCTGTCCTGGCAGTTCAACAGTAGACAGGAAATGCAAGAGGAGAGCAAGCAAGAATCCAAGTAGCAACTTCTGGTCCCAGCAGCTCATAGTAGAAGAGCCCAGATGGCCAACTGCAATTAATCGAGACTCTATTTTTTAAAAACATGATACAGCCATTAATCAGCTAATTGTGCCAATTAATCACTTTATACATTCTGTCCTAACAAAGGAGTGTTAACAGAATACATGGTTCCTATTGAGATATTCATTGTGATTATAAATGCTTTGTTTCTGGAAATATGTACGAATAAAGGTCGAAGAGTCAGGCTAAAAGCAATGTATGTGATAGTTTAGCCTGGCAGAATATTGGCATTAATTAGGTGGCCCACCATGCTGACACCATGGCCAATGGCAGCCCTTTTATTTGGATCAAGTGATCAGTTTTCCCAGCAGGCCACACTGAGAAGCGAGCAAGGAATGGCCAAGCCAGATGTGCTTAATACATTGCATCTTTTGTGAATTAATTCCAGATATGAAATTATCTAACCACACCTCTTGGGCCAATGCACACTCCGGAACTTATCAACCAGGCGTTCCTCTTCTCCAGACATGTTGGTGCACTCCTCGGCAGCATAAACTTATGAAACATGCCGAACACATAATTTTGAGACAAAATTCACTTTTTAAATATGTCTTTTGGGAGCAGGCTACCAATTTGCTTAGTTTGCAAATTAAAGCAGGAACGGAACAGAACATTGGGCAATAGCCACCAAGAGTGAAACACATCAAAAATAGGGTGTAGGCTTATGTGAACAACTGAGCTCTCTCTGATTTGGCTCCTGGATTTGACAAGTTGTTGGTTGTTATTAGGGTGGTAGCTGTCAGTGCTGAGAATGCAGTTGTGCTGGAGTGGAATGTGAACAGCAAGTTCTCAACCATGTTTCCTCAGAAGTAAGTCCCACTGCCTTCAATGCCATTTACAGCCTTGTACATGTACTTCAAGCTGCAGCCTGGGAAGCAGGAGTTTCATTCAAGGAATTAAGTGGGAGAAAATGTATGAATGTTAATCTTCGTTTTCTGAAGTGTCCAATTTGTTTCAGGACCTGATCAGCCTGTTGTTGATATCTATCCTTAGGTCAGATTAGAAACATGCATGTTCTCTCCTTGCTCCTGTGGATTTCTGGAAAACACAATCACGAGTTGCGTTCAGGCAACCAAATCGCACAGTAGCATGGCTTATCCCAACACACCGCTCCCCACTTGTTTTGGAGGAGAATGCACATAAGCCACAACCGATATCGCCAATGGACATGAATTCTGGCAGGTGTAGTCCAGAAATTCATATCAGAAAGCGGCTTGAAGCTTGCAGCAGAAAAAGAAGATGGAAGTAGTGGATAAGCATAGAAGGTTTTCAAAAATGAACACTTGCTCCCATGTGAAATTCTATGGATGAGGCACAAAGAGAGAGGACTTATTTAAGCACTCTTACAAATGCCTGGACCTCACTGGAACTTCCATTTGGCTGAGGAGATCAGAGTTTGAAATCCCAGCTGGCCACAGAACTTACTGGGAGACTGGGAATCAGTCACTCTCAGACTGACCTATTCCCAGAATTGTCATGCAGAATGGTGCTGTGAGAAAAAAAGGGGTGAACCCCATCCATACATGCTATTCTGACCTCATTAAAGAAAAGGTGGAATATGGTTGTGATTACTAATAATTCCATTTCCTGCATCTCCACCCCTCCAGTAACTTGTGGATGGATCCACTTTCCCTTGGTTTGGCTATCCATGTTTCACGATCAAGGCCTGGGGTTTGCCGTCATGACAGAGAGTGGCTTGCTAGTCTCCTGGCTTGTTTACTGCCTGCTCTTCACTTCCCATCTTCCAGGTTCCTTGTTCCTGCTGCTCTCCAAAGCCACGTTCTGCTTTTCCAGCTCTGGTTGATAACTGACCCCTGCTTCTGGCTTTGACCCTTTGCAATGTTTACTTAACTCTCCCTAGTTTTTGCCTAGGCTCTTCCACTGGGATCAGCCCCGCGGTTTGCTCTCAGCTCCGCTTTAATCCTGCCAGAACTTGTTATCTGGTCTGGCATCAGAAGCTGGCATGCAGAGACGCCTGTCAAGGCCCACCGCTCCGCAGGGGGCCCATTGTCAAGGGCCCCCAAGTCCCTGCTGCTAATTCTTTCCACAACTGCCACCTGCTCATTCGCTTACACACCCTTTCTCACTGGCCCAGAGGGAGAGAACAAATGAAGGATGGCAGGGAAGAAGAGGGAAATGCAGCTGCCAACATCTAGCCAGACACCTGCCAGCTCTCACCCAAGCAGGTGAGCAGGCAGCAAAGTCGAAGAGAAGAAAGGCAGCCCGCTTCAAGGAAGAGCTGGGAGACCAGGAGCTGACACTGCTCAGCTTTCCAGCATCGAATCCGGTGCTGATGTCTAGGCAGCAAAGCAGCAGTACCCATGGGCTGAAGCATGTGACTCGTTGGCTACCTTTCAACTGCCTCTCCTTGCAGCAACACAAACATGCAGCGTTTAAAAAAAAAAAATTCTTAGGGATTTAGATTGACGCACGGGCAGAAAAGCATGCAGCAAATTTTGAAAGTAGTGTGGTCCAGCCACAATGCATCACTCAGGGTTCACATGGACACGCTTCTGAGTCTTCACACTAAACCCCCAGCCGCTGGTCACCCGAGCAAGCAGAGAAATGCACAGACATTTGTGTCCCTGTGTGGGGAGAGCTGTATCAGCCCTTCTGCGATGGGACAATCCCAATCCTGGGCACTCTGCTGGCGATTCTAGGCCTAGCTTTGCTAAGCCACAGCCTGATGGGAAGGGGAGAGCGAGGGATTTGGCCCAGAAAGCTTAAGGAAGTGGTGCAGGAAGGTGAGCTGATTGCAATGGGCATTTATCTTTTATGCTCAGGGGAGGCAGCAAATGCAAAAGCCAAAGGGCAGCTGCCTTTAATCCTTGTGCTGTTCAAAGGGGAATTTCAGGACAGAAGCTTGCATGACACCTTTCCTCTTCCACACCATCATGAAAGATGCAGGCGACCCTGCCCTGTTTTACATTTGGCCGCTCTGATTGCCATACTCTGAAAGGAAAGTGTTTTTTTCCCACTTTTGCTCATATGGAGGAAAGCCACCACACAAGATATCTCCCCTAGAAGTTAATTCTTTTCTGCATCTGTGCATTCTCTTCAGGGTGCCTCGGTTTCCTCATATCGAGGTCTGCCTTCCTCGCTGTCATACCTCTCTGTTTTGATTGAAATGTGGTATGCCAACTTTCTATTTATGTTAAGTGTCCAAAGGCATTAAGAGCAGACGCACAAGCGGCACTGCAACAGGCTCGCTCAGATTTTCCGGTGCAGCCAGAATGTCTCCTTCCTTTATGTATTCCAGGGCATATTTATCTTGACAAAGCCATTCGAGATATTTTGCTGTCCTTAAAGTATAATACTGTTCTGCAACGGTACACACAACTGCCATTTGACTATCGACTGAATAAATAGATGGTGCAGTTCTTCAGCGAAGCATTGTTCCTACTGTGTCACACAGATAAAAACACAAATCGAGTAATCCTTCAGAACAGGGATGGGCAGCCTTTTCTCTGTCTACAGCTGCATTCCCTAATGAGGACTTTGCTGAGCAGGGTTGCATCTTGGTGATTGGATGAGCCAAAGCCACCAATGCACAGGACCAAAGCAGAAAGTCCGGGGGTTGCACCTTTTGTCCTTCTGCCACCTCTCTTTTTTTCTCCTTTATGTGAGCGCATTCTACCTTCTAATTGGTATCGAGTTCAGTGAAATCCATTCTTCTTTCTGTTTCTTCCTTTCCATGGCAGAAACTTTCCATACAAGGTGCTGATTAGCTAGTCCCAAAGACATCATGGGGTTCCTTTCCATTTCCTGGAGCAGTTTTTCAAATGTTAAAACTTGTGTCGTGATTAATATTTTCAACCCAAAAAAGCACCAAATCAGCCTCCAAAGAGATGGAGATGAGCATGGTGCTGTTCAGAAGTTGCTTCTGAAAAGGCAGAAAGTTTTTCTTCTGTGTATAGTAAAGAAGTCGTCAGATGAAGCTGAATGGTGGGAGAGTCAAGTCCAGCCAAAGGAAGTACGTCTTCACACAGCACAAAGTTAAACAATGGGATCCACTACTACCTGACGTCATATTGAAACCTTGTTCAGACTTACCTTAGTTTTGCTTGCTAAATTTGCAAGGTGGGGAAGCGTAGTGTCCCCTCTCTGAACTTTCCTTATCACCTTAGGGACACATTTCTGAGACGGGAGCCTCTCCATGCAGTTTTGAACATCAGAAAATCAGCATTCAACAAGAATTGTTTTTATTGCTGTGGTGGCTTTTAGTATTTGTAATACTGATTCTGTTGTAACTTGCCAAGAGATTCCTTATGAACTAGTGGGTGGCATATAAATTTAAAAATAAATTCAAAATGTTAGAATCAGCCTCTCCTTTTCAGAAAATCATCCTCCACACACAGATGAATAGAGAGGATTGGCCAGGCTGAGCTCCCTTCCCATGCAGACACTTGTGGGTTTAATAAACACAGCTTGGAAGGGCCCGGGGAGAACTTTAGATGGCTTTAAAAGTAGATCGGGCAAATTAGTGACAGACAAAGCCATCAGCGACTGCTGGTCAAGATGGCTGCATGTGTTTCACAGGCTGATCAAGTGTACCTGTGCCTTCATTTCCTTGCCTTCAGGGAAACCCATTTCTATGTTCGTCTACACACGTTCTGCATTTTGAATGAGCTCATACAGGCTGCCATTCATCACTGATGGGTGCCAAAATCCTCCTCACCACATGGCAGAATGACAGGAGGAACCCGGCAATCTTGGGCTGAGCTAGCGTTCTCCCACCCGGTTTGGTTTCCTTCACGGGACTCTGTGGGAAAAGGAAGGGCAACCATCTTGCAACTCTGAAAAGTAGGCTGCAGCCTCCATGTTATTTCTTCAGAACTGTCCCTCTTGATAAACAGCTCATCCCCTCTTCCCTGTCCCCCGCTGTTTCTAAGAAAATTTCCCTCAGCATGCAAATGCTGAGGCCGTGGCAAACAGCCGCCTGAAATTGGTTCTCCTTGATCACCTGACATCTGCGCTCTGGAGGATTCCCGCTCAGAGTGCTTCCATCCCTGCTTGAAATGCCTGCAGTTCTCTTCTCTGAGCAGGTGGTATCGAGTAGGAAATTGGCCACAGGCCTGTTGCAGCTCCTAATTTGAGCTCCTTGCAACCGTCACTGACACAGGGCTGGCCCTCCTATTAAATAGAGTGAGGCGGCCACCCAGTAGCAAGCATGGGGAGCCAGCGACAGCGGCAAGGTGTCAGAGGGCATCTCAGGCCTCCCACCAGCCCGCTGGGCTCAGCTGAGTTGGAGGGTGCTGCCCCATCACCTGCAAGGAAGGAAACGTGCCTCCCAGTCCCGTTCCGCAGGGGTGGGGTGTCCTCCTGGTCCCTCACTAGCAGGCGCAGAAAGGATGGGCCTTGAGAACGTTCAGCTAAAAAAATTGCAAGAGGCGGAGCAGCCCGAAACGGGCTCAAGTGTGGCAGCTTTTCTTTCAGACGACATTTAGAAGGAAACAGGCCTGAAAGCCCAAGGCAAGAGTTAGGGAGCAGAGCTGATCATGCTTTGCCCCCACCTGCTTGCCAATGGAGCTGGGAAAGTGGAAACAGAAACATGAATCAAGTACTGTTCTGCAAAATTAACAGTTTCCATTCACACCTCTTTTCTATGTCTCCTTTCCCTATATAATTAAGCAATAAGACAAAGTCCTACTGTGAACTGCCACCGATTAATATACCCCTCAGGTGCACAGTGAGGCACAAGGCAATTGTAAAACAGGTATTTTAGAAGACAGCTTTTTTTAATGTTAAGATATTTACAGTTACTTACACACACACACACACCCTTTTCTGAATAGCTATAACTCTGGTGAACCTGTAGTTTGGAGTGGGTGGCATCCATTCGAGAGCATTTGGGCCTTTGTGTGTGTGCTGCTTTCCCTCACAAAAAAGTTCTACATGGGTTAATGTGAAATTACATCTTTGAACCAGGTCTGCAGAATTATTTTAAATAGGCTGCATTCTTTCCTGTAGATTAGGTTCTCTGGAACGCAAGTATATTTCTCTGAAAGTAGGCTGGTTCCAGTCTTATACAGATAGAAGAAAAAATTAGATGAGACAGCAGAGAGCTGTGATGTGATCTCCTCCATCCTTAAACTTAATTAAAAAACAGCTGCCAGTTAGGGTAGAATAAAATGGAATTTGACTTGGGATTGTGACACGGTTGGGTTAACAACCCAAATAACCGAAAACTAGTAGTTTGATCTGCATTTTCCCTTCTCCCACCCAATCCCTTCTCTTTCTTTGCCTTGATTTAGAATGTAAGCCTGAGGGCAGAGAGTGCCATATTTTAATCACCATAAGACGCTCTTGCTGCCATTTTTAGATGAAGAGCAAGATAAAACAGCTTTAAATTAATAAATAGTTAAGTTGATCCTGGAGAAGCCCATTCTGCTAGGCCATCATGACTCCATCTTACCAAGGACAAGACGACAGAAATGTCCCTTTGTCAACACAGATGATGTGTGTCTAAGGGAAGGAGCAATTACTAGACAGTCAACATAAGATGACATCCTCAGAAATCTCCTACCAGGCAAGTGGGGAGGACCAGAGGGGATGTACTCCAATAAGAGAGCAGGTGTGTATGAGGGGGGAGGTCCCAGCTCAGGTGTCACAAGCAAATCTTCCAAGAAGTGAGGGAGCTTAAGCAGGCCCAAGGAAGGCTTGCCCAAAGTTGCTCTAATATAGGTGCCCAGATATTATTTTTCCCCAACCCAAGGGGAGAAGACCTGATACAGGCACCAGGAGAACTTTGCCAAAGACCTAGTGGACCTTCAAGGAACTTCATTTACAGGGAAAAGCATTTTCCATCATTGCATCTCCATGTCCTTATTCTCACCTATTCTGTGAGATCACTCCAGAGTTTGACTGTGGAAGTTTGTTTTCAGGGCCACAGCCTGACATTGCAATCTGAAGTACCTTTAGAGGGCCTTCACCCTTACATTTTTTAAGTGTAAGTCTCAAAAAAGGGAATGTGTGAGGAGACTGTGTTTGAAAATGTGTAAACCGTAGAAGCATATTCAGAGAGCCAGATTGAATGGGTCAATTTATGGACTACCTTTGGTGGCTAGTCTGCATGTGTGTGGAATGACCTCGAGTTGCAAGTAATTTCCTCCGATTTCAGTGGAACTGAATACTTGCTTTAAAACAATCAAAGGTTCGCCAATCCACTATACATCGCTGCATTAAGAATGAGGTGCACCATAGTTTCTGCCATGCATATGTCTAGACAGCCTGCTTATTTGTTCTGAAGTCCACCATATTAAAAAAAAACCTCATTGCCTACAAGACTGGCAGCTACTTTTCACCCCAGATCAGCGTTCCTGTTAATGCGTGAACAAGCACTAGACCTCAAGAGACACGAGAACTGCTCTTCTAAGCAGCCGCACCATTTCTGTGCAGAAGACTTTTTGGACTGTCTCCTCCACCATGGCCCATCCCTACATAAAATCTTTTCCCTCTGTTCATTCTGGGCAAAACATCTTTTCTCTCTGCCATGAAACTGGTGGAGAGACCCAGGGCAGAGGGATCCATAAAAGCCCTTGGAGCTTGGTTACCTTGGAATTATTACTGCTCTTTTAGAAAACATGGTTAAATGCATTATTTATTGTTAAGCTTTTGCAACCACAGTCAAATATAACTGTTGTATTTCACCTGAAGAGGAAAAAAAGGTGATGCAAGAGTGACAGTTGCTTGATGGGTGTGTGGATGTGAACGAGAGGAAGTGAGAAGGAAGGAAGAGGGAGAGAGAGAATAGGAACAGCTATTAACCATACATGCATTACTTATTACAAGTGTTGCACACCAGTCCAAGAGACCCAGCAAAGATCCAAGAGGGCAGGAGGCGTCCTACCGTAGTAGGAGCCAAAGGGGAGAAGATCAAACAGCAGGAGTCTGTGCGAAGATGGAAGGCAACAGCGGGAATGGGAGAAACGCTGGAGGGGATACAGAAGCCAGAACAGTACGGGCATCCAGAGGGAACAGAAAGGGGGCAAGAAGTCCAAAGCAGTGGGAGGGGAGATCAGAAGGAAACAGAGGCCAGAAGGAGATGGAGGAGAGCAGTCTGGGAGGTAGAAGTTCAGGGAAGCAGTGGGGGAGGAAGGTCAAGGCAGAGAACAAGAGGAAGAAGGCAAAGGGGAGTGGGAAGAGGTGAAGGACTGAAGTGTGTGTGTACGCACACACGCGCAAGCAAAAATACCAGGCACACACAACTAAGAACCTGTACCAGCCCAAAAGCAAAAGCACAGAACTGGCAAGGAAAGGCCAATTAAACTTAGACTGGTGTGGTCTTTCTGCTCTGAGCCTGCTCATCCTGGCTGGGGAGTTTCCCAGCAATAAATGCAGCCCTGCACTATGCCTCTGTGGATGTAACCCATTTAGCTGTGGTGGATTTTGCCAATGTCTGCGTCAACGGAACCTCCAAATAGTGGTGTTCCACCTACACAAAAATGGGTTCTGTGTCCTTAAAAATGATGCTGCATTGCTGCCGTTAGTTTCACAAGATGCTTTGAGGCAGTCCAGATGCCATCCAGAAGCTTTCGACTTCAATTCCCATCAGTTCTAGCTAGCACAGCTGCAGGGATTGGTTCATTCTTCCATCGAGGGTGGAAATGCATTTGGACTCAGACGAGAAGGCATCATGGCTTGCTCCATCTGAACCCCGCAACTATTTCTAAAGCTGAGTGGGCAACCAAGTCCCTCCCCTCAAGGTGTGATTTTTCACAGGGTTGCTCCCCGGCCTCCAAGTCTCTTTGAATGCCTCATAGCCCTTAAGTGTGACTTTTTCATCTGCCACATAACTCTTGGGTCTCATATTCATGCAGTGTTGTGCTTTATACCTCTGCCTTGTGCCAAAGTAATATATTTGTGCAGCCTCATTGTATTTCAGTTGCCAAAACTGGTCTCTCTCGAACGCAGGGTTCTTTCTGGCTTCACAGCAGGGCTTGAATGATACAAAAAGCTCTGCCAGGGCTTTGTTGTGAGGATCTGCAAGCACACCTTGCATGCTATTAACGGGTTGTAGGTTTTTGTCCTCGATGTAATGGAGCAAAACTGCAGTTTTATGGTCCTCAGACACTCCTTCAGCCTGGGGTCCCAACGCAATGCCTGCTGTGCCTAAAAGCCAAGCAAGGTGTGCATCCACCTTTCTTTCTCTGTACAGGTGAATGTGGTAATTTTTCCATTCACTGGCTGGAAGGTGGCTAGAATAGAACCCAGCCTCCTGTAAGGCTTCCTGGAGCAGCAAGATCCTCAGTGGGGATGGGCTTTATCCCCCTGTCTCAACATGCCAGTTTGGGGCCATGGATCTCACCTCCCCAGGGCAAAGGAACCAGGAAATCACACCATTGCATTTTGGCAGGAGCAGGGAAACCTACGCTGTCTGTCAGGGGGGGGTGAGGAAAGCACCACTTGCAGAAATGCTCTCTTCTGGAAACCCCTGGAAGACACGGGAGCCCCTGTCTTCACCTGCATCTGCTCACCCTCACAGCTGTTCAGACACCCTTGACCCCACCGAGCCAGCGAGGGGATTTTGGCATCTCTCGCTGCACCGTCTGCTCGCTCGCTCGAGAACAACCATGAAAATTCCATTTGGAGGGGCCCTGGTTAGAGTTTTGTGAAGGGTCTCCAGGTTTTAGGGGAAACTTTCTCCATAGAAGAACTGAGCCACATGGGTAAAACATGAGGCAGGCCAAGCAAAAGCCCTAAACCAGGGAGGTAGATAGCATACTGTAGGAATGCAAGAGATACACAGGAATCTGGGATCTACATTAGTGCCTCGCTTCCGGACACCAAACAAGCCAGAAAACAATGCTTGGAAGAAAACAGCTCCTTATTGTGTTATGATTTGTGAAGGACTGAGAAAGGGGATACACACACACACTTCATAGAGTGACTTCTAGCTCATAAAGGATACCTGAATTCTAAACCATCTGCCAGACAGGCAAATGTGGCACATGGGTAAGGCACATCAGAGCTGAGAGTGGGGTGAAATGGGATTCAATGCCAACTCACCTGTTCTCAGGTAAACTGCAGACACCATAACTCACTTCTTTTCCAGCTCAAAAAATGGAATCTGGACTAACAATCCTGCTTTGCCTTTTTCCCCTGCTGCCAAGTTTCCCACTTCCTTTTTGCTCCCAGCTCCCACTGATTAACACACAAGTATAAAAAAACCCCATTAAAGTTTTACATCCCACAAGATGAAACTGTGAGGCTGGATTTTCAACAAAAGTACAGGGTCACCTCTTCAAACCTGACAAAACTGATGTTTCAAGAAAAATTCTTCAAAGCTTTTTCAAAATTAATTTAAATTTTTTTTATTTATATTTTGTTGTATGTTTTTAGATAATAACCTGCGATGGGCCTGTTTTTAAATATGGTATATGTTTGATAACATTTTTTTTTTTTACTGTTGTGAGCCGCCCCGAGGCTGCTGCAAGGGGCGGCATAAAAATATTTAAATAAATAAATAAATAAAGCTTGGAGAGGCTGTTGTGAAAATATTCAACTGCAAGAAGATTTTATTGTTTTCCAGAAATGGAAAATATTTCTCCTCATAAAAGCCCAACCATTAAAAAGAGGGGGGTTCTGTGGGACAAGAGAGAGAAACAGAAATAATTGTGTTTGAGGCCTGTGCCAACATTCTGTCCCAGCAGAACCAGTATCAGGTGGAGTTAAGGCTGATTTACAATCTAAGAAATACCCTTTCCCTTTGGAATGGTGAGGTGAACAAGATGTACATTCGGATGTCACATGTCAGAACTGAATCACTACAAAATTCTTTTAAGGTTTGGGTTTTAAGCATAGCTTGGATAGGCAAGGCAAGAGGAACGAACCTTCCCCACACCCCCAGGTATTTAAATCCCAGTGGGAGTGTAGAACTAAACCCCACCAAATGAAAAACCACGGATGGGTTGCGCCTTTGAGAGTAAAATTGTAAGCAAGGGAAGAACTCAACGCACCCGCCTTGCCCACCTAAGCTACACATTAAATTCAGCATTCCTAAGAGTCAGAGTGCGCCACTGTAATGTCTTCTTTATCCCTGTAAATAACTGTTTTGGAAGTAGGCCTCCAGTGAATGCATTATGACATTATTGCTCTTCAACAAAAACGGTTGACATCATGAAATATATCAGCAGGCAGAACTCACAGTGCAATTATCATTAATATTCTGCCTTCCGGTTCTTAGGAGGACTCTGACTCTTGATGTGGGTCTTTTACATCCATGAATAGAACTGCGAGGGGAGGGGGAAATCAATGGGACAATGCATTAATAACTGCAGCCTGTCCTGTAATTCATTTGTTGTCTCATCAGAATCAAGGCTTTATTCCCCCAGCAACAAAACTTAGAAGCGGCTTAGCTTTTCTAGCAAGATGCTCCTTAAGCTTCCAATTGAAGGTATAAACAGAACGTCTAGTATCCATATCCTAGGCTGGAGAAAAAATATTCCTCTCTCATCCTCACCCAAAGGTTGGAGGTAGTGTACTAAAGATTTTTATTTTGTTTAAATTTGTTTGTGCACCATTGTCTCTGGAAATATGGGTGCCGAAGGTTTGTCATCTTTCAAAAACGTGTTGGCTTGAGACAATGTTGAGAGAGACAAGGCATGTGTGTATACAACCAGCTTAATAATTTTGCAAGTGTACCACTTTCCAACCATTGCAAAGATGCCATGCCTCCAGCCTTACATATCTGAACCGATTAGTTATCTAGTGCACTGCTACCTACTTAGACCAAAACAAAAAATGGAAATGCAGCTGTTGAAGCAGTGATGCCAATCCACAAGCCAGCAGGTCAATCCAGCCAACCTATGGTCCCAAATACAGCCCTCTGTATTCACTCCTTCCCCCTCAGGCACCATGAGCTTGGTGGTTTCTCAGCTTTTCCATATCCCACCCCTTCTCCCCTTCTAAAAGCTAGTCATCCTTCTTATAAAGCTTAGTTACTATCCGCAAAAGCTTGAAGATAAAACATACCTGTATTTTCTCTCTCTGCCCCCTTTCACCTTCTGTCCTGTCCACCACTGAAATATTGCCCAGAGAATGATCCCAAGACGCATTTTTTAATTTATTTTAACTGTAAAGACTGTCATACAAAGTAAAGTTTCCAGGCAGCTTACCAGAATAAAACCCACAAACATTACAACAAAACAGGCTGTAGCATCAATATAAAATTGAAAGACACTAACACAGAGAACTGAGTAAAGGAAACATTGCAACAGTAAGCCCATTGAAAAATGCATGTATAGGAATAACATCCTCACAATTAAAGAAGTGTAAAAATGTGGCCTATTTTAAAACTCAAAGGAAAATAAAAAGATCTTTGCCCTTCAGTGGAAAGATTAAATAGGTACATCTCATTTCACCTTCGAAAGGTGACTGTCATGGATCAATTGGTTCAGTTCCTCAATGGAGAACCTTTTGGGTAGCTAAAAAGAAGATGCAGCACTTGGTCAACAGGGCTGCTTATCCATGACAGCTGAAGTGTATCAGAGCTATCCAGATTGCTCCATGCTGGTGGACTTCTGCTGTGGATTGAGATCAGCACCATGGACAGCAGCCATGGACAGCCCCATGGCCTTTTATTTCTTTAAAAAATTGTATACTGTCATTTATTAACAATCTCATGACTGTTTTACATGCGCGTGTGCGCACGCACACACACAAAGACCAATTAAATCATCAGCACAGAGCTCACCAACCTCCCCTGCTAAAATGGCAGCCCTTCCTCTGGATCACGGAAACGATATTTGTTTTGTAATGTCACACACCCCTCTTAGAGGAGCCCCCTTTCTTCTCTGGGATACACAACTAGGCATGCTTCTAATACCTACTGCAAAAACATGCCATCTAAAACTAATTATGTTCCTTCCAATAGCAGTGCCTCAACTCACATGCAACTTCTCTAACCTGAAAACGTTCATTGAGAACGCAATGGCTAGGGAAGGTCGGGCGTTGCAAGACTTATTTTCCCTGCCTAAATATGCATAGGATTGTAACCAAACACCCAGATTAGTTCCTTTAGAAGATTTATAGGCTGCCTTTTGAAGATTTATAGACTGCTAGAGATCAACAGGAGCACAATTCCAATACTAATCAATTATTATCTCCTTAATTGTGTGAGAGCCCCTTGAGAAATCCAGAAACGATGCCCAGTTGCAGTTCTTGAGCCAGACCTCTACAAGCTGCGAAGTCAAACGGGCCCTGGCATCTATGTATGGTGGCCCATTATGGTTCCGCAGCAGCTTAAGGCTACGTAACATGCAATGGGGGAAATGCCAAACACTTGGCAGCCCATAGCACATGGTTGGTAGACTTTGTTTTCCTTGACGGGTCTCAAGTTGTGTGGACTCATGGTGGGGTTCCTGTTCTGCACGAGGCTATCTTGTCAATGCCACTTTTAATGAAAGGACTCAAGAGCCGATTGAAAGATGATTGCAGTCAATTACCTAAAATAAGCACGTAACCATGCTTCCTACAATCAAAAGCTTGCCTTTTTTGCCTTGCCAAATAAACCCCACTGAAGCAGTTTCCTTGAAGTTCCTCCAGACTCCTCCATTGCACTGATTGCAGTCTGGGGGTTTTTTTAAGCGTGTGCGTAGGGGAGAGACTCTGTATTCCAGCATTAATTTCACTAGAGGCTAAAACTTAGGACTCCTTGTAGCCTTATCCACAACCCACACTTCAAAGCCTACATTTTCGTGCCCTTCCACAACAAACAAAACAGCTTGCAGAATATGCAGCAAGGTGTGTTTTAAGAGGATTGCTGAGGGTTTCCTATAGGTACAGTTTCCTTGAGGGCTTTGAAACTTCCAAGAGAAGTGATGCTGCTAGAAAATGTTATTTGACCTAGCAGAGCACTGTGCCCACCAAGGCTGGTAGAAAGATTATGAAATTTTAATTTGTCTGAGAGCAAGATACAAGAATAATTGAGCCCAAGTGTCTGAGGAAGGCCGAGAACCAAGAACTGGACAGCTACCACAATGCCGCAGCCTTTCAAGGACCACACAAGTCTTCCTCTACTGTAATATTAAACACAACAAAAGTCAGGCATTCCTCTTCAAGTTTCCATCCCTGGCATCTTTTCATAACTGGAAGAGGCAACCTGAAAGGATGCACATTAATTCTACCTGCTCTCAGGCTTGTATCTTTTATTTCTCCATCCTTAAGGTCTTAAGAGAAACTATAGCACAGGGACTAAAGCATGAAGAAAATGCAAAACCCAGCCAGGTCGATAGCCAAAAACAGTGTGATGAACAGGCTAAACAAGGGTACAGAATGCTTGCTAAGCTGCAGAACACAAATCCAGGTCACCTAATGGAAGCTCAAATTTGCCAGTGTGGAACCTGCTACAAAATATTGCATGTTCCTGCCCAGTTGTGTCCCCTCCCATAATACTCCACTCCATCCCTCCCACACCCACATACTATTCCCAGCACCCACAGACGCTGGATACATCTATCCATTCCGGCATTCTGCTCCCACAGTGGCCAACTGAATGCCTAATTAGAAGTTCACAAGCAATACACAAGCACTCCCTACTCATTTCCCCCAGCAACTTGTGTTCAGAAGCAAGGTGCCTCAGATCCTGAAGTCAGTACTGGATGGCTACTGTAGACTAGTAGCCACTGGTGGCCTTGAATTTATTTAACTCTATTTCAAAACCATCTACTCCACATTCTGCAGCCGCACAAGAAAAGCCATGCTGGCAATTGTGGGACTTGTTTTCTGCCCAAATAGGTGTAGGGTTGTGCTCCAATACCCAGATTAATTATTCCCAAGAGTTATACCAAACTTGAAACCAACATCAAACTATGATAAAAAATGGTAAGGCAGTAATAAAGCAAAAATCGACTATTGAAACCAAATAGCACCATATGCACTGTGGAATTTGATCAAGACATAGATGAAGGAAAATGTGTCTTTAATGCCTTTTTGAAGGCCTGGAATGACAAGCCCCGCCTGACATCCATCTAGGACAAAGGGCTAACATCACAATGGACAACCAGAACTTATGATTAGATCCTATAGTGAGAAACACCATCAGACACTAAGCCATGCAAGATTCCTCAGAAGGTTAAGTTAGATCGTATTTGCACTTGCCTGACTCACAGCTGAACAGTTTTTGAGAGCCAGAAAAGTATTTCTGTGTTTGGCTTCTCAAATGGCTTTTACTTGGTGTGGTCCAGTGGTCACACTGGTGGACTAGAACCAGGAAGGCCCAGCCTCTAATCCACATGACAGCCATCACATTTACTAGCCCTGGAAAAGTCATTCACTCTGTCCACCTAGCCTACCTTACAGGGTTGCTGTGAGGATAACCTGGAGATCCAGAATTCCATAAGGCAACCCTATCTCTGTACAGGAAGGGTAGGATAGAAACACAATTTTTTTAAAGATCTAACTTCTGTCTGCAGTGCTGCTTTCTGACACCTTTTTGACACACATCAATATTCATTGGATGTTGCCAACATCCAAGACTGAACATAGCTGTTTGATTGGATCCTTTGTGGTTTATTCCTAAACCCTGGAATGAGGCCATTCCATTGTTTCAGAGACCGGAAGGGGACTTAAAAAAATGCCAAGAGGATAACATTTCCACTTGAGTTTGGCAGGAAACAGAATAGTTCTAGAAGAATGTAAAACATAGGGCTAGAAAAAGCCTCTGAGAGGCAGGACCAATCAAAACTCTGCAAGTGCAGTAAATTAAGCCTAATATAATAATCCAGAGAAAGCTGTAACATTCCATGGCACCCACATTACACCTGCAAACAAACAAATGAGAGCCAGAGTGGGGGAAGGGAGAGATGCAAGGGAATACCGTATTTTTCGCTCTATAAGACGCGCCTGACCATAAGATGCACCTAGTTTTTAGAGGAGGAAAACAAGAAGAAAAATATTCTGAATCAAATGGACACATCATCACAGGCACATTCCCCATCCCTTCCCCATGGGCTGCACATCTGACAGACTTACTGCACACATGTATTTGCTCTATAGGACACACAGACATTTCCCCTTACTTTGGGGGGGGGGATGGGGAGTGAGTCTTATAGAGCAAAAAATATGGTACTTCCGACTGTAACCAGAATTTGGCCAATGTCTCATTGACGGAGCTGTTAATGCCGAAGGTATTATGTGAATAGATTTCCTGTATGCCTAACCTGTAGAGCTAGCAGCAATGGATAGTATATGCCCCCCTCTTAGCTCAAATGGAAGCCAGCCCCTTTCAAAAGGCTCAAGAATTCGGTTTTGTTTGGATGGTGGTCTGGTCTGTTTCAGCATCATGAGAGTAAAGTGGAAAAAGTAGGAGCTGAAACACATGCTGTATTTCTGGGCCAAGAGAAGGTTTGTTGGAGAGGCCAGCCATAAGCCACCTTTGATCTTGCACATGGCCAGCTTGGAAGGCAGGCAAACAGACAACAGAGAATCCATAATTAGAGATCAAGCTCCTCAGCCAAATTGTCATTCTTGCAGGGAAATTACCTAATGTAGTGCAGTGGGAAAGATGGCCAGCTGCCTGCCTGAGTTTGTAAAATGCCTCACCTCAGCCACAAACATACCAGCTCAACCATCCAATCTATGCCTTAGGATCAATACTAACTTTTCTCAGAGTCCAAGGTGTGGCAGAAGGTTAAACTTATTGACACCAGAACCCAGGTACCTTAGTCCAAGTACTAACTAATGTCCAATCTGAACTCCAAACAGATAGTAAATAAGCACAGGCATCAAGAACAAGAGAATCCCCACAAGGGAACAGTACCTTTGGAGTAAAAGCAAGGTCCGGAGTTCAGGATTCACAGCCAAGGTTTGCTATAGCAACAGAGAACACCCCAAGAGGTCAGGAACCTTCACTGTTGAAAGAACTTCTGGAGGAAAGAGCCTGCTCTTATGTAGCACTTCCTTCAGGGCTTCCAGGTGATGCTCGTAAGGCCCTGATAGCTGCAGCAGGCTGTAGGACCAATCCTGCAACTACCGGGGCTGTTATTCCAGCTTTTGGCCAGAAGGTGGAGCCCTGAAGCTGCCTCAGAGCCTGATCACTTTCCTTACAGAGTTGCTGTAACAATGAATAAAATAACCCATGTGAAACACTTTGAATGGGCTTATTCAGTGCTAAGTAGCATTGTTAGGACTAGATTACCTGACCAATGAATCAATGAACTCTGCAACCCTTAGGCAATTAACTGGAAAATCTTCATATGAAAAAATAAGTTCCTGCAGGTGCATTTTATTTTTATAGCTAGATTAGTCACAGCTGTACCCTTCAAATAGTATGGGGCCTATGTTGATAGTGTTACTCTAAAGCAGGAGTGCAGAACTAGCAGACTGCAGGTCTCATCTGGCCTGTGGAGAATCCATCGCAGGCCAAGGGGGCAATTCCTGCATTATCTCAGATCTGAGGGGGAGGACTGTGCTGGGAGTGGACCTGGCTGGTGATGGGAAGATGCTTGTGTGGTGTTGGGCACCTGGGGTGGGGGGACAATACCTGCTGCACAAAGCCAAGGACTTGGGCTGGTGCTGAAAGAACTTGCCCCTCAGCTTTGCACAAGGCAACGTTGCAAGGGAGGGCGCAGGGCTGCCTGCCCCATGAAGGCCCTGGCAGGGGGCGTGTCTCCCGTCACCCTCACGTTCCGGCTCTGCTGCAATTTACCCATCCCTGCTGCACAGGTTGTAAGGCAGGCAGCAGGACAAAGAAGGCGGGGGAGGCAGGAAATGCACGCAGGATCAAGCACACCATGTGCCATGGGTGGAGAGAGAAGAGGGATGCCAAGGCGCACATTTTAATTGAAAAACAACCACCACCACATTGTATCTAGCGGAAATAATGAGCCTTCCCATTTTCAGGCTGGAACTGTCCATTCCAAATTCAGGTAGTAGAGCACGCATCCTCACTCAGAGGCAAGTTTTCCCGTGTTTAATGGGGCTCATGCCCAGGTATGTGTCACTAGGAGAAGCAGGTTCATTACGGGGGCAGTTACAGCACGACCCTTTGTGATACGGACTCATCGATTGACACCATCTCTTGACGTAAACAAGAAATTCCAAGGAAATCAGATATGACGGGAATCCCTGGTGAGATTTATCGCGATTAGGTTCCATTATCGCTGACTCCCGCCCCCTGCTCATTATTTTGCTCAGTAAGAAGCATGCTTTCTTTTCGTTTTTTGAAAAGGGAAAGGGAAAAGGAAATAAAGGAGGATTTAAATGAGTTTCTGAAAAATGTAGGTAATGCTGAAGCAATTCAAATAACAAGATAAAAAAACTTGAGTTGCAGAAATAAATGCTATTAATATCTCCTTTCTAATTAAATTCCATCTGAAATAATACAGGGTATTTCTGTCCCTCTCCTCATTCTGTTCCCATCATCTTTTGATTAACTCTCTTCATGCACTAGGAATTAAGATGTGACCTCTAACTTTTCAAAATATGTGCCATTTTAATATTAACATTGCACTGCCCTTTCTGTAGTAGTCTGATGCTCAATGGGAGTGTGATTATGAATGGCATTAGAATTCTAGGTGGCAAAATAAAAGGAAGCTGCACCTTGGCTGCCGTCCTTTTCGGTAGATTGCAGCACCCTTCCGACTCCATTACAATTTGCTCTCTCAAGCGAATACATCGCAGAGATCGCGCAATATATATTAAAGCTACCGGAGATCCTTGGGGAAGGAGCTCAAAACTCTGGGGATCCCTTCAGCAGGAGCTTTCAGGCCATCTAATTTAAACTTACTCTGAAACTATATTTCACCCTGAAGCTGCGTCTGAGGAGCAAGGCTGCAAGATTCCCTGGTGTATGCGCGGGGATGCGAGGAGGTGGGGCACGCCGTGACAGATTTTCTGATCCTTTCCCTGTATTCAATCCTTCTGGAGGGGTGGTGACAGACCAAATATTGCAAATTTCCTCCAGTGGAATCCCACAGCTCCTATTAGGAGAGAACATTATGCAGTTTGATGTATCTGGGGCATCAAAGGGCCCTAGTACATAGATGGCTTTTTGCATTAGAAGAGCACACCCTCTTGTTCTGGGCATATTCTCTTTCACCAAAATAACGGAAACGAGTGGTCTTCAGCTGCCAGTGAAGCAACGTTTTTTGTGAAGGCTTTCAGGAGAACAGAAGGGCTGAGCCTGCTTTTTCACGCACACGTTGGACAAGACAGGTTAGGAAGAGAAGATACTCAGTGGCACAGCTTGGAAATTTTAGACCCTGGACTTAATTGTTTTATGGCTGAGGGTGGGGATTACCATCAGGCGTGCATATTCTATAAGCTGCATTTTCTATTCTATCTAAATTGTAATTTTGATTCCTTCCTGAAAGGACCCACCGCACCACAAATAAGGTAAAGGTAAAGGTTTTCTCCTTGACGTGAAGTCCAGTCATGCCTGACTCTCGGGGGCGGTGCTCATCTCCGTTTCCTGGCCGAGGGAGCCAGTGTTAGTCCGCAGACAGTCTCCATGGTCATGTGGTTGGCATGACTAAACACCGAAGGGCACGGAACGCTGTCACCTGCCCACCAAAGTGGTACCTGTTTATCTACTTGCATTTGCATGCTTTCAAACTGCAGGGTTGGCAGGAGCTGGGACGGAGCAACGGGAATTCACCCCGTTGTGCAGATTTGAACCGGCGACCTTTCGATCAACCAGCCCAGCAGCACAGCGGTTTAAACCACTGCGCCACCTGCATCCCTGCACCACAGATATGGGACTAGAATAGAAAATGCACACATCAGAAAAACATAAGGGCAGACCAGAACGGGGGTCTGCCTATTCCAGGCTTTGCACACATGGTGGCCAATGAGTTTTCTGCAGAAAATCCATGCACCCACCAGCCCTATTCTGAGCAACAGGAGTACATAAGCACACTGCCTGTGATACTGAAGGCACTGGGTCCCCCTCGAGGCGCCTCCTCTTCCTCCTTCACGAATTTATCCAATCCTCCTTTGAAGCCCTCCAGTTTGGCGAGAGTCTACATCCCGTGGAAGTGAATTCCAAAATTCAGCTCTGCACTGTATGAAGAAGTTCTTTCTTCTCCCTCTCCTCAGTCTCCCACCAAATCAGCTTCGTGGGACGAGCCCACTGGGATCTTGAATTATGAGGCAGGGAGAAAAATGTCTCTCTCTTCATGTTCTTCATGCCACACATAATTTTCACCTTTTTTCTAAGTGGCACAGTCCCAGAAGTTGTAACTCTTTTTCATGGGGGTCCTGGTGTGTGTGAGTGTACTCCTCATTCCCCGTTCACCCAAATCAAGACCCTGGTGCAGGGAGAGGCTCTGATTCTTCTCCCTGCCCATTTTTCCACCATAAATCCCCCCCTTCCCCTTCAAGCTATTTGCCTACAAGGTTCCATTGTCCTGAATGGCTTCTTTGGTGACAACCAACAGGGGGAGAAGTGAAGGAAAGACTTCCCTTTGCTCAGACCAGGACTTACACATAAGCCTGAGACAAATCACACACACACACGCATGGCCAGGCTCAACTAAACCTGGACAGTTCTCAAAATCAAGGAATAGCAGGGATGGAAGGGGACAAGAAGGCCATTGGGCCAACCGTTTTCTAGTGTGACACACCTGGTTGCACCATCCCATCTCAATCTTGACAGGAAGCTTACGAGGGACAACACAGAGGTGGGTGTTTGCACACGCACAACACACTCTCGGGAACCAAACAATGAGAGATAATCAGAATCAGATTGTGGGAAGATATTCTGGAGCCAAATTCTGGAGCTGTGAATCGGTTTTCATTTTGCCACTCATCTGTTTCAGGCTTCTTATGGGGAATTAGCAATGGCCCCCTCCTTTGATATTAAACAGTGGGACTCTTTCATGTGCAGCTCTGAGATTCCATGTAGCACAGAATACCAGGATGCCTCCCAGTCCCAGTTTGCCTAGTGGGAGGGTATTTTTGCAATCACGTCCTACTTACGGACTCCCGTAGGCATCCAGTTGGCCACAGGGCAAAGAGAATAGCTGACTAGATAGGCTTTTGGTCTGATGCAACAAGTCTCTTTGTACATTCTTATTATTGGCTTCCCATAATTGTCAAAGAAGGAGCCTGTCAGCCCAACAGAATTAGTGCCAGAATTGTTAATGCAAACATGTTTTGGGCAGCCTTCTGTCAGTGTTTTAAATTTCAGTTCCTAGCATTCCAGGCCATAAACAGTAATGGCTGTTGCTCCTGGGAAATCCAAATTATCTGGCTGGAGAAGGCAACATTTTACAGGTGAATTGTTAAAGCAGTGGCCGCTCTGGGGATCGTTATTTGTTTATTTATTTATTACCTAATCAATAGTTGGAGAATGCCACCTCGAGTCTTGGCAGTGGTTTCTGAGTGGAAATAGGATATCTGAGAGCTGCTGCAATTTGCTGCAAGCTTCAGGCCAACAAGTTTTCCTAAGGCCGCATGGTATGAACGGGGTAAGCTCTGTTTTCCGCTAATACTCACCAGCTGTTTTCCAAGTCTGCTCATGAGATCTACTCACATTTTAATACCCCTCTTCCGCAGAGTCTAATATACCTTTGGTTCCATGTCTCCGTCCTCTTGTGAGGGGAGAGTTAAGGTAAACATATGTAATCTTTTCAGGTTAGAATTGTAGAATTGCAGTTTAGAACAGAGTTTTCTGAATAAATACCGACCTATGTGCATATATAACCCAGAAACAAGTTCAGTGGGACATTGTGAGCCCCCCAGAGAGCCTCTGGCTATGGGGTGGCATATAAATGTAATAAATAAATAAATAAATTAATATATAGACTGGGGTCTCTATAGGACATCTCTCTCACTCCTGCAGACACACATGCACACAAAGGCTGAATACATGGACGATCAAGGAGGGATCAATTCTAAAGAGTCTTTCCATTGATGCTTTCTCTGCAAAACTTCTCCCAGAGCTTGCCCACCCCCCCATCTCTCTGAAAAAAGTGCAATAAAATCTCTGCAGAAATGTCTATGTTTTTAAAAGCTCGATAAACACAATAAAATAGGAATTCCCAACAACTGAAAAAGAAAAATTAACAACACAATTGTCTTAAATTCTCTCTCACACTAAATAAATTAAGCAATGGAAGGAGACCATGTTACAACCAATTAATTACTATTGTGCATGGTCCGTTTTTATCCTTTTATCCTGTATACCCCTTGCCTTTGATAGGAACTTATCTGCTCCACAGTTCCCCACTCACATCAGTCTCTTTCTGTACGTGTATCAGTTGAGAATAATACTTCATGCATCTGATGTGACGAGCCCTGTGCCATTAAAGGGTATGTTGTCCATGATAAATCTGCTGATCGTTAAGATGTCACACTTGAAAGCCCCACTAACTGGCATTTCTGGATGGTTTGCATTTCTTTGTTCTCAGGGGTGGGGTGGGGAGATCGACACAAAGAAGAAGCAGGGAGTGATGCTTCGAACAGTTTTCACAAGCAAAGCCCTCTATTTCGTTGTCAAGAACCACAGTTACCTTCAGCTCTGTTCTCTCATCTTTGGTAGGAGGAGCACACTGAAGAAAGCTCTATTTTCTTTTGATTCCAGGCTGCACATCGAAGTAAATGGAAGGCTTGAAAGGCTTTAGTCAGGAAGTGACACAACATTGTAACTTTCTTTTAAACATGAGCAGAACAGTCAAAGGAAGCTCCTGACTTCCTTTATGCCCCAGGTACAATTAAGTCAAATGCCATCTAGTGACAAAGTTCCATAATGACGCTATCCACCCGTATATATTAGGAAATATCTAAGAGTAATGAGCAGAATTTTACAATGGTTTTCATGAACATTTGTTCTTGGTGTCCTCCTCCTCCACCACCTCTCATCTTAGTCCACTATCATCCTTCAGAATGAGAAGATGAGGATGAGGCAGACCCATATAATTAAAAGAAATTGTATCAAGTTGACCTTGTAACTCTCTGTTCTCTTTCATCCGTGACCCATTTACCAGTTGCCGCTCTGAAAACAGAATAAGTTACATCCCCACAGGTGGTGGAATTGAGATTACATAGTTAGACCTTTGCCACTTGGGTGAATGTAGGTTACTTCCTATTCATATCTTACAACCCATGCGTCTTCCTTTATCTTGACCTACTCTTTTCCTATCCTGTGATGTCTGCAGCTCCTTGCAAGATTGGGAGTAGATTGTGTGTTGATCACTAAATTTTGGACAGGTCAGCCATCTCCGTCTGCCTGCTAACTACATGGATAGTGCTAATAAGAGGAAACGAGTACATCAGACACAAGTCTCTCTCTCCTCATGCCCCTCCCATAGCACTCTGCTTTCTTCTGCTCCTCTTGCTGCTGCCCTTTCTTACTTTGTCACCCGGGTTTTTTCTGTAGTTGGTTCTCTAACCAGGTAGGGATGGAAGTTGACATTTTAGATCTTTGCCGATGCTGCCAGAACAAAGTCATTCTGCAGCTTGCGATTCAAGTGGGAGAGAACATAGCAAGAGAAAGATAAAAAGGGATTAGCCTCCACCTACCCACCCCCCAAAAAAGAGATGAGACGGTGTGTGGGGGACAGAGGTATAAAATGTGTTCCATTCTTTTTCTGCCTCAGCTGCTAGGTCAGTAAGTATTGAAAGAGAAATGAAGAAGCTTTGAACAATATTTATTTATTATATTTCTACATGTCCCACCAGCTCAAAGTCTCCCTAAATGATGTACCAATGAGATTTGAAAATGGCTGTCAGAAGGTAGGATCTGACCCTTAACGGGCCTAGATACACAACAGCATATGGATAGAGGCCTTCAGATCAGTTAAGCACCCATATAAGGTAAAGGTAAAGGTTTCCCCTTGACGAAGTCCAGTCATGCCTGACTCTAGGGGGTGGTGCTCATCTCCGTTTCCTGGCCGAGGGAGCCAGCGTTTGTCCACAGACAGTCTCCGTGGTCGTGTGGCCGGCATGACTAAACACCGAAGTGCATGGAACGCTGTTACCTGCCCACCGAAGTGGCACCTTTTCATCAACCTGTATTTGCATACTTTCGAACTGCAAGGTTGGCAGGAGCTGGAATGGAGCAATGGGGACTCACCCCATTGTGCAGATTCGAACCAGCAACCTTTTGATCAACCAGCCCAGCAGCACAGCGGTTTAAATCTTAAAACATTGCTTTCCATAGGCAAAGATATACAAAGAGTCTCTCTTTGCTGACCAGAGAGTCTATCTACAATACAAACTTGATATCAACCTTGTCCCAATTTAACCAGGATGATGTTTCTGTTCACGCAACGAGGTTTGGTTATTACTGTTTGCTGATAAGGCTCTGCTTCGGACTCATAATACCCTTAAAAAATGACAGCTCCCAGATTTCCTTGGTGTGAGGCTCGTACATAACACTAAGCCATCCCTGTGAACAAGCTACACAATGTAGCTGTGCAGAACCATAGCAGAATACTGCCAAACAAATCAAACAAAGGTGTTTAAAAACATATCCCAGGTTTTAAACATCCAACCATTGTGCATTTATAAAGAATTCACTGTCATACCTCATTGGATAGTCAGGTAAGATTTTAACTGAATGCCCTGGGAGCTTTGACAGTACTTCAGTGTTAAGTATTATTTAACAGATGTAGAAGGCAAAACCATTGTTCCTCATACATTGTGTTAGGGCCTTCCTAAAAAGGAAACACAAACACGTAGGACCAGCCGGTTGCAATTTTGACCCAATGAACTGCATCCTATCAGGCTATTCTTATTTTGAAGCTGAAACCTCAAGAAAACTATCAGTGTTAATTGCAGAGTTGTTATTTCTAACAAATGATTGAAATCGCAAGGCTGTGTAACCCTTTGGGAGTTGGGGAAAGAATTCCTCATGGAGATATTTGTTGTTATTTGCCTCTTTTAATGATGTGCCCTCGCTCTTCCTAGACCCCAGATGACCAAACTAACCCAGGGGGAGCTTGAGTTGTCTGCATCATTCTGCCAGTCAGTATGGAGTATCACCACGCTCCAGGGAATCCAGAAGCAGCCCCAACATGGCTTCCTCCCTGTGCCACAATTCATGGGTAGCTTGAAGTTTATTTATTTCAGTCACACAGCAGTGCATGGGGTCCTCAGGGGTAGAGAAACTGCTGACCATGAATAATGCTGATGCGAGCCATGTGGCTACCCAAAGTGGAGCTGAAGGTTCCCTTTCTCCAGCACTGGGAAGGGAAAAGCCAGTCAACACAGATCTCTGAAAGGTGGCCTTTTTCGAGCAATGAAAATTGGGTGGAACCAGTGCCAGTACCAGAGTTTTTGAGGGCCACTGGGAAAGATAACCTCCAGGGGTCCCCTCCATCCATGACAAACTTCCCAACCACTGTTTCTCCTCATCTTCTTTGTCAATGTTGTTGCCATTTACTTGCCTGAAAACTAGAGAGCCATTGAAGGCAGTAGCCGACTTCTGAGAGTACATCTACAGGGGGAGCTGAGGACTACACCTCAGTGCAGTTCCTTATCCATTGCAACACTGTAAGCAATGTGAACTTATTTGCCTTCACACTGAACTAATATATAGACCAAAGCTCAGTTATCCTTCAAAAGTCAACGCTTTCCCAAATTTTGCAATGAAGTAACCCAGTTTCCTGCAGCGTATGGAAAAATGTGCATATTGGGGGAAAGTGCAAACAACAATGTATATATTTGTGAAATTAACATTACAAATGAATTTGGTTAGGGAAATTGCTTAATGAAAATGTGTATATTAGACAAAGCAATGCACAAAGGTGCATCTGAATTTTCAGGCAGTTTTTTCCTCAAAGCTTGGGACGACTGAAACCGGTGTTTTATCTTGGTGGATTCTTAGCTGTAATCATTTTAATATTCTCTGAGCTGGATTTTTTATTATTATTTACTGCCATTTATTAATTTTATTGATTTTTGCTTTATAGTTGTATCAGGCTTTTACTGTGCAACTTGCCTTAAGGGGCCTGAGCTTGTAGTGGAAGCATAAAAATATTTCTGAACATACATAATAAATAAATGGAATGTACTGTTGGGTTATGCTATTAATAATAATAATAATGATGATGATGATGATGATGATGAACCACTTCTCATCACAACAAGCACTCCGAATTACTCTTATACCCACACAAATACAGAAATCCATAACTGATATAATGAAACTAAACCTCCCAAATCAAGATGAACTCTAATCGGCACAATACAAATAAAAATAAACACCAGAAAAGATCATCTAAAGTCAATACAATATAAACAGTATTTTTAATTGACAGTGCACAAAATCTTTCCGCTGCTTAGAATGAATATTGCTAAAACAGCCGACAACGAGGCCCTGGCAACCATTATGGGAATAAGTTCATCACTTTAGGGACAAAGGCCAGAAAAGAAAGCTCATTGTTGATGGCCAAGTGTCCCCTGGCTGAAGGGCTGGACAAAGCGTGGTGGGGGGCTGAGTCCTGAATCCCCCCGCAGGTCACACTCTTGCCTCGACAACCAACACAATCCAAACACCAGTTCAGGCTCAAACAGGCTGGATGCTCCTTGGCCATTCAGAATGGCCTCCATCACCATTTCCCATGGTGGCAAACTCCATAGTTTAATGACACGCTGTGTGAAGAAGGACATCCTTTCATTTGTCCCAAACCTCCCACCAATCAGCTTCATGGGGTGACCCCTTTGGGTTTGAGCATTATGGGAAGGGAGAAAAATGCCTCCCACCCACACCTTGCATTATTTTATTTTGAGAGTGCAGAAACGCCTCTTCTCTCAAGGCTGAAGTTCTCATGCTCAGACCGGCTTCAAGAACAGTCAAGATGCCCAAGTAGGAGTTCTCACAGTCAGATGACCCCAAAACGGGGAATTGGGAAAGGAGGGAATGCCAATTTTAGGACAAGTGTATAGAAAAGAGGCTCCAAACAGAGTCTTCCGAAGGGATCGTGCATATTCAGAAGGAGGGTTTCCAGAAACAGCTGTTTAGATTGCATTCAACAAACCTCTCTGTGCATGCTCAGAGGTACTTCCTGTGAGGGTTGCATGTTGGGTACCCTTTGGTGAATGAATGAAGAGCTGTTTGCATAGAAATGGTCCATTGCCTTGCATGTGGGAAAGGAGGCCAACATGGTGCAAGGCAGTAGCAGTGGCTTGGAGAATCTGAGCCACAAAGCACTCATTGGCTCCTCCCCATTCCCATGTAGGAGTTGCCCAGGCCTGGATTGCCGCCCATATTGTGGCTCAGCCCCTTTCATCTCTAGAGCAGCCCCACACTATTAGGGGAGCCTCTAGCTCCTCATCCCTTTCGCTTACACCCCAGTGAAACGTCTGGACCAAAATAGAAAAGCGCAATTAGATTCCCCGTGCACAGTTGCTTTTAAGGAATTCAGCTGCCCCTGCAATATTTGACACTGCATAGTAGAGCTTTAAAAGTGGGGAGAAATCTTTTCATAAACCTTGCTGGTTTTGTTGTTCTGTTTACTTTTACATATAAACTCAGTGGAACAAGAAAATCAATTAGGCAAAATTAGCTTGCACAGCTAAGCCATAACCGTTTATTGAACAGTTATGCTCAGAGACCTGAGTTCAGGGGATGACCTTAAAATGTTGGCTAGTGGAAAGCAGGATAATGTTGGAGTTTAATGTGTTTGATTTCCAGGAGGATTAAAACACAAGGTATTTCCAGATCATTTCCTAGGAGCGAAAAATGGTATTGTATAAATGCCGTTCTTAAAGGGGCCGCAACCATTCTGCCTCGTTAATACCGCAGGCCATTTAGAGAAGGATTTTCCTTTTTCTGAAGCCAGGGCAGCAGTGCTTTTAGAAATCAAGCAAGCAAAACCTTTCTTGCTATGCAAATACACCCAGAGATGGAGTTAGAATAATTAATGTGGATTTCGCCATACCTCTTGTTACATAGATTGCTACACAATTATTGCCTAGTGCAATAGGTGTACTGCCTGTGGCCTGCAGAAGTTGGACTACAATACCCATCAGGATGATGGGAGTTGAAGTCCAACAGGTTCTGCAAAGCCAGATATTCTGTATCTCTGCCTGAATGGATTAGGATCAACAGTCAACCGCTAGGAAATAGTAGACTAAAGAGAAATCCATCAGCCTGGAGAAAGCAATGCTCACTCCTGCCAAATGGAGACAACAGGTGTGTGTTGGTGTGCAAGGAAGGGAGAGCTGGCTTAAGGTTGCAGTCTCACAGGCACCTCAGTAGGAACATGTCCCGCTGAATAATGGCACACCTGAAGATGTGGTGATGGATCAATACCAGGCTAGACACAGTCAGGAACAGTGTAAGCTGAAAGCACCATGTGGGTGTCAGGAGCTTCTTTCGGAGCCTTTTGCCTGCTACACATGTCTCCAGCTAGGCTCTACTTGTGTATTTCTAAATAATCAGATATTGCAACAAGCACACAGAAAAACACTTCATGCCCTCAAGCAGCTTTTCCTTCCCAAAATAAGCCAAATCCAGGTAAGCTTCTGGAACTTCTCAGCACTCAGTTGAAAAATATTTTATTATTTATTTATATTTATTTATTTTTCAATTTATAGTCTGCCTTTTTCCTCAAAGGGCTCAAGGCAGCTTACATCATTCTCCTCCTCCATCTTATCCCCACAACAACAACCCTGTGAGGTAGGTTGGGCTGAGAGTCTGTGACTGGCCCAAAGTCACCCAGTTGGCTCCATGGCCGAGCGGAGACTCAAACCCAGATCGTCCGAGTCCCAGTCCCATGCTCTAACCACTACACCACACTGGCTCTCTTCTAAAATATACCACTGTAACTGATGGTTGTATGGTATGATATTGATCTGGATGCACTGGGTTTTTGTTTTGCTGCTGTTTAGCCCCCTTGAAGGCTCTGACATTAAAAAAAGCAAGGATGTATATACACAAGGGCATTTGAAAGTCTAGCTTCTCCCATATGAACCTGCCTGTCAGTTAAGCTCTCCATATACAACTGTTCCTTGGGTACCACTGCTTGATGGTAACCAGAAACAGGGCCTTTTTGTGGTGGCCTAGCGATGACCAATTATGGAACATTTCCATTTTATGCAAGTCAGAGTTGTTTTTCTTTATATTTAATTTTCTTTAAATTAATTTAAATTAATTCAAGAAATGCATAACCATATATATACATACCAAGCATATGTACTCAGGATACCTAAAACTAAACCTTAAAGTACGCAATGGCATTTACAAAATTCACAGATTCATATGCTTCTACCTGGTTGTTGTAATCTTTTGGACACCAATTTGCCTGCATGTTTAACAGTATTTGCATTCCCTGGTTGTGTGGCTTCTACCTATTTGTGACTTTTAATTGTCTCTTAATTACAGTTTCTTAGATTTTTCAGACTTACCAGCCTTAGTTTTCTAAATTAACTTCAGGACTCTTAAAGTGGAAAGGCAGAATAAAAATCTAGAGAGAGAGATGTTTTTAACTGGAGCTACTCAATGCAAAAAATAAAAAGTTTCATAGGATAAAGTGCACCACTGAAAACCACATTTCTCATTTTGCCCTTTTCCTCTCAGGATCATTTTCCAACCCTGCTCTCCCACAAAAAAACAAAAAAATTAAAAATGCCAGAATTCTTTGCACCATTGAATGAGCACAGTTGCTTGCTGCCTCTCTCTTCAAACCTCAGCCACATTCCGGGCACTTTTGTACTTGGCATGCCACAGAAAAGAGGCTGCACAGTGTGGTAGAAAACTCACAATGCTGACAAAACACCAGATCTGTCAGCCTGTAACCGGAGCCACTCCTCGGATTCCCTACATCCCCTCCCTACAAGCGGAGGCATCCTTGTCACGAGACCCGCCATGGATTCCGCCTGCCATTTTGTGCAGTTGCTGATTCCCCTTCTCCTCTCTGGACTGAGGACTGTAGGCTTTGGCAGGAATTGGGCCAGTGATCTCACTTTCTCCCCACCCCAAAGCATCATAATTAATGTATAGGATGGCTAAGCCAGTTACAGCATTTGTCTCATCCCAGCCATGGGATTAATCTCACCCTAGCAATCCATTCCCCCAAATCAGTGTGCTGTAGCATGCCACGATCCTTTCCCCAATCCACTGCCCTTCTCCATGAGCTCAATCGTGTTTTCATTGTGTTTGGTTTGCAGCTACAAACAGATGAAGCTTCACTTGGGATGGGTTTGAGTACGACTTGCACTGAGAGACACCACAATCGCTTGCATCGCTGTGATGCCTCAGATTGTCTAAGTGATGGCGTCTCCGCCAGGCAGATGCTTTGAAGCATAACAGAAGGTGATTCTAGTAAGATCTTAGCAGGCTTTGGTCTAGGAGAGAGAGGTTTCCGAGGGCAGCTTAAGCGGAGATGGAGTAAACTATAATGAAGGAACTACTGCTCTAGGGGGAAGTAGTATTCTGGGAGAAGCGATCCCCTCTGAATACAGAAGAAGTTTCAGACAGCTGTGAGTGCTACAAGAGCGCACTAATGGTAGTCTCTTTTCTGACCACGGGGTCATCTTGAAGGAAGATGTCGTCCATGGCCCGCCCTATTTGGAACAAGACTCTTGCTACAACAGCTGCAAGATGCCCCTCAAGGAAAGGTCACCCTTATCAAAACTCAAAAAGTGATATTTTCTTTTCCTTTTCTCTCACCTACCCCTCCCTGCTTGTATTTTCATTAAAAAAAAGAGAAGCACAAATACAAAGAGTCTTTCTTTCTTTCTTTCTTTCTTTCTTTCTTTCTTTCTTTCTTTCTTTCTTTCTTTCTTTCCCTTTTTTACATAGTTTCTCAAATATCCCTCCTGAATACAGAAGGAGGGATAGTGCCAATCAGCAACTCCAATAAGCATCAGCATTCAAATCCAATTGTATTATGCAAATGTGGTTTGACTAATGCATCTGTGTTATCATTTCCTGTTGAATATGCCCCTTTGTGAGAGCAAGGCCCTGAAAAGCTGCTAGATGTACTTTAAACAAACAAACAGACCTTCAAGGGGTTTGTGCTTTACTCCGGACTTCCAATAAAGGTTGGCTAATGCTAATCATTTCACAGTTAGCAAACCCAATGGTCGTGATGCGGTACTCAGGAGGCCTTCCAAATGTTTGCAGGCACGGGGAAATATGATTATGAGGAAGCCCTAACATTTAATTGTGGCAGCTTTTCAGAGAAGCCCAAGTGCTCCTTGAAATGCTGAAGGCTTTCAAACTGGAAGTTAGATTTGCATTCCTAACGATTGTGGCAAGCCTCCAGGAGGACGTCAGGGTAAACACTCTGCTGCAGATATTTTGGTGTCTGTACCACTACCAAACTGGTTCATGGCTTCCTATAACCAGGAAGGCTGGCACTGTAGTTTTGTAAAGGTAGAGGAACAGGGCAGGGGGAACACCAGCAACCCCCCAACTCCCCTCCTGCAATATTCAGGATCTTTTAAAAGGGAAGGGGGCTTAACTCAGTGGTAGAACATTGTGGTTCTGAAAACTTGTTTTTATTATTTATGACTTGCAATTGCTAACTGAATACATATAAAATGCATGCATGGATATCCTTCATTTTAACTGGACCGTGTCGTGGAATTAACACGCGATGGTGTACATGACATTGATTGGATTATTAATCTTTTAAATAGCTCTGCCAGGAATCAGAGTCTGAAGTCTTTATGTAGAATCATGATGGAATATGAAAGGCTGATATAGGCGGCACTCCTGAATGTCTATGTTAAGATTGCTTTCTTACTTACTTAATAATTTGGAGTACAATCCTATGCCTTCCCAACAGCATCAGCTAGGGCCACAGGGTTATTCAGAATCCTGGCTGTGAGTTCCTGGGACTCCAAAGGCCAAATCCACACCCTGCTCCCCTCAGATGTTGTGGAAAGAGGAGAAAGAGGGTGTGTGTGGGACTACTTTTGGAGGCAGCTCTTTGAAGGGATCCGGGGCTGGCTTTACTTCTTCTCCGAAGCAAGCAGGTAGGAAGCCCACTGATGCGGGCAGTTCTGCGATGGAAAAAGTAAAATGGCAGCCAGGCCTTGCCAAGCTATTGCAGAACAGGGTGGTCTGCATTTCTGATTTGTGTTGTTCCTTTTAGTCGTGATTTTTATGTGGGAGGGTGTGCTGGTATTTATAGTTTTCATACAAATTGTTTGTTCAATTATACTTGTATAGCTTATGCATGCTTTTAGGACCACTATTTTGAATTACAGAGGGCATCTAATTCCTTTAACACAAAGCTGACAATACAAGGGCTTTTTCCAGCTTTCCCCTATCCCGAATCTCTGCAAAACTACTTTGGATCCTGGCAAAGTTTTCACCTTTTTTCTAGAATACTAAAACAGAAATTTTATATCCACTTGGAAGGGAATAAATCTCACTGAATTCAATGGAAAACATGAATAAACATATAAAGGGTTGCACTGTCAAAATATCCCTTTCTTTAAATCACAAAATGGAATATACCGGATGTCTCCCCCTTAATTCATTACTTATGATTTATTAAATAGGTGTGTAGACCTTCACAAGTTTTGCATTCAAATAACTGCAAAAGGAAAAAAAATGGTGTGTGCGTTTTTGTTCTATCATCCATTTTTAAACATTTCATTCTCTTAAGGTTGAGCATACTAGCGTTATTTCGAAGGATTATTTTTTTGTCATCACAAACCTGCCTTACAAATAGGCTATTTTATTCTCCCTTACAGCATCCTGACACACACTGAAGCATCCCAACGCATCCTCTTCCTTGTACAACAAACCAAGACCCCGGGGAAATAAAACAGTAAGATCAGGGTGAGCTTATGACAGCTTTCCAAAAGCAGATACAGTACAAAACTGCCAAAGGCTGTGCTTTCTGCAACATCTAAGGCCATTTGGCTGGGAGCTTATATCTGATATAGGTCGGGTTTTACTGGCTGCAAACTAAATGTAACCAAAAATGCATTTCCTTAAAGGTACTTCTGCTACAGTTAAGACCATCGGACGCCATCGTCTATCCAGTGGTGCAGTGATAAATTCTGAAGCGCCAGCTCTCATCCAGGTGGCTCCATAGCCATGCCCAATGAGAAACTATGCGTTCAGACATCTCTATTGATTCATATCAACAAACACAATCTGGCAGTTTCCATCTCCACCAGGACCGCAAGTTAATGGGTCCTAATTGCCTGTTGAAGACCAAGCCACTCAAAAACACTCTGCATTTTCAACACGGATCACTCACACCAATATACTGTTGCTGGGAAAACCCATTTCTCCCCAACTACCGTGAGGATTGCAGCGAAACTCGGAGGGAACAAGGAAGCCTGGAGTGGAAGGTGAACGACATTCGTATTATCCTCTCCGCTAATCCAGGTTCCTGGTATTCTGCCCCTGCGAGTCCTTGTGCCACTACGACACTGGGCCAGGTCTCCCGAGCTTAGTGCCACTGCCACTAATTGGCTGTGGCTTTCGAGGCCAGGGGTTTTCATCCGTTCCACAGCTGGGGACTGGCGGAAACATAATGCAGTATTCTGTGTACTGGTTTCCATACACTATACAGGAGCGGAGCCAACAAAATAACAAAATGCCAAAATCAGCTCAGCTTCCTGCCAGCTCCTACAAAACAGTCTCTCCTCTCCCCGGCCTCCCTGGTGGCACAGGGGCACCCGCTGTGATTGTGATGCCAACTGAGGAAGAGGTGGTGGAGCACAGCCAGCTCCCGCACCGTCCACAGTGAGTGGGATGTGCCCCCCCCAGCGGGAAATCTCCACGGACCAGTGGTTGAAAACCATTATTCTAGGGCTTCATTCAGGATCTTTCCAGGCGCTACCTAGGGGATGAATTTGGAAACGGCTACGGGCCGCTGCAGTAGCTTGCCAACTCCACCATTTCCACCGGCCACCCAGCAGGGCTAGCTGGAGGGCAACATCCCTGGGGAAGGACCCGTTCGGAGAGCAACGCGAAGGTGTGGGAAGGGAAAAGGAAAAAGCTCTGAGAAGACGAAGAGCGGAAAGAGGGAGACAACAATCATAGAGCAAGTTTCTGAAGGAACTGGGGAATGGGAGGGAGAACGGCAGCAAAGTGAGGACCTGAGGAGGCTGAGAACGGACTGGGAGCTGCGTTCTTCCCTTCCTGCCATTAGCAGTCAGCAGTGGTTCCACAACCAACACAGTTTCAGGCATATTCTGAGTCTTGCGCTGCACAACTGCAGACAACGCTGAAGAAATAGCCCAACTTTTCAGCACCGTATTACCACTGTACCCATTTCTCTCCACACTATCGCTTAGAGGCTCTTCTCTGTGTTTCCCCTCCTCACACACATTCAAATGCTTGTTTTCCTCCCCACTTAGCATTCCAGTTAAATAAATCCTGATTCTTGGAGGCTTATTGTTATGGTTCTTATACCCCGACCTTGTTCTCCACAGAGCACAAAGCAGCCTCCAGTGCGACTGAAATGCATGCCGGTGAAAGACGTAAAACCTTGTCTTCACACACAAACAACCAACGTGCAATAATAACCTGACCAAAAAACACGAACAAGTCAGGAGCCTTGAGCACATGTAAAGGAAACGGTCTTGACTTACTCAACTTGGTCTTGACTTAGGTCAACTTGGCCTTCCTTAGGTCTTGACTCTTTAAAGAGAGTCACAGAGGGGCAAAGTGCACATGTTGGGGGGCTGCCTCCCCCACCCCACCCCTCCCCCTCTCCCAAGAAGTGCCCCCCACATTCCAGGCTGGGGGAGGGGTCCTGGAAGGCCTGAGGCGCTGCATACGAGTTTGGGGCCAGCATTTTAGTTCTCCATCCACTCCATGACCGTGTTGTTGTTGTTGTTGTTACAATGTAACGTTTATGTCCCACTCATTTTCCTCTTGGGAGTAACCCCAGCCGGTTTAGAGCCCTCCTCCACCCCATTTTCTCCTCACAACCACCGCCTTGTGAGGAAGGTTAGGCTGAGCACGACTCCCTGGCCCAAAGGCTCTCACTCAGCTGTTCAGGCAAGTGGGGCCTTTCCGGTCCAGCACTCAAACCACTGCACCTCACTGCCTCTCTGCATCACTGCTAGCTAGCCGTGCTTTGCTACTGAGTTAGACGAGAGAGCTTTCCCATCACCTTCTGCCTCGTTTTTTATTCTTAAGAGTGGTGCTTGAACCTGGCACCTTCTGTGTGCAAAGGCTGTGGTGTGTTATGAACTATAGAAACATAGAAACAGAGCGAGTCAGAAGGGGCCTCCTGGGCCATCTAGTCTGACCTCCGGCACCAGCCGGCTCCGCTCATGACATGCTCACCATGTGCATGTTCAGCCTATCCTTGAACACCCACACTGATGGGGCCTCAACGACCTCCCGTGGAAGCCCATTCCATGCCCTTGGGGTCCTAACTGTCAGGAAGTGCTTCTTTCAAGACAGCAGAAAAGGGCAAAATAGCTTTGCACAGGCTCTTTATCATCACGGGAAATAATATAAAGATGCGTGCCAGCTGCTCTCCTACAACTTCAGCCAGAGATACCAAAGTCTGGACTTGGGACCTTACATAAGCAAACTGCAACTTATAGTTATCTAGAGAAAACTGTTCTTGTGCTTTTTTTTATTTATTTATTTAGAAATTTATAGGCTGCCCCTTGCCACAAGCCTCTGTGCTTTCTGTGAACTCCTCATAAGCCACTAAGAAAAGCAGGCACCTTACCCAGCAAGGATCAGACTACAACTTCTGACTTTCCTCCACTACCAAAAAATTAGCTGAGGTCTCTGGAATAAGGTTCTGCCTTCTATCATGTAATGTTGCAAACGTGCTGAAGTTGCATCTACAGTAGGAATATGTCTGCATCGTACCTCCGAGATGGATTCCTGTAAGCCTGAAACGTCGCATGCATGCTAAGGAAACCCTAGAGATATGTACTGCAAATTTTGATGGAATTTAATACAGCCCTGTGTTTGAAGCCTGCAATAATGTCTTTGGCAGTGAGAAGTCTATTTCCCAACCAAATGCATAGCAGTGAAGCCACTGGGTGGTAGTCCAAGCAAGTTATATGGTTGTCCCCCACCCTCCCCACACAGGGAATGAAGTGGGAAGACCCCCTTCATGTGACCATAAGGACACGGCATGGCAGGCACCATTTCTAGGGGTGTGAAGTTCCCAGTTCTGGCAGCAGAGAAACTTGAAGATTTTGCCCTATCAAACCAAGAGCAATTCCAGCCAGTGTGAAGCTCAGTCTGTTTGGTGGTTAAAACCTGGAAGGAGTTAAGTGCATCCTAATGTTGGCTCCTATGGTTCCCCGATATTGCTCCAGCTCCTATCTCCTCTCTAGAGCAGTGTCTTTTACATGGCAGCTTGAACTACAGAAAGGGAGTCTTTCTGTATAGAAAAACAAAACACTATTTTTTTATGGCAACTGCCTTGATATTAGTGAAGATTCATGCTGTTCCATAATAGTTTCATATGTTCATTTTATCTCTTTAGCTGTATTTTCTCTGTTTTTTAAGTCTAGTAAAGCAGATTTAAAAAAAAAAATTAAGATAGCTGTAACCCACCTCCACAACCACCTTCTGTTCAGAGGTGGTCTATAAATAGTGAGTGTTTAAACTAACTACTCAACTTGAGACATCTGATTATTTAAATCAATCCAATCCAATTATTTAAATCAATCCTTAAGATCACATACTAACATCACGTGATGGTTGCTAGTACAGAGGCATTACATTTGCTCACTCCTATTACTTTGACAAATTGAAGGAAAACAGCGTCTTTTTTCCAGGTTAGGGATGCCCTCTTCTGGTGAAAGGCAAATTTCCAAGCAAGCAGAGAAATACCAGATGCTGAAAACTTACCTTCAGGGTGATTAATCTTCAAGGCAAATATTTTTATGAGCTACAGCTCCTCCGTGAAACAACCAAACTTCCTACTGAATGTTTATGCAGAGCATGTCAGAGCTACATTCGATACAACGGGAGTTGTAAAACCAGAAGAGATTTTTTTTTAATGGAGACAAGCTAAGATTAACATTTTGTTGATCGAAATTTCGCAAGAGGGAAAAAATAAATTGAATCCTTCTCCTGTTAGCACTTACTGTTAAATTTGTATTTGTTATGCCAAAGAATAGTCGCATAGTCCAACTCCTAGGGCGTTCTGCAGTTTTATTTAAATAGGAGGAAGAAAGTGGATCGCTTCTTCAGATACCAGCAATTGTGATAATCACCTGTAAAAGCATGTCACATACCTACAAGCCAGGTGTCAAATTGCTATCTGGCTAAATATGTGAGAGGGACCACGGAAACCAGGCACAAAATCAGTTACATTTGCTTCACACCACCCTATAGCAACAGACATCTCTTCTAGGAGGTGTATTTTGCTTCATTTTCAGATCTGTAGCCACCATTACTGGAGAAACAGCTGAGAGAATCAGAAAAGGTGTATCATGAACAATCCTGTGTAAAAAGCAGCCAGGTGGTAACCTTAATGGCAAGCAGTATGTCTTCACCTACCTGTGTGCTTCCCGTCTGGCTGCTGTTCAGCTAGCGTGTGCTGGACTTGGCTGGGACTTTGGTCTGATCCAGAATGGCTGCTTTTATGATTGGGGATTTAAGAAACCAGTTCCGGGACCAACTACAAGCTACGGATTAAAATGGACTGCTTCTCATTCTATATGGTGAAAAGGTTACACAAGTTGAGAAGAAGAGAAATCCAAAAGTGGGGTTTTTAGGGACCAAGGAGAATCCATTTTTGACATTTCCAAATTGCTTTTCTATCTAAGATGCCAAAGCTATGTTAAAAATTGCACTGATGCAGTGCGAGTGTTTTCACCATACTGTTCTCTGGCAAAAAGCGTCTTGTATTTATCTATCTTTATATCCTGCCTTTTTTCATCCAAGGCATCCAAAACTGCCTATATAGTCCTCTTCCTCTCCATGTTATCCGCAGAACAATCCTGTGAGCTATGTTGAGCTAAGAAGGATTCATCCAAAGTTACCCAGCAAGCTTCAATGTCACATGGAGACTAGAATGCAGGTTTTCCCAAGTCGCAGTCCAGCACTCTTAAACACTATGCCACACTGGCTCTCCGTTGAGATTACAGCAAAGCACCGAGGCACTGAGATGCGTTTCTACAAGCTCTTGGTGGTCTCTTAGATGCCGACTCCTGCCCCATAACAATTCTTGAGTTTGAGAGCCATCACTACAAATACTTGATCCCTTTGGCCATGGACAAAAACACTGATTTTAATCAATCAATCAATCAATCAATTTTGTTTAAAGGCCATCCAGTAGCATTGTGGTCTCTGAACAAAACATAATTGTGCTTTGTTTCCTTCATCTGTAACTTGCATTAAGATGGCATCCTAACCTACAGTTTTCAAGGAATATGTTAAGGACCAGGAGGTATTTCATAGTCCACTAAAATACCAACATGCATAAAAAGTGTTGGGAAACTTAGAAGAGAGGTATGAAAGACAAAATTCACATTTCGAGCATTAGTCATTTAAAGTATAAGTGCATCAGAAAGACTGGGTTTCGTAATTCAGGTGCATCTTGAGGTTAGATAGTACCATATAAAAAGAATTCAAATGCATTTTTCCAAAAAAGGGAAGTTTTTACATGTTTTATTAAGTACATTTATTAAACAATTATGTTAGAATTCAGCTGTTACATATAAAAGGACTATTCTAGAGACAGTTATATTTTCACAAATGTACTGAACACACATTGGTACTATGCTGTGCTTGTAACATTTCTACAGAAGTTAGTAAGATTGTTTTAGAGTAAAGTTGTTGTGGCCTTTGGCTAGAAAGTTTAAGGTGTCTCAATATAGGAAGGGGCCTTTAACTAATTAGCCAATTTAAACCTCAGGATTATGCTTTGGATAATGTAAGCTAGAAAAGCAACCTCTGGAGTTCAACGTTTGTTTGTTTTTTCAATATAACAGCCTTGTTTTATTATAAACTGCCTTGTATAAGGGCAACATGGTGATAAAATTGCCTGGGTGGTTCTAAACTGATGAAAGATGATGCATAAAGCACACCTGGGAGTGCTTTTTCCTAATACAATTAAAATATTTTCTAGGATTTCTACCCTGGTGGTCACCATCTACTTCTCACTAAAAGCTAATGGATGAAGAACCTTTGTTAACACTTGGATGTTTTCCAATTTCATTTGCTTAACAGGCTGCTGCAAATATTTTTTAACTGCCACCGTATGTTCATTTTCAGGAGTCTCTTAGCAAAGGGGCTGATCTGAAGAGGCTGAAAGCCTGCAACTGGCACACAGCAAGCAACCTGGTGTCCTACAGATGGCTTGCATTACAACTCCCAGCATAGCCAATGTTTAGGGATGTAGCCCTGAAAATGGGAAACACATCAAGCTGCCAGTTCCTGGTATATGGGCCAGTATACCCTGAATGTATCAACATTCCTTGCACTACCCAGATTGCGTTCACACACAGCACTAACCAATGACAGGCCAAATCAGGGTTTCTTTACTATGGGCACAGAAACACCTGGTGATGAAATTCTGTGATTTGGCAAGAATCTTGGCACAATGCGGAGGCTTCCAGATGTACCCTCCTTCTAAAAAAAGGCAGCCAATAAAGGACTTGAGTATGCTGACAAAACAAAAGCTTCCACAACGTCACGTTTTGTTGCAGTTCTGCTTGTGATATTTGGAGAGGGATTTTCTCCCATCTGATTACGCTGCCTCGTCCTACTCACAACTTCAGCCATGATGACTATTACATATGTGGGGGTTTTCCTACACCAAGAGAGAGTGTTTATGTCTTGCCAAAAGCAAAGCTAAGGTTCAAAGTAAAACTTGAATTGCTTATATCCACCTGCTTTAATGAGTTTAGGGCACAGTCTTATAAAACATCAGAAAAAACTCTTCAACAGCCAACACACTGGATGGACAATGCTTGGCGGTGCGGGACTTTTTTTCCTATTTCGGCATGCACAGGATTGTGCCCTTAGGACTTGGGGGCTTCACCAAATAACCTCTGCTTTGAAATAAAACTGCAGAATATGCTATTTAAATGATAATCATTTGGCCCAACATGCTATCAATGGTGGTAGGGATCAGGAAAAGCAAGGGTAATTAGATTATGTTTCTTTCTCAAGCACTGGAGGACAATGCTCATGCTTGTGGTACAAATTAAATTGTGGCTGTATTCAAGACATGGCTGAAGAAGTGCGAAGCTGACATATGTTTGTAAAGCAACCATTCCATCACCTTTCTGCATTTTATAAATGTCACAAGGGAAGCCACAAAACACAATCCATATTGATTTTCTGAGTGAAGTACGAGGGTACTTCAGTTTGGTGTAGATCAGAGCCGTTAGCCAAGAGGCTAGCAAGATATGCCCAATAAGAAAGAGTCCATGTCCTCCTACTAAGGAAGACGTTTCATACTGGAAAAATACAAACTGGCTAACTAAGTGGCGCTTCAGCCACAAAGAAATCAAATAAACTGTGGAAATAATTATTTTGGAACTCTTTTGGTTTTAAACATATTAATATTGGGAACCTACTATATGGACCTTTCCACAAATACCTATTCTCACTCTTTCACTCAAGTGAAAAAGAATGTTCTCAGGAATGTGTACAACAGAAAGTAATAAGCCTTTTGTCCTGTGTACTAACAACATACATGTGTCAAGCACCGCTGTCTTGGAAAAGGGCTGTTGCCATCAGGGATTACAGTTTAGTCCAATATTAATCCAGGTGTCCAGTCAAGCCAGGAACTTTGGCTTGGGTACCCAATGGTGTTGTGCTGATCTTGCCTGGGCAGCTGCAAAAGGAAGAACAGAAGCACTGCAAGACTGCCGACATTTCACCTTTCCGAACAACAGTTTGTCAGAGTGCGAATTAGCCTTCCTTAGGAAACAGGGCAATTAAGACACAGCCCTTGGTCTGGTCCAAAATAAAGAGCAGAAAAAAGCATTTTTTTATTTCAGTTCTAATCAGTTATAAATGGCGGCCAGAGCAAGGCAACTTTCCACTTCTGGCATATACGTTTTTTTCTTACAGCAAGCTTCCCCCACCTCGGTGCCTTCTACAAGTGCTGGACTGAAGCTCCCAGCTTGCCTCCATAGTTTGCTGGGGCATGGGAGGACTTGTAGCCTGCAGAGTACCACGCTGGGGAACAGTGGCCTCCGTTCACCACCAGAATCCTAAGGGCATTTGGAACTCAATAAGCTCTCCCCCTCTATCCCTTTAATCATCAGGGATAGAAAAAGTACACAGAGGTATAGTTCAGTCACACTTGGGAAGCCTGATTTATGAAGACACAATTTGCCAAGCATGGTCTTAACTCTAAACAATTTATTCCAAAGGTCGTTTATGACCTTCCATGGAATTTTGAATGGAATTCTTGGGAAATAGGGAAGAAGATGCTCCAAAATCAGCCATTTCCTCAGCTTTTGAACTTCTCACACTGCTCAGATATATTTCCAAGAACTTGGCAAACACAAAGGCTACAGACACAGATTAAGGCCTGGCCCACATTCAAAGGACTGTAAAGCTCAACTCTCTGCCTTACTTGATATGAAACATTAGCTGCTAGTAGTGCCATTTAAAGACATGTTCATGAAAACAGCACTGGCTCCTGTCTTTGCTCAGAACTGAAATCCATCTCAGGCCAGTATTACTAACAAGCACCTGAAATGCAGAGCTTTGTATTAGTTTTGGAGTCAGGAAATTGTGTAGAAGGTTGAGAAATATGTATCATGCCATGCCAGGAAACTACAAGCTAGCTAAAAAGAGCAGCCACCACAATTGAGCTAATTTGAAACTTGTTATTTGATTAATCTTGTGCCAAACTCATGATCACTGGAAAAAATGTCTAAATTTTGCACATTTCATTTGTTCGTTTGGCTCTCTCTGAACCTCGAGCAAATTCTATGCTAATTTCTCAATGAGAACAAGTCTTCATCCTGGAAAGTCAAGAACTCTAGCCCAAGGTGTCTACCCTAGTAAAGGAAGTGCTCATGAAAGGGAAATAGCTTTTGACTTTGATAATGGTATAGAATTTGGATATAGGTTTAGAAAAAGGAAACAAAATCATGTAACACCCTCTAAAGATATGTCACAAATCATCAGACTTGGAGTTGCTAAAATGGAACACATTTCTTAGTTTCTTTCCAATGACACATCTTGCATAACCAAGAATACCCTTAACTCATCTCCCAATATTTACAAAGGAAAAATTTAGTTACCTATTCCTGGTGCAGTTGCTCCAATAATACAGTTCTATATTACATGGAATGTGGACTGACTCACTCATAATGCCACCATGGTTTATAATCCTGATTTGAACAGCAAGTCCTAACCCCCGTTTTGTTTGGATGGGATGGCAAAACATTGCACTAAAGAGGAAATAACTAATTGAATCAAACATATGAAGAGATGAGGGATGTTTGATAGGAAGTCTCCTTCACATAGTACGAAACATGATTTAGTGGTGTATCCGAATCAACCCTATGTGACGAAATATTATTAAATGCTTTAACTTTTAATATTTGGAGAAGAAAAAGTGAGTCCTCCTGATACGGTTCTAAAGTCAACATTTTATACTTTTACACTGCTTTAATAGCAAGCATGATAACAGAACCATACTATTTCATAAGAGAAACAGGTCCCTAGTGCAGCCGAAAATGACCTAAGTTCACCCACATGTTTTGAGCACACTGGGCTTTATCAAGCCTGTTTTGCCAGCCATTTCATAAGGAACAGCCTCTCTCTGTCAATTTGACAAAGAAGAAAAACAAAGAAAAAAATGCTTGATCAAGTTGGATAAGGTTTTAAGAATAAATCAATATTCTATGGTACCTGTGGAGGTTTTCCTTTTTATTCTGACTTCTATTTTAGTATAAAAATAATCTGTCTTCTTCAAGGCAACTTAAGCAAAAACATATGGAGTTTCACATCCTACTAAAAGCAAGTACACATTTAAACTTGCTATGGATAAGATAAAGTTTTGCTACCTAAACAACAACTTGCCAAGAAGGAAAGAGAACCTGGGGTCTTTCTTGATACCATAAATAGAAACAGATGTACTCAGGAGCTGCAACTATTTTTGAAGATGCGTGCAGTGATAGAATATCCTGCAGTGAATGTGCTGCTAAAGTAAGAATCCTTACGAAGGAGAGTTCTTATTTCCTTAGGAAACTCAGTCACAGGAGAGCCAACCAAGTTTAAAACAAGACCCTGAGTCACTTGCCATGGCTTATTATAAATGCTGCTTCAGTTTACATGTCGATTAGGAGTCAGTGCTGAAACAATATGGCAGCAGGCCTGTACAAGCCGGGCCCTCTTCCATGCAGGCAGCTCCCCTGTGTGACGGGAGACACTGCTAAAAATAGCTGCTCACGAGTAGCCTAACATGCAAGCGGGGAAGCTGGACCATGCTCAGTGTTCTTCTCTGCTGCATCCTCGCTGCATTCCCACGTGCCACATGCCATGTGGTTCAGAACTGAGTCCTCAAAATTCTGAACTGCAAGGGAAGCCTATCCATAGAGAGCAGGCTTCCCACTACAGACCTTCCCCCAGCTTGGCCCCACTGCGAGGAGAGCAATGGTGGGGCAGGGCCCTGTTTATCCTACTCCCACAGCTCGAGGCACGTGAGGGAGGACACCCAGATAAGGCGGACGCTCTGCTGCAGCAGCTGCCCACCCAGCAGACGGACTGAACAGTGCTGGGAAGGACCTGTGCTCCAAGCTGCCTTCATCCCTGCATGTGGAACACCAAACCGACTCAGTTCTCACCTGGTGTTGGCAGCAGGCCAGGCCTGCCACTAAGCAGAGGTCGCTTTGCAGGCAGATGTGGAGAAGGCGACAGGAGGATGGGTCTCTTAGTTGACTTTATTAGGAGAGGTGGAGGTTTGCCCTTTGGACCAGCCAATGCTGTTTTGGGGGAAAAGTAAATGTTACGCCTGCTTTTTCCTCTTCTAAACATCTGGAGCTTTTTATATGCTCAAGGAAATACACGTTACAATATAAAATTATCCAAGTCCAATCAAATGAGTTAAAATACACCAATAAACAATAACCACTTAAATTGTCTTTTAGCAAAATGACAAATCAGCCTAAGGCCAGTTAGTACCATTCTGGACCAGCTCAATTCTCCGACCAGTTTTAAATAGCAGTTCCACAGAGGGCACACAATAGCCCAAATTAAATGTAACCATGTCTACAGTGGATCTGACATTTCTAAGAATGGGTGCAGTTTAGCCAGGTCATAGCTGCACATTTACAGGACTAATATGGATGATACTAAATTTCATGTTATGTTTTATGCAAGAAGCACTGGAACTGCCATAAAACAATGCGCCCAAGTGCCAGTCCAGCCAGGTGGTGCAGGAGACCAGCGGATATCAACAACTGGAGGAGAGTCCAACAAAACCAACAGGGACAAATTCCCATGTGCGGTTCACGGCACAGACTGTCTACTAAGGTTACCAAAGCAGTCTCTCTTCTACAACCAGGCCTGAAGCCAGACTGGAATGGGTCTCAGTGGTTCATGTATTACATTTATATCCTGCTTGTTTCCCTGCAAGGAACCCAAAGTGGCTTGTATGACCACACTCCTCTCCATTTCTTATCCTCACAACCCCCACTTCCACCCTGTGAGGTTAGACTGAAAATCAGTGACTGGCCCAAGTCAGCCAGTGGGCATCAGGGCCAACTTGAACACCCATCTCCCACGTCCTTGTCCAACATTCCAACCACAACGTCACGCCCGTGTTGCTGTTCACACTGCAAATGGGACATAGTATGCTTAGCGAACCAATCAGCTGCAGTGCTTGTTAACGTGGTGCTCTGGCTAACCTCGGCTATAACCAGGGCCTATCTCCACAGATTTCTTTCGCTTGCTTCAAAGTAAATCTTTTGTTGGGCTATTTGTTTCTTTTAACGTGATTACCGTTTCACTTACCTGGTGTTGGAAGGAGGCGCCCCAGCGGCCTTTCACCCAACAAAGCTGGCTTAGCTGAAGGCAGAGACTGGCCTAACACAGGGTTTCGGCCAGGCGTGGGGAGAAGAGGTGGCGGTTTGCTTAGAGTCTGGGGCAGAGCACTTGTGCTTGGTCTGACACTTGCTGGGTACACATTGTCTTCAACTGCAGTGGCTAAAGCATTCGTTTCTGCAACAAAGCCTGGTTTCGGAGAACCAAGAGTTAGCAAGTTATACACAGTGATTAGCAACCAGTATTACTAGCAAAAACTGCTGTTGTGCTGCTTACTTATGGGAATAGTGCATTCACTTTAAACACCTGTTCCTTTGCGCAGGCAAATACTCAGGATTTAAAAAAATGATAACTGGAATTAGACTTAAAGAAGCTGTAGCTTTTTTTAAAAAAGTAGTCATCTTCTAAGTGTTTTAGTTTGTAGAGTATAATCAAGTGCTGATGGTCTGTCATTGCTTTTGTGGGTGCAATGATTTCCTATACATCTAATTTTTGTTTTACATATAATGACTTTTGCTAGGAGAAACATGACTGTTACCAGGGGACGGGGAGCAGGAAGGAAGTAGGGGGCAGCTCTTGAGGACATTTGGATGCACCAAGTTCTTCTCACAACTAGACTGTGGAATTAGGCTCTTCAAGAGAGAGCGTCCTGCCCCGGTTTAGCAAGCCACTGCTGTATGGGAAGTGCTACTGCTTCTTCCATCTGCAGGCACCTGCCATTCATCATTTAAAGCAACTTAGCAAAAAGTAAACCATCTTCCCACATTGTGGTATGAATAATTTCCCTTTTTATACAGCGACAAGAATATACTTTGAAGGCATACAGAAAGGGATACCGAGTAAAAATAAAGACCCACTGTGTGCATGCAAGGTAGTATTAAGTACATACGGCTGTAGTCTCCATTTTAACCACCACCACACGCCCAGGTAAGAGGTACTGGAAATATTACCAATGGAATCCATATTGTAAAACTAAGAAAATGGGGCCCTTTTTGTCCACAAAAGCCAAAAGTTTAGCTACTTTTTGGAAATGTTTGCATTCATCGATGAAGAGAGATTTTACAAATTCAGGGTGGGGTGGGGTTAACCTTTATGTTTTGGATTTTGTCATTTTTAATAGAGTGTGTACCCAAGACCTAGTATTGAAATAGTGCAATTTAGAAGAATAATCTTGGGGGACAGTTGGGGAAATCATGAATACCTTCAAGCTTATTTCTCCTGGTCTTCAGGTAGTCACTTATTGAGTTCAATTCTTCCACATACAAATGTTTTCCCTCACTTAACAGAAAGAGGAGGTGTCTAATGCCTAGAGGCACATGGTAACTCTCATAGAGCTCCCGTTCTAGGTAGTCATCCGCCAGATCAGCTGCTTTGTGTGAAATCTCTGTGCGTTCTTGTTGTTCACGCTCAGCAATAATTTTCTCAAACTCTTTAGCTATCAGAGCCAATGCATCCTCCATGGGCATATTACGGTGTACTATGGAGAAGAGAGATACCTTGCATTTTAAAAAGTTACATCAAAGCCAAACCAGACAGAAAAGCGCTGTGTTTTTGCCCCACTAAGACTCTGAAGTTAAAAGCCAATTTCTAATTCAATGTTAATATATTTCAGCTTTTAACTGGAAATTATATGTTCATGAATCAACAAATACGTTCCATTCTTTTAAGTGTGACGTGTGTTTCTGAAAAGGTCTGATTCGTGTGCTCAGAAAAGATAAATTAATTTCATGCTTGGAGCAATTTTATGAAACCATTCCTGAATAAAGGAAAGGTATAAAGAAATTAAGTGTTTGAAGTTGTATTTCTTTAAGCCGGTAAAAACATCCAGTATAATGATCTACTTTATTGTCTCTGATAGAAGGGGAATGTTCAGACTAGTAAGTTAAAAACAGTAGGAAATAAAGTCTGCTCAGTGTGGAATTGGTGTGAGAGTGTATGTTTTTTTAAAATTTCAAACATTATTTAATGGTTTGTTGTTCGGTACATTCAGCAATGAAGGGGTGTTAATTCTTGGTTAGAAGTATTATTCTAAATCGTGACATGTTTTACTATTTTGTGTGTTGAAATGATCTAGATAGCATATTTTGAATGGGGACGTTTCTGAATGAAGCTAAACTTACTTTTGATAGTCTGATGAAGCATGATTACGGTGCAAGAGGAAAGTGCTACATTAGATGGTTCAACAAGAACACAAAATGGGGAACCATCATTTTTAACTTCTTGGAGGGCACGTGTAAGACCTGATTCAGAGGTAAGGTATATCATTTCCACCACAAGGCCATGATCCTGCAACCGATGGCCTATGGCTGTTGAATATTCCCTTGAAGGAAAAAGAAGAAGAAGCAGGTTATTGTACAAATAATTTAAAAGGTAGAGCCAGTGTTCTAGTTGTTGCCATGCTGTGCGTATGGAGGTGACTCAAGACTCCAAAGAAAGTTCTGTTTTTGAAATCCAGCCAATCCACTTGCAATAGCAAGAATGGCTGGGTCTAGGTTTAGAACTGCAATCTTAAGCATGAATGGGGCAGTCACTTGTGCAGAGGACGGCCTTGGTATGAGCAAGGTCTTTCCAAACTGAGGGTGTATACAGGGCTGGGGTTAAAAGTGATCATTGAAAATTAAAGAGTCATACAACGTATTATAAAAGTTACTCTAAGTGTATGTTTTTTAACTTTACCTCTCTCTCACACCCACACACGCCCACATACACTCTCTTTGTCTCTCTTGACTGGTCTTCCCTAAGAGGAAACAGATTTCTCTACAAAACCAAACTGAAATGGTGACATTCTGGGCTGGGCTAGCTGCGCCATCTTGCATGTATGGTGGCACACCCACCACTGACATGTGGTTAAGTTGCACTGGAACACTGAACAATTCTTGAGCAGCTTTCATTTTTAATGGCAACTTAAAAGGCAGCCTCAACTTGATACCAGTGTGAAACTGTATGGCATCTATGCATGGCTATCTTATTAACAGGCGGCACATGTGATGTTGGATTCCTGCAAGAAGCTTTGTTTTTGGATGTATGTGTATGTAAGCTTGTTTAGCACCAGGTGATGGATAGGAATATAACTTATAAGGAGTATCCAAATACAAGAAAAGCAACCTCTAGAGTTCAACATATTTTTTCAATATAACAGCCTTGTTTTATTATAAGCTGCCTTGTATAAGGGCAACACGGTGATAAAATTGCCTGGGTGGTTCTAAACTGATGGTTTTTTTTACTGGTCTGTGACCAAAATAAAGCCAGTCATTAATTCATTCAATCCTTGCTCTAGGATTTTAAATATATTTTGGAAATTAAAAAATGTGTAAATGAGTAGTTAGGGAGATAAGAATTATATTTCAAGGTAATTAAGCTAATGACCATTTTATTTGATCTGGGCTTCCCTGGGAGGTGGTTGAAGCCCCATTGGTGAAGATGTTCAAGGAGAGGCTGGACAAGCACATGGTAGGCATGTCATGAGTGGAGCTGGCTAGAGCCAAGGGTAAGACTAGATGGGCCGGGAAACTCCTGATTCACTGTTTCTATATTTATGGTACCACATATATTCTTCACCTTACACTGGGACATCTGATTTTTTAATTATCGTGGAATTGTATCCACTGAATTATGCTCCTGATCTGAATCATTCCATGTTACCTAAGGGCATGAAGTCTTTTTCAGCAGCTCTTTTTTACCTCCAAGACAAGAGGACAAGGACCAGCAAGGTGTATTTAGCCAGGTGGTGTTGAATGGCTTCCTTCTGACTGAAGGAAATGATGTGTGATTTATCATGGCTATCTGACCCTTTGTAGCAGTTTTAAAGAAATGTTGGTTGACTCATCTGGATCTTCAGTGAAAAGTATTACTGCAAAGCACAGTTCACCCGTTTTGCATCCACGAATTTAAAACCTCTTGCCCCTGAAGTGTAACACAACTTATCTATGTTGAAATTGAATAGAGAATGTAAGAATGTTTTTAAAAACATGCATTCAGCTTCACCTGCCTCTGAAAGTATGAACACTTGAGCAAAATATTTTATAACATTTGAACAAGCATTTTAGTGAGTTACTTTGAAATGACTCTTCCAGATTTAAAACTGGAGATGGTCATACAACCAGAAAGAGGAGTGGCCAAGTGGGAACATCTCAGAAGATTGGAGAAACCTGTCAAACATAAGGCTAAATGATCAATACATCTAGCATACCTAGTTCTAAATGAACTCCCGAGATTAGACTAATGTCAAGAGCAAATGGATGAAAGACAGAAATGTATGAAACACTTCCCTTTACCACTGGATGGGAAACTGGAAGAGATCGTGGAAATATTTCCCTAAGAATATAGACCTCATATATTGTTTTCGTAGTGTAATGGCCAGAGGAAGTTCAGAAAATACTTAAAAACATATTCATGTAAACTATCTATATTTTATGTGAATCAACAGCTTGAACTTTTTTTAGTGAAAACCTATGCCAAACTGTAGAACTTTAATAAGAGAGACTGCAATTGCTTTTATTACTGAAAGTGTGTCTTGACCCTATGTGAACAATCAAAAATATCCTAGGACGATGGCTTGAGGATGCCAATTAAGAAGCTCTGGTTAACACTGATAAAAAAGAGCGATGAGTCAGAGGAAACAACTTGATATGAAGAGCATGATTACACTATTGTGCTGTTCCCAAACTTTCATTTTTTCAACAAAGGCAGAGGCACCAAATCTATCTTGAACTGATTAATATCTTTGTACTAGATGATGTTCAAGAAAAATAACACACCAAAGTGTTATCTTGAGGTAAAACCAATTGAAGATGCTCATAAGTAGCTTTGTGTACAACATGAAAATACATATTTTATTTCAAGCAGAGCACAAAAAATGAACTACTTTGGCAACATGCACAAATATTGCTTGCGGTGATGTTCCAGTATTCAAAATCAGCATATTCAAACACAATGTAGTTAGTGATGGTGGGACTACATTCGTGGAATAACCTTACAAGCACCCCAATTGCTAACTTACAAATATCAATAGTTCTAAATATCTAGATTAGGCCTCTTAAACTGGCATTATTTAGCTCTACCCAATTTATTCCAATGTTGACTTAAAGAAACTGTTAATATATCAAATGCTAACATTGCATGAACATCCAAGTTATAATTGGGCAAAGAGTGACCGTCTTAAGGAAACATTTTTAAATGCCCTAAAATAGCAATAATAGGCATTTATGAAAATTAGCACCTCAAAAGGAGATATGGATTTTAGCTAATATTGTTCATTTCAGAGACTCATATAAATCAATGGAAATTGTAAGATGTTAAAAACAATTCTCCACATGGATACTGGAGAACTGGTTGATTCGCGAAGTCTGAAACTACTGCAATTGGATTTTAAAACATTCCTTTTTAAGAGACCTTCGTGTTAAGTAAATGAATAGCTGAGACCTTGCAAGACGTTCATAAGCTATCAGCAGCAGGACTGAGACCCAAACTGGACAGTGGTAAACCCACATTGTTAGAATGGCACTTAGTCTTGTTCACTGTTTTACCGTGCGTGAAGGTAAGGTTAAAGGGGGGCCAAGGTGAAGTGTGGGTGGTGCATGTTATAGTCTCCTTCCACCTGCTACTTTTATCCCTTGTTCACCCATTCAGGTGGCTTTACTTAGGCATGCCTCGGTACCAAAAATGAATCATGCTACAAGAAAAGAACCTGGGAAGAAACATTAGAAGTTTGGCTCAGCCCTATTCTAAATAAGCTTTAGTTTACACCATATATGATTGTGAGCAGCCCCACGACCGCTATACTATACCAATGAGGCATATGCACATTAAATGCCTAAGGCCTGTTGCTCACATGTAGTATGGGCATCAGCCATACATAACCATAATAGGTTTTGAACAAAATCCTAAAAGCAGTAGCTGTATTTATTTGATGAAGGGGAGATTAAACATTATTATGTTCATTCAATACTCAGTTAAAATCTGCAAGTACATCTTTAAAATAAATAAAGAAAACAGCTTACGCTTGATCCTTGCTGATGGAAACAATGACACAATCTGAAGGTCTGTCTTTGTCATATTCTTTCTCTATCTGCTGGTAAAATTGCAGGTAGAGCTTGTCCCGATGAACATCCTTGGTATAGTCATCATCTAAAGAAACATCCAGACATAATGAAGTGGATTACTCCCTTTCTTGTCAAAGAAATAGCTTCAGTGTAAAAATGACAGTGCATTTCAGTGGCTCCCAAATGAAATATTTTTTCCTAAGCCAAGTAGTAGGACTAAGAAGCACAATCTAGATGAGACCAATTTGGGGTGGAAGGGGGCAGGATGTGTACCGCTTCTTAATTACATGCAAGGTAAGCCATCTTACCTTTTTGAGAATATTGGTATCTCTCATAGTTCTCTTCATTTCCTGTTGATGGATGATACTGTTGGCCAAAGAGTTCTTCAAAGCTATGCATGTAGCACACAAAAAATGAATCAGGCAAATTAAAACAGCTTTTTCTGCAAGTAGGGAAGTTTGAATCAGTAAAAACTCAAGCTTGCCAAAATTCTCTGAATTTCCTCTTGAAGCTCATTCTGACTCAAGTCCATTTCAAATTGTTTTTGGGGGGTTTGTTTCCACATAGAAATCCTTGCATATTTTTCCAAATGCATGCATCAATTGTGAGCATCTTTGAAATGTATGTGTCCATCTCCAATTAATTAATGTGTAGTTGTCTTTTTTTTCAAAGGTATACAATGTTTCACGCACATTATTTAAATACATGCATGCTGTTAAATACATTTCCTTCAGTCTGTGAATCACACTGCAAGCTTGGAAATGTAGACTGCAACTGCAGATTTCTCCAAGTTCAGCTCAGAAGGTGCCAACTGGGTAAATCTTGATTAAAACTAAGCTGAAAAAAAATCTCTTCATACATCCTTATTTAAGAGGAATTGCTACCATATATCAGCATACTGGCGTGGGTAGGTAGGAGAGGACATCAATACATAATCATTGCATTTGATAAAGCCCACTGCTGAATATCTATGGAAATGATGTCAACACAGAAATGATAGATCTGGCTATAAGAGAAAGGTGTGGTAGGGTACATGCTGGATTGGACTGTTAAGGAAAGCCTCTGGCTTTCAATTTGAAGCAGACATTACTTATGTGAAAATATAAAATTAACATACAATCATATGGGAGTGTATATTGCTGGGTATCAGACACATGTTGATGCTTTTTCTCTTGTTTAATTGAATTTGTTTAGGAGATTTTGCCCACTGATCCTAGCCTCCATTTAATTTGCGTGGTGGCAAACGTTCTGCACTGAAAGTAAATCACTAAATAGAAAACAGAGACATAGGAACCTGCCTTCTAGCATGGCAGACCCATTGAGCTCAGTATAGCCTGCTCTACCTGGTGCTGGCTGCCTAGCATCTCAGAGTTCTGCATCACTTCCCACCTGATCAATCTCCAACTGGAGATATAAGGGACAGAACTTGGGATATTCTGCATGCAAGGCCTGTGCTTTCTCCACTAAGAACTCCAGGTTAGAGCAATTTCAGGTGTGCACTAACAGTATGAAAACTTGTATCATCTGAATAGTGTCAGGCACCATATAAAAAGGCTACAGCTTCTCCGGGAATCATGCTATACCAAAAGCTATCCTTAGTTGTGAGTGTTACACAGGTTGCACAGATGATGACAACAAAGTTGTGTGCATGTGTCAGGGTGGGTTGGGGACGACCTGAGATCATCAATTATCTTCCAGCTGCATAAAACAGCTCTCGCATGAACATTTAGTTCAATTGATCATTACCGATCTTGAGCTCTGGGTAGCGTCAGGATATGCAGAGTAGTGTGGCTCTCCCTGGTAGCTTTTGGAAAGCAGGCAAGCTGGTTCACCTTGCAAGTAATTATAGGGCTTGTATCCAGTCTGTAGATGCTTGTAGGGATTAGAGCCACTGCAATCCTGGAAAACAGCTGGAAGCCACAGGAGGGATTATAAAAGCCTGCTCAGCCCTGCTAGTTTTGCCAAAGCAATTTGAGTCTTTATGGTCCTGAACTGGCATCTTGCAACAGATGTACCCTGCCTCTGGTTCTACCACACCTTTGTCAGATACCTGATCCTTGTTTGCGCCTGACTTTGCTGTTGGTCTGGTTCCACCATACCTTGTTGGCATTTGACCCTTTCCTGTTCCTGACTTTGTCCTTGGCACTGCATCTCACCAAGACTTCTCTCTACTTTCATTGTCCCTGGTTCTGATGCTTCACTCACAGAATACCTGCTGCTTATATTCTAGAGCTGACGGCTAGTGGAAGTTTAAATAAGTACTAAGGAAAAGCCTTCCAACCTGTTTGCATCTTCATAGTCCTTTGAATAACCATCCGGAGGGGAGTAAGAGCTCTTCTGAAAGGATTTGTAAGGATTTATGCTGAAAGGAGCAAGAAATGCAAAGTAAGTATTATCAGAAGAACCATTTGGTTGCAGTAGAAGCCTTTAAATATATACTGGTATGAAGAGGATGGCAAATTTCCCCCATGGAATCCTGAATCCTACTTCAGGTAGTACAGAATGGGGCTTGAAACTTTCTCTCATCTGGCAAGACATTGAAGGAGGATAACAGGGACAATGGCTCCTGCATCACTCAGTGATGATGAATCCTGCCAGTGCAAAGGATAAGATCTGTCGCTGTCCCTCTCTCAGTTCCATCAAGCTTCTTTGAGTGTCGGGGACAAAGGGACACACCGCACACTTCAGTGGCCAAGCATATCCCTGACAGGAGCTCTTTACAGAAGTTGATACAGTGAACATAAGCATAAGAGGGTAATTTTCAAAAGAAAATCATATTAGTGTAACTTATGTGGACAAAGGAGGAGAATGCATTTTGGACTACAGTATTCTGAAAATACATCCCCAAATGAAATAAAGGATCTTGTTTATTGACCAAGTATTTAAAAAAGCATTCTTACAAGTAAGTGTTCGCAGTTTTTGTTCTTAAAAAGCACATGTCATTGCTTACTTACTCCAGAAGTCTTGGAATCCACCCGGGTCTATGCCTGGAACCAAAACAAAACAAACCCAGTGTAAATGTTATACCACAAGTCACAGTTCTTGTATCAATGCTATAATAAATAGGACAGATTTTTTTCTGAACATACATATTTTATACAACCACAGCATGGAAAGAATAGAAAGGAAGCACTATTTTTTTATTTTTGGCTGCCTTTTGCATTTGCACTCTTATGACTATCAGAAATATGTAGTTTGCCTGATCATTTTCCTTGCTTGTTCCCACTGTCAGTGAGGACTGGGAGGTGGAATAGGCAAGATAAAGGAAAGTGAGGGGGCAAGACTGTATACAGCTGCTAAGGGTCAAATTAAAAGCAACGGGGGTGGGGGGGGAGAGTAGTAATGGCTGGTGCATCCAGGAGGAAGAGGCCACTTTGTCCCTTCAGGAAATATGATTCCCTGGTTAAACTGACACTTCTTAGTCCCCTCCATCGTTTCAACACTTCCCTGATTCTCCTATTCCAGAAAGGGAAGATACTCATCCCTTTTTGGAATGCTTACTGTGGGTCTCTCAACTGTTAAAAAGCAAATAATTTAAGCAAATATAATGTGTAAGTAGTAAATGCAGGGGAACTGCAAAAATTTAATGGCTGGGAAGTAAATGCAGGGGAAATTTATGTACCGTTACAAAGAATCCTTCTCCATTTACTTTCCAGCCATTACATTCATATATTTCCCACTCCAAAGAATTGTATAAAAATTATCAACTGGGTTTTTTTAACCCTTACCAAAGCAGCAGACTGGGATATGGCAAATGGGGTACTAGTAGTAGTTATATCCTGCAGATCTGGCCCCTTTTCGGTGGCGGCGGCAGGGGAGGTTTTAAAATGTCAGGGGCACAGAAGCGTGAAAAGTGGAGGCAAGTATCTAGTACCTTCCATTTCCCGAGAGGCTGGAAAGTCAGGGGAATGTCAAGAAGCTGGAAGGGCGCTAAGAAGTGTCAGGATCGTGCTGTTAAGCAGGAGATATGGTATGCCCTCTCTGTGTGCACTTCCTTTTGCCCCTTTTCATGCTTCGCAACTCAAAACTCTGCAACTCTGTTGCCGTCCCGAGTAAGTCTGGACAAATTTGCTTATATGCTGCACTGCCTCGTCCATTTCCATGTACTTCACCCACTACACTTTGCCACTCCCTTCCACATGCAAGGAACTGATGTGGCAAGACAGTGAGTCCACTTATGTATATGCTTGTGAGAAAATGATAGAAATAGTTCTTTAAACAAGTATGAACATCTTTGTATAATTTTCTGGGGTGGATTTTTTAAAAGACTGGCGAATTTTGACCATCATTCCAAAGTCTTGCTTGGGCATTAGTGGAGGAGCTGTCCCTGACAGTGCCAAGGGTGAAATGGTGAAGCGCAACTGCTTGCTAGCAGATCCCTACCACCTACAATGAAATTATTCTTCCAGGCCCAGAAGACATGACAACCTACTGTAGATTGAAAAAGCCCTAAACAAGCCATAGGTTGTCAAGGTGATTTTCTGCCAAAAAACAACCTTTGCTGGGTGAAGCTGTCTGGATTTGAACGATACGACAAGCCACCATGGCTAGTCACCCTTCTGAGAGTTTCAGCTATCGGTGCAACACAAATGTGATAAATGAAATGAATAAACACAAAGAGAGGCAAAGGTACAGTCAGCTATGTCTGACAGCTTTAATCGGGATTTTAAAAAAGCAAATTATGCTGTATTAAATACAGTGAAAGAATAAGAAGTTAAGAAATGACAATTAAGGAATTTCAAGATGCTATTCATACCAATGAATTATCATGAAGTTCCCCCAAACCAAATATATTGAAGTACTTTTAATTCTAAATATTATATAATCATATATGGGGAAGACACCAAGTCTCAGCAACTTTTCTTTCACTTTCCGGATGAGTCTGAAAATCTAGCTGCTCAGTATATTTTTGCTTAAGCTGCAAGGTTTGAGTCTGCATAGGTATGGGTAGAGAAGGCTATCACAAACAGGCTGACAGATGTACAGTCCAGAAATGATCTGTCAAGTACCAGAGACAACATAAGGACAACAGCTGCTTAGTCTGGCTTCATTTACTGTTAACTATTTCTCAAGTACAGATAAAACATATTCAGTTCTGCTGATGAAGAAACAGTTTAACACTGAACACGAAAACCCGCATGCTGGACCCTCTTCAGATCTCAGGCTGAGGCCCCTCTTAACACACAAAGAATGCACTACCCTGGCAGCTGAGGAGGGCCATGCTCATTTGTTTGTCCAGCACTTTCACAGTACTAAATAAAGCATTCAACTTCAACCTTTTAGGCTACGAAAAGTTTGTCAAGTTCTCCTTGGTGTAGAAGTGCCCCACCGGGCCAGGCGTTTAACATGCACTGGTTGGAGACAGAAGCAGGGATGGGGTGGGATCCCTCAGACCTACCAACACTGCCAAGGAATATGCTGCAATAACAGCAGCAATTTACGGAAGCCCAGCACAAGGCAAGTGCGTTCTTTTTCTGGAAAACGGTATACTTAAGAGAACTACTTATGAAGATCAGGATTCCTCGCCAACACACCAGTTGCTAACAGCTAGCTGGGGATGCTACTTTTAGTTCCTAAAATAGAATGAAGGTTATTACCATTCTTCAGCAAATTCAATGCTGCTACTGTTTTTCCTCTGCATCAAGAACTTGTCTCTTGTATGTATGTATGTCTTACCAGAGAGTGAATCTAATGTTTAAAAACCCAATTGCTATGCCCTTCTCACTCAATAGGATAGCACAGTTGCAGGAGGCCTAAAACTATGCTGAGAATTCACAACCTCACTGTGCAGTAGCTACATGGGAATCAGTCATCATGAAAACTGATCATGTCATGCAACTGATATTAGTGTGTCCCATTACTTTGTATTTCCCCATGTCACTGCAAGGCAACACGCACTTTACCATCTAGCGAGAAACCACAAAACTTTGTCAATTTAAATGAGATTAAGATTAGGAAAGGGCTATATAGCTCAGTAGAAGAACACATTCTCTGCATTCAACAGTCCCAGTTTGGGGGGAAAATTCTGTCTTAAAACCTGGAGACTGCTGTCAATCAGTGTAGACAGTCATGAACATGATGGACCAATGTTCTGACCTGCATGAAAAAGAAGCCTCCAACATTCTTAGCACTGAGTAAGTTGTTTGGGTGGTTAAAATTCCTAATCAAACCTAAGCATGATATCAACATATTGAAAGGAGAATGCTGGATGAGGTGGGCCCTTAGTTTGATATAGCAGTTAACTCTTAAAATAAGTCCCTTTTACTTGACTGAGAGGTATTTTTACAATACATTTCACATGCGATTTGGCTAACATTTAAAATGCAGTCTTGGGTAGAGGAATACCTTTTTGTATATTCAAATGGGGACATTAATGGAACATAGAATACTGAGCTGTCACATCAGGACGGTGTTAGCGCTACTCACTCCTCTTTTGCTTCACCTGCTTCTAAGTCCACAAGCAAAGCAGGAAACGATAGCTGTGTGTTATGTCGGAACCCAAAACAAGCCAGGTCACAATGAACTACAGCTTGTGGCTGACTTATGGAACCTGGATTGTTTGGAAGCAACAAATGTGGCTCCTGGATTCAGATGCAACATGCTGAGAGTTTGCACACCATGACAACCCATTAGGGTAAAGCCCTGCAATGGGCTGTCCTGAAGTGTCAAGCAGTAACCATGAGTCCGGCAGATGTTTAAGCTCATTGCAGCTGCTTTGCTCTTCCCGTCACCTCCTCCCTTCTCCCGGCAGAATTCCAGAGGACACCAGGGGGAGGAATAGGGCTCCGTTCTTTGAGAGCCCGATTGTGAGCCAAGTCTGGCTCAGTGCAAGCGTCAAGCAATCTTTGCTGCACAGAGCTCACACCCTCCAGTGCAGCACAGAGGCTGGGGGGACACCCCCAAAGGCACAATGGAGGATGGAAGCAATCAGCTGGGCTGTGGCATAGAAAACAGCAGTGTGGCTCAGCTGATTCCTCTGCTCCTGCCTGAGGAACTTTCTGAGCAAAGAAGGGTAAGCACAGCTTAGGCTGGGACATTCTGAGACTGAAAACCCCTGCCAACTCGGGTCCTCCCTTCCCAGCTCTCACTTCATTAGCTTTGTCTGGAGCACAAGTGAAGAAGGAGGCAAGCCCACCCCTCCCGGCTCCTTCCTGGGAGAAAGGTGCTCCGGCAGGTGCTGCCTTAAGCAACCCAGAATGCACCAAAGTGCCTTTTCCCAAGCAGCAGCAAAAGGGGGGCAGTGCTTGCCCCCTTCTTCATTCCTGCTCCAGCGGAGGGTGCCCTGGTGGGCATGAGGTCAGAGAAGCCCAGCACACATCAGAGCACCTTTCTCCTAAGCAGGAGTGAGGGGAGCATTTGTCCCCTTCTTCCTGAAGCATGTTTTGCCAAAGGCAAAGGGTTCTTTTTGGATCCAGAAGCAATGAGCACACAGGTGGGTTAAAGTCTAATGATTTTATTCTAAAGCAGGCACAATAATGTAAACAAACATAATAACATGGAGAGGAGGGAAAAGGAAATACAATACCAAGCAAGCTGGCTTTCCTCAATCAGCCGTTGGGAGCCCCACTTCGCGAATGGCAAGGGAAAAAAAAACCAATTTGGCTGGTGTGCAACACCTTCCTCCCTTGGCTAGGTCTACACTCAAGCTCACCTTAGGCAGAGCCACAAGGCTTTTTTTTTAAATCCTAAATCTTAGAGTGTTACGTACTGTAGAAAACTACATGCTATTCAAAACAGTTAATTGGCCACATCTGCTGTTAGCAGGCCTCATGATGATAAACTCCACTGTTTTCTGCATTTCAAGGTCGTACCACCCTAATCAGCAAGTGGCTTAGAATAACACTCTTTTACATGCCAGAGAATCTCAACTGTTTTTTTTTTGGGGGGGGGGGGCTCTGTTTTTAAGGTAGGAATAGAAGGGCAATTGTATCATACCACCCAATCACCTCGATATACAATAGTCTTCCCGTGATTTCTCTCTACAAGGCAGCATTACTCAATTGATTCTTCATCCTGCCCCCCCCCCCCGACCTACACCTGCAAGGTTTTCTCTCACAGATTAGTGGGAGGGGGAAAATCAGAGGTGCTGCCCTGGTTGGGGGCACCACTGCCCAGCAAATTCTCTCCCTTCCAGCTCATGTGAGAGGTTATGGACAACACAACAAACATTGTGGTAGGGAGAACCCCTAGAAGAGACTGCTGGGTCTTACTGTAGTTAGCAATCATGATAAATCAGAATGGTCAATCATCATGCATTGGTCAGCATGACAAGCATCTCTCTCTCTCTCTCTCTCTCTCTCTCTCTCTCTCTCTCTCTCAAGATAAGCCATGAATCCTTGCATATCATTACGGGAAAATGTGGCCATTAACACTAATAAATAGGGAATAAACAAAAAGTAGAAAACAACTCACATTAGAAAGTGCACAATTTATAAAAGGTTTACATTTGTGCTGGTATCTATGCATAAAATTCTTAGTGACGTCAATGGGATTATCTCTTGTATTATTAAATGCAAACTTCAACCAATTTAGAAAATCACCAAAGCAGCATAGATTGTATTATTGTTAAATAAAATGATAATTACATTGGAAAAGAATAAAGTGCATTTTACTAACTCTCTAAAGTGGAACTATCTATAAAATGATGTGTTGTCAGCTTCCAGAATTATGAAAAATGTAATGAAGAATCCCGTTTTTTAAGCCTGTAGAACATACATATAAAAAGAAATTTAAATTTTGTTTTTACCTCTTTTCCGGATCAGGCGTTTGTGCTTGGTCTGTGTTTACTTTGACCCATGAAGACATTTTAGTTTCTAAACAGGAAAAAAAAAAATCTCTATCATTTTCTTCAGAATGATGTTTTAAAAATATTCCCACAGTACATTATACCATCGAAGCTTATTTATTCCTGCATTCCCCTGTGGTTTACAACTTGCTTAACTTATTCAGAACAACCTTTCCCTCCCTGGGGAGCACCATTCCCTATATGAGATACTATGGGGGCAGGATGTGATCCTGTTATAAGTGGATGCACAACAGAGATGACTTTTTGGTCCCCTCCACCCCAATGGTTTATATATTCTATATGGACTCACACATTGCTTCCATGCCAACACAGTAGAAAAGTCACATACTTGTTGTCTTTCTCAGGGGAACATCTGCCTAGAAAAGCACACCATTTAATTACAGACTTCCCGTTCAACATGATTATATATATTGTAGGAAAAAAACAGCACTGCAAATACAGATCAAGATACTATGGAGAGGTTTTGCTTAAGCCAAGGATGAGAACATGTAACAAAAGATCCTGTTAAGATACCTAGAAAGGGAAACCTACTTTTAAAAATACTGGGTGAAGAATTTAGAAAGTCTATCATATGAAAGTGAAAATGACCTTTACAGCCTAAAAATGGCCCTCCTCTAGAGATCTTCCCTAGTCCCAAAGCATGCCAATAGATTTAACCCCATAACCCTATATTCTCCTGTTTCAAACACCTCCAAAATGCCAGTTCTTCCTATTGGTGCTACTCCAATAGGGCTGTTCTCTTGTTTGGGTTAGAGCTGCTGAAGCAAGGGAAAAAGAAGAAAGAGCAAGCAAAGGTGTTTCAAAAAGAAATCTTGGGAAGCAATACACTGCAAAAGGAGGGTTTTCTCCTCCATTGCCTCAAAAGCTCTGGGACCTTTTGCTGGGATTTAATGAGCATGGCTGGTTTTGTATTCACACAAACACACACAGCACTTAGAAAGGAAAAGGACCGCCCATTCATCAGAAAAATATACAGCAGGCACAAGCTCCAGCCCCATGTGATCCCGGCAGCAAAATTCCCATTACATCTCAATCTTACTCTGTATTTCAAAAGAGAGAAATACCAAGAACTGCAGCATTCATTCTTCGCTCACACAGGCTAATCCAGAATACTGAAGAGAATTCCTTCTCTTCGAATTCAACTCTCCCCCAACATGGCCCATGGCCTAAAAATCCCATTCTAGTCTGGGGGTTTATGGCTATGGCACTAAAACTGATATATTACACACGATACAAGCCCTAGGCTTGCACACAATTTGCATTAAAAAAAAAAAAAAGAATTCAGCACAGAATAAAACAGTGCTGAGCAGGCCAGAAATTGCTGTGTATTTGAATACCTGTTGTTGCAGTTCCTCTTTACGTAGATATATATATATACACACACACACACAAACACCCACATCTCCACGCTATATATAGGCACAAAAGGGCATATATACATATTCATAATCATCCAGTGGGGCCTAGCGGGGCAGGGCCTCGCGAAGCTCCCCGGGTGGCCCTGGGCCGGGGGCCGGTCATTCTCGCAGCCTGCCCTACCTCACCGGGCTGTTCTGAGGGTAACATGGCACGGCAGGAAAGCAGCAGGAAGGCCGCCGCGAGCTCCTGGCGAGGGCCTCGGGATCAGCCTCGTCATACCCCCCGTCGAAGCAACCGGGGACACGGATTTCCCCCTGCGAAATAGACATTGCCCCGACCTGGGCTCCGAGACCCCTCTCCTCGCCCCCGCTCAGACTCGCCGCTCTTCGGCGCCCCCCGCCCGAGAAGCCGGGCCCCGACTCACCCACGCGGAGCTTCCAGGGCCCTTCCCTCGCTGCCCCGAAGCCGCGGCCTCTGCCCCGTCCCTTCCCGTCCCCTCTGCCCGAGGCGCGCCTGCCCGGAGCCTACCGCGGCAGAACGACGACAACGGCGGCGGCGGCGGGGTGAGTTGAAGCCCGACACGCTACCGCCCATCCCCAACTCCTCCTCTTCCGCGGGAGGGCGGCCCGGAACATCCCACGGGCCGGCCGGGCGGTGCCTCGCACAGCGCCCCCAACGCGCGGGCCGAGCGCGGCCGGAGGAGGCGCCGCGGCGGCGAGGCCTAGTCGGGCGGCCGGCCCGGTTTCCGTGGCAACCGTGCTTGCCTTGCCTTGCCTTGCCCGGCCCGGCCGCCTCGCCCCGCGGAGGGTCTCAGGACGCCCATTTCTCCAGCATATACGCGTCACCGCATATTAGGAGCGGCGTCCTGGTGCCACCTCCTTACATTGGGCTCCATAGAGGCTCCAATCATGTGTATCCTTCCTGGGAGAATAAGCCCCCCGAAACTCAGTGGACCCCCGAAGAAACGTAAGGTGGGCGACCCTGCTGAGTTTCTCATGTTGGGCGCAATCCTGTGCATGCCCTCGCAGGCACGCGTCTATCCGCTTTGGCCTCACTGTTTTGTTATTCTCAGATTGCACGCCATGTCTTGCCCTTTTTCCCTCCTAAAGACGCTTACAGGGTCCACCTCCACTCCATTTTGTCCCTGACAAGGTGTGTAACCAAATAACTGCGCAGCTGCTCTGACCTGAGAGAGGTTGGGAAAGTCAGATAAATCCTGGCAAAAAAATTAAACCTGCACCCCTTTCTCAGGAAGTAGCAGAATGAAAACCAAGTTACTGATTAGCATTGCTGTTCTTTTAAGAGACTGGAATTCAGACCCTGAGAGTGGCTATTCTTGTGCTGATACCAACAAAACTAAAAGGGTGCCAGAGGAAGGGGGGGGGGTTGGCATTTTTGCAATCACCCTAATTTGCGGGATCAAACTCGCAGCCAAGGCCCAAGTAATCCCTGTGCCTCAGTGATTGTTACATTAATCTCTTGTCATCAATGCTATTAAGTCTCCTGCAGATTTCTCACATTCTTTTTCACCGGGTTCCCCTTATTTCTTCATCACCTGCCCTGCTTGTACATGTAACTCAGAACCTATATTTTACACCACACGACAGTTCAAATCATGGGAAGTTAAGCTGTGCACATTTTCTTACACCTCCAATGTGTTTCAATGCTTCTTGCTCCCAGTAAGTGCACATCATCAAACATTATTAAAGATGCTAATTCCCATGAGAAACCTCCTGAAGTTGATTGGTGGGAAGTTCAGATAGATAAAAAGTTAAGAAGATAAAAAGAAACATGTATAAAGTGCATAGTTAAACTATGGAATTAAGTTCCACAAAAGGGAATTGGAAAAAATCATGTGGCAAACTATCAATGTTTATTAGTTCTCACAGTTCCAATGACAGAGGCTGTACTTAGTTGCTGGGGAACATGGCCAGGAAAGTTTTCTTGTGCTCGTAATTTGCTTGTGGGTTTCGTATAAGCAACTGCTGGCCACTGTATGAACAGGATGCTGGACTAGTTGTAACTTGGTCTGAATGCTCTTACTTTCTTTCATATTCATCCACTATGTAAAGAAATCAAAGTGGTTTCAATCTTGCTGTCTCTTACACAAGCAGTGTTGGCTAATAAAAATATACTGGTTTGTTTACATGATCTTTTATTATTTTTGCTTCTTTCTGTTTTAATAACTGGTCTGTAAATATTTATGTTTAACAGCCACTCTGTATCTGTATCTCTTCAAACAAACGCTAACAGTTAAGTAATGTCATCCCAGGAACGGCTTGGGGATTTTTTGGTCGTGTTTTTGTTATGTATAGGACTTTCCAAATTCCGGCTCCCTTCAAAGAGGCGCTGATGAAGGACGACCAATCATTGCAATACTCCTTCGTAGTACGCATGCGCTGCTATGCTTTGCCCTTTCCCTGAACCAGTCTTCCTCGGCTTCTTGCCCTCACGGAAGCTTGTCCAATGAGCATAGGGCTTGCTGAATAGCAGGAGACCCGGGGGGGAATATATCCAATGGGAAAGGGTGATGCTTTCGATGATGTGAAGGAAGTTCGAGAGCTACCGTCGATGCATGGAAGGGAGGAAAAACACAGGCTTTGCTGTGCGTCAGGGGCCGCGGCTCTGAACGGTGGGGAACTACAAGTTCCCCTTACTCCTTCCCCCCTGCAATGAACTCCCTGGAGCAAGCGGAAGGTAACTGGAGATCCCCTTCTGGAGGGCTGGGGGGGGGGGGCTACAAAAGTAGCAGCAGCTTTCCCGGGAAAGCACCCTTTGCTTCCCTCTCCGCATCCCCAGACGAATTTTTGGGCTTGCAGCCAGCTTGAGAGGGGAGCGAGACATCAAAAAGCTGGACCTTCCCAATGTGGTCTGTCTTACTTAGGCTGACTGTGGGGAATGCTGGGAGTTGTAAGGCGCTTCCCCCCCCCCCTTCTAAACACGCACAGGGTCGCGCCCTTAGTTAATGAATTCAGGCTGCAAGGAATGAACTTTGTTCCCCCACTTCCCTGTACGATGGGCAGCTTCCCAGCTGGACCCCGTTGCTGTGCCATTCCGCATTGTCAGAGGAAATGTTTCCCTTCCTGGCTTGAGAACCTAACTCTGTCTATTTCGGCAAACCAGGGGGCAGTGAAAGAGGCAGGAGCAGATCTGGATTGCTTGGGGTGGCGGCGGGAGGGGTCATTGGTAAGCCTACATCCGTGTCAAAAAGCACAGAATTACTGAAGTCAGGGACAAGTAAGAACACAAGAGCCATGCTGGATCAGACCAAAGGCCATCTAGGCCAGAATGCTCTTCATACAGTTGCTGAACAAATGGGACACGAATGCATGTAATTCCTCCCTTATGCCCAAAACCCTAGCAACTGGTGTTCCTAATCTGATGCCAAAAGTAGCATGCAGAGGTGGTCATCAGGCCTTGTAGCCATTGTTACCTCCATGAAGTATTGGGCTATGACCTTATTTTGGACTTGTTAATGATACTCCTTGACTCCTAAATGGCTTAGGCCTTGGTTACCTTAAGGAGCAGCTGCACCCATATGTGCCTACCTGCCCTTTGAGATCTATGCAGGAGCCCATCCTGTGTGAGCCACCCCTAGGGAAGTGAGAGGGATGGCTGCTAGGAGGGCCTTTCCTGTAGCTGCTCCTCATATTTGGAATGCTCTTCCCAAGGAGACTCACCTGGTGACTTATATTCTTTTTGGCACCAGGCAAAGACCTTCCTTTAAAAAAAATTTGAATAGCTAATACCACTCAATCTTTTTAAATCGTATTTTATTAACATTGTATTTTTAAGTGGTGTAATTAGTTTTTAATTGTGTTTTATCTCATGACTGAGCCGCCTAGAGGTGCTGTGGCACAAATGGGTGGCATACAAATGTTTTAAATAAATACTGTTAAACATAATAAATTAAAAATAAAATTTTGAAATACTTTTGCTGGGAAGGTAAAATGTGTATCTGGTCATAATTAGGGGAATAAAGTCATTTAGTAACCATGCAGGAATGGTTACTAAAATCTTTCAGCTTTGCAGAAATTGATATCTTGACTTGATGCCATTTATAGACGATTTGGCTCTGGTAAAATAAGGAAGATAAATGGATTTGGCTTGTTATGTATTGCTCTTTGCATTATGGAGCTCTCAGAATGAAGAGGAATCTATTTGGATTTTTTGGAGTGTAATTTGGTAAAGAAAAAAATGTGTATGAATAACGTGTGTGTGTCTGTCAGAGCCATAGCTCCATGGTCATGAAACCTAGGCACCTGAAATTTGGCATGCATTCCACAGGGACCTTGGGGAGGTACGACAAGGGATTATTTGTTATTGAAATACATTAATTAATTTAGGGCTCAGTCCTAGGCATACCTAGACAGAAAAATAACCTAGAACCCCCAGTACTCTTCAGTCAGGCAAACTTGCTGGGGAATGCTGGAGGTTGTAAGGCATTTTCTGTCTTGAAGAGCAATCTTATGGCATTTGTCCAGCATCTGGGGTGACCTCCTGTGCACTCATAAACAGAACACTGAACATGGATGAGGAGATTTGATCATGGATCTTCTTTTCCCCATGTAGCCATTTTTCCTATTTCCAACAGAAACTTCTAAGTCTAACTAGATTTCTATCTTGGTTCCTTTTTCAGATCTCAAGGCTTTTGAAAGGCGGCTTACTGAATATATAGCTTGTTTACAACCAGCAACTGGACGGTGGAGAAGTAAGTCCAAGGCACAACAACAACAATAGCTATTTGCATGTAACGACTTGTATTGAATTGTAGCCCTAAGTTCTTAAGGAACATTTTTTGGAAAAAGGGCACTATATATTGATTGCATGATCAACAATAAGAAATATCTAAGAAATACGGCATAAGACTTTGGAACTTATTACCTAAGAAGACTACAACACAATAGTTTCCTGGGCTGCTGAAAGGAGTATGTCTTGAAAGAAAAAGGGATGAAGATGGCCATTTTTGTTTCAGTAGAACAACAATTCCATGGCTTATTATTTTTAAATTTATAATAATATTTGCAATGATTTTGAGCAATAAACATATTTACTTACTATAAAGTGGATAAGTATTCGAGATAGAAACAGGCCATCCTGTTTGTTTAAGGCTAAGCAGGATTTTAATCTGGATTTCTCATATCCAGTAGATGTTACATCTCACTAGTTCTTAGACAATTTTTATTGTGCATATCTAGCTATCTGCCTATACATTATTCAATACAGCTGTGCTGATTCTAGAGAAATCTATTTATGCTTGGATATTAAAGAGAAATTACTCCTGCATTGAATGCTCATGCATTGGAGAAGAATCTTTTGGGTAGAGAAATTCTGCCATAACTTGCTTGTCCAATAAAACAAACAAGATAAATCTTCATCGGTTTGTGTCTACTGGGTTGGCATACAACAATCTTGTGAAATGGGCGAGTGCTTTTAAAATAGAGAGAGGTGAATAAAGTTCTCTGAAATGGATTCCTATTAATTTTATTGCAATATAACCAAGTTAGGTTTGTTAATATGTTGTCCTTTGTAGTAACTCAGTTCTCCTCATCTTTTCTATAAATTATACACTGTATATTATGTAAATACCTTACATAAATGTTATGTAAACACTTTCATTTTTCTGTCAGTCATTCTTATAGTGGTATCAGTCTGTACAGCAACTGGTGCTTGGAACTGGCTAATAGATCCAGAAACACAGAAGGTGGGTAATATCTCTCTAAGAGGTCTGATACTTTAATACATTCTTACTTAATTTATTTGAACATGTGGAATAGACTGTCTCATGTTCGGTGTATTTAACCAGGCATTGTAATTTTTTGTTAATTGCTATGGTTCCCTTCTGACTCAATCTGGATATAGCAGTTTCTGTTGGTATATTATTTCAGCCTTGGAAAAAGAGTCCAAGTGTAGAGACTGCAAGCAGAGATCTAGCAGTGTGTGATTTTTCTCCTGTCAGATTGTAATTTAAACTCCAAGAGCTAAGATGTCCCTGAGATCATGTTGAATGGTTGTTTTTAATGACCATGTTGCTAGCCCTAATGGTCATGTAGAAAAAAATTAAACTGGGTGGAAGAATGTATGAAAATAGGCCCTTTTATTGCAACACCACTCTATTGCTTTCTGATCTCTCTGGTGTAGTGATGGACAACCTGAGTTCCATGGCCCAGTTCACCTGGCTGAGCATAATCCCAAGACGACTTTTTTCTAGCAAGAGTGATTCATCCCTCCCACAGCAGCCTCTTGGGCAGGGCGGGGGCAGCAGAGAGAAATGGAGTAGCTGTGCTTGCTTTGTTTCTGCCCCCTCCCCACAAAAAGATTATTTGTGGGGAATGCAATTTTGGTTGGAAAAAGGATTTCCCATCCCAGCCTGAAGTCCTCCTTCATGCCTTTTCATTTACATGAAAGCACCAACTGTTAACAAGATCAAACACCCACATTGTAAATTGTGCAGAATTCAAGTTTGTTGTTTTTTTGAGTATTTCAATAAAATAATTTGCAGATACTTTCTGTCTACAATCTACTAGTTAAAGGAACTAGAATAGAATTTGGAGGGTTTAAAAAATATAGATTGGGAAAGGATCGATTCACAACAGCAGGCATACAGATCTGTAGGCTTGGACCCCCCTCCTTTCTCTGCTGAACATTGTTGGAATAATGTCCAATTATAATTTATTAATTAATTCTAATTAGAATGACAACATTTAATAGAATAACTCCAGTAAGGTGAAGGAGATTGGTGAACAGAACATTTGAGACTTGAAGTGGTGATATTTCCCTTTAAGTTGTCCATAGCAACTGAGCAAATGTGCTCGAAAACCCCCCAGATTATTTTAATTTTGGGTCATCTCTTTAAAACAATGCAGTATTTACCAAAGAATTTGGTTCTCTCCTAGGTATCCTTTTTCACATCTCTATGGAATCATCCATTCTTCACAATCAGCTGTATTACTCTGATAGGGTTATTTTTTGCTGGAATACATAAAAGAGTGGTGGCCCCCTCAATGTATCCTTTACATTGGTTGTTTTAAGCAAAATGTTGTGCACACTTATACAGTTACTATTGCTTGTTTAACCCTGCACATGTAGAGCCCCTACTTGAAAACTGTTTAATGGCCATGGAACTGGAGAATCGGGGGGGGGGGTCAGTTTTACTCTTCAGCATTGCTTATAGATGTGCTTCCATCTCTTTGCTTGTTACTACAAAAACAGACATACGCATGTCTCACCATGGAGGATTGTTATATTTCTTTGACATATTCCGTGCAGCATAGCAGCTCGATGTCGAACAGTCTTGGCAGAATACAACATGTCTTGTGATGATGTAAGTGGCTTAGCTTTCTCTGGCTGAATCTGTCGAGTCTTGGAGCTGGAAGTACAACTGCACTGTTTCGTTTAACAGGATTGTATCTTACAGGTTTAATAAATCCTTCTGTTTGTCTCCCTCATTTCCATCATCCACCCCATAAATGGTATTTTGCAAAAGACTTTTCTTTTCCTTGCCGTTTTGCCCAGGATGCTCCTGATTTCTTCCTTCTCCACTACTAGGAGCAAGATTTGGGGCAATTTATTCTGCATGGGTAGGAGAGCTTTGAGACTGCACTGCATAATAGTCTCAGTGCCTATAATGTTTGCAGATGCCCCAAGTGGTTACATTACCCGATATGAAATTTACGGATCATACAGAATTATCAAGGAATGGAAGAACAGCTGGATTGGATACGATGCTGCAAACCACATGTGAACAGGTGGTCCCAAATTTGGCAGAGCTTTTCTAGTAATTCTATGAGTTTATTATCCAGAGGTCTGGGAAACTGGGATTGGGGTGTGTGTATTTGTTCACAAATATTATATATGTGTATATGAGGCAGAGAAAGAATATAATCAAATGCTTGGGAAGTAATTGCAGTAATGACTTAGCAATTGTTCCAGTGAAGTAAAAATTTATTTCTCTTCTCCAGACTGGAAAGCTAATATTGAAACCCCGGCTTCATGTCCAGTAACCCACTGTCTTCCTTCAACTCCATCCACTGTCCCAGATACATTGGAAAAGGGAAAAGAGACTTTTTTCAATATAGTGAGGCCAAATAGGATTGCATGGAATGTTCAGTTGCGTACAAAGGTGTCTTAACGGTTGACGACAGAAACGTGAAACTTCTGGTGTATTTATTCAGAATCTCCTTGCCTTTTCTTGTGTGAGCTATGATTTCAGTTTCTTCCCTTTCAGTATTAATATTCCTTCTATACCATTGGCAAGGTGGTCCCTGTATGCAAAAAAATGACTTGCTTGTTTTTATAATGTGCAAATCATTGTAAGTAGAAATTGGAACCAGTATTTAAAGAGGCACTTAAATTTGCCATTCATAGCTACTTTTCCCCAAGAGATTTATCTATTAATCATGGCTCATAGTAGACTTCTTTCATCATTTTAGTTTATTTTTTGTCATGTAAGACACAGTGAATACATTTCCAGAAACAAGAAGATAGAATTCTGGACAATCTTGGCTTATCAATCATGAGTCAGCATGTTGGGGCATATTATCTGATTTTCCCAGGTTATTAATACCGGATTTGCCCACTTCTGCAAAATGGGGTGGCTTTGCTAACTGGGAACTTACCAGGTGGAACAAAACTTAGTGCTGTGCTCCAGCTGGGACCTCTGTTTTGTCATTCACCTAACAAAACATAATCTAAATCCAGGGTTTGAAGTTGGCTTGATTTCTGGCTTCCTCTGAAACAATTGCACAATGCCAGTTTCTTTTTCTTGCTGGTTTGCTCTTGGTTACTGCAGGAAGAACCAAACAAGCAGTAAGACAGAATACGCAAGCCTGCTTGGTCATGAATTCACATTGACCAAGTCAGAATCCTGACTTACCACTTTGTGCGGAAACAGCCTGCACTTCAGCTCCTGCATTCTCTGTAGCTTGACTATTTTCAGCTAATTCTATGTTAGGTTTTTGCATCTGGTATATATAAGAACAATGTATTGTATCTGAAATTTACACTGTGATAGTTTTGCCATGGAACTAGTATTGCTTAATTTCAGATTACTTGATAAAGAAGTGCCACAAATGTAACAAAAGATGGATTCGGATTTTCCTTTGGGTTCCAATTTGGCACATTCCAGACATTGCTGCCTGATTAACTATATTTAGGGAATCAGTGGGATTCTGAGGCCCAAATAAGAGCCAGTTTTAGTTACTCCTCCATTTAGTTACTCCTCCATTAGTATAAAAAAAGCATAGCATTTTTATAGCTATGCTTAATGCCAAACTGGTTCACAAACCCTCATCTACCCATGGTTACACACTAACATGGTTACAAACTGCAGTAAGCAACAATGCCATCACAGTTGTAATGCTTGTGTGTAACCAAAACTGCCAGGTAAAACCATGAGGAAAACATGTAAAGCTGCAACATACCTCCAATTGGAGAATGTTAATTAAGTCAGAGTTGGGCAGAAAGTGGAGCTCCAGCTTCAACTCCCAGAAGTCCCTGCCAACATGGGCAGGGATGCTTGGTGCTGAAGTCTGGAACACCTGGAGATCTAACACCTGGTTTTTGACAACCCCTCCTTCAAGTGTTCAGATGCTGTTAGGTTTACCATAAGCCTATGACTCCCCTACCCCTAAAACTTGGTCATTTCGCTACATTTTCACAACCTAAAGACTTTCCAAATGCGTGGTGGCCATCGGGTCAAGTTCTTCAACCTTATTGAGCTGAGCATTACACAACATGCTGGGTGTCAGACAGACAGACTTTGTGCCAAGGCAAAAAGAACCATCTGAATCCAAACGTGTTACATGAAAGTGTTAAGAATAAAAATATACCGGCTGTTACACACAGTATGGTTTTTACCTGGTAAATAGCTCTAATTTCAAATCCTTGTTGTGCCTTTTAGAAAACCCTTTCGAAGCTATCTAAAGAGTCCAAGACTTTAAGAGCACAAAGTGATTGATGGTGTAGGAAATGGGCTCTCAAGCTTGACGCGATAAGATTGCTTTGTGACGGCATCGCATGGTGGCAGCAATAACATCCTGTGCTCTTCAAGTCTTCGATCTCTTGTGCCACCTGTTTTTAAATCGCTGTACATTTTGTAGAAATGTGTATTAAATAAATACTTTATTTATAAAGTTTGACCTTGTTTTTAAATTGTGGATACATGAACATCAGCAGTAAAATCACTGGAATTGAGCACTCCTAAGCCTTTCAAAAGATAATTTTTTAAACGATGCCCAGTTACAATATGTCATAGAGTCATAGAAGAGTCAAAAGGGGTTTAGTACAGGACATGAGGTTAAACCATCCCCCACAGATGGTTGATGTACGGCTAGTCAGCTTCTACAATTTTGCACACATGGAAATGTATGAAGACTTGTGCTGCATTTGTATCTCTGTGAAATTCTGGACAAGTTCCAGAATTGCCACATGAAGGTATAAGATCAGATAGCCAAAATTTGGGGACACCTTGAAGGGATGGTACATTTAGAGCACCATAATTGAATTATAGGCATCCAATTGAGGGAGGAAGAAGCATGGATCACTTTTGCATTTCTTTGGTCCTGCAAGACAAAGATGGCCAGTTTTGGCTATTTCTTTTGCTGCTGCTCATGAGGAACTGGACACCAGCAGCATGGCAATGGAATCAATGGCCTACAGAGGTGGTGGGCTGTCCCACACTAGAGGTACTCAAGATGAAGCTAGACAGCCGTCTTGAGAGGGATGGTTTAATTCGTCCTGCTTGGCCTTCTTGGCTCCTTCGAACTCTTCTATAAATCTATATCCTGATAAAGTCTCGCTCTTCCTCAGAAGGTTCTTCCACCTTGCAGTGTCTCTGATGTCACTCTTGCAATTTCAGCTCTGCAGACAGGATGGGAAGAACCAGGCCAATAGCACGGGCAGGCTTCTACCAGTGGTCCCAGCTCAAGCTTGGAATGATTTCTGAAGTCTGGCTTGGACTGCAATCTATTCTATGACTGACTGAACAGAATCCAGTAGCCATGTGACCTTAGTTGGACAGAATGTCAACTCTGTCTAAAGACCTATAAAGTTTCTCATTGAATATATATGACCTAAATCTGTGACTCTTGGCTGCTTAATAATGACACAGTTTATAGTGGATTATATGCTCTGGATATTCTGCAAATGTTTTGAGTATGAGCCTTGCAGCCCATTTGAGGAGGCAGCCGAGGAGTGTGTACGTGGTACAAATACATATGAATTATTTTTCCAGGTTAAGAGATGCCCCTTCTCTAATTTCTTTTAATTGTAAATTGCATATTTTATATTTTTTTTGGTCCCTGCTTCCCTAACTTTGGCCCTGAAGCTCTTTGCTTCTGACAGTTGTATCAACAAGCAAACATGGAAAATGAGAACCCCTGTTGCCCTTCTCCAAAAATCGCCAAACTGCATTTGCTTTTATCAGTCGAAATGTAAGGGATCCTTATTTATTCAGCAATTTTTGAAAAATGTAAATGTGAGGTAAAGGTTTCCCCTTGACATTAAGTCCAGTCATGCCTGACTCTAGGGGGCAGTGCTCATCTCCGTTTTCTAGCTGAGGGAGCCAGCATTTGTCCGCAGACAGTCAGTCATGTGGCCGGCATGACTAAACACCCAAGTGCCCGGAACGCTGTTACCTGCCCACCGAAGTGGCACCTTTTTATCTACTTGCATTTGCATGCTTTCGAACTGCAAGGTTGGCAGGAGCTGGGACGGAGCCATGGGAACTGACCCCGTTGTGCAGATTCGAACCAACCATCTTTCGGTCAACCAGCACAGCACTTTAAACCACTGTGCCACCTGCAGTCCCAAACGTGATGTATTCGTACTCAATTCATGGCTTTGCAAAGTATTTATTCCAGTTAATACCTTAATTTAATACCTTTTCTGTTAATTGGCAACAGCACAACTGGACCAGGAGGCTAGTCTTGGCATGTCTAGTTCTCTGGATTGCATAAGAGGAAGTACCTCCTTCCAGTAATTCAGGCAACCACATGCTCTTCATTCTTCATAGTCTTCGGTGCAAGGCTTGCCTTTTGAACTGAGATGACCAACAGAGCAGAATAGTTCAAGGTAATAATGGAAAACCATGTGGGGAGAGATACTCGATCAAGACCTGGCACTGGATGTTATGGGTGATACAGTTTTTCAGCCCTTCTTCCTAATGAAGCATTTCCCTGAGTATTCCAACAAGACAGACTGTGGATGATCCTTGATCCGGTACGAAAATCTTTGCTCTGTAATTATGCTTCTGGGGATCGCTTGTATTTCATATTAAAGTGTTCAATTTATGATGGAAATAGTAGCAAAGACTGCAATCCTAGGTAAATTATTCCAGAAGACCCAGTTGAACACAGTTGGACTAAATTCTGAATAAATGGCTGCAGGACCACATTGAGAAATAAGGTGGAAGGGAGCATGTTGGTATGTTCTTTTCACAGGATGAAAAGGAAGTTAGTTAGAAGGGCAATGTACATGAGCCTGAGAACACGGTGCTGTTATACGGTGCCTTGGAAGATTGCAGTAAGAAAAGGTTTTGAAGAAATGAAAACAATATTGATAGCTCCAGTATTTCAGGAAGGTAACTCTAAAAACTGACCCAAGCCTTAAAAATATTGCTTCAAAATACACTTCAACGGGTTCAAAAGTTAGGTTTGGTTAATAGTTATAACTGGACAGGACTTAGCATGGTAAAGACTGAGTTATAAGGATAAAACTAAGTTAATAAGAACACATTCCTATGTGAGTTTCTACGGAAACAAGTCCTCCAACTCCTAGCATTAAATTATTATATTTATTTATATCCTGGCTATTCCCAGAGAGTGGGACTTCAAGTGGGCCTTGCCAGTTACGAATTTGACAAATGCAGGATTATGCCAGGACTAGTCTCAACAGTAATTTAGGGCACAATCTTACATGTATTTAGGCAGAAAAATGCCCTGCACTGCTAAATATTCCCCTAACCAGTTTAGAAATCCGAGTTGGAGGCTTTCATCTGAAGTTCTGAGCTGGTAGAGCTACTAGATAATGCAGCTGGGACTCTCCTGCTTTCCAAATTATGTAATGGATCCCAGAAACTGCCTAGGAATTTGAATGGAAGACTTAATTCTGGTTTGAATATTTAGAACTCATTTCAGGTATGTGGGAAATGTCAATCAAGTACCCACTGAGGATGCCTGCATGCTTTCCCCTTACTGATTTTTTTTGCAGCATTTAAAGCGCTTAAAACTTCCTAAGCATTGTACAGAGATTAAAAGATAATGCACCTCCTGCGTACGTAATTTAATAGTTATGATGCAAAATGGGGAAAAATTGGAAGGAGGAAACACTACCTACTGGTATGTAAAAAATGGATCAACAGAGAGGTCAGACCTTCAGAGTACCAGGCCTATAGTCAACCTAAAAGTTTTTCTTTGGAGGGGTGCCAAAAAGTAAAGGGTGTTTCATCTCATCCACAAGCCTTTTACACTTTTAAAAATATTTGTTTTTTAAAAAGGCGTTTCCCCGCCCTGCAGTCTACAGGCTTGCTTAGTGTTTTTTTTTTTTTAAATAGAGCTGCAATTCTATTTGCACTAGCCTGGACATAAAGCTCCCCTTGAATTCAATAGGACATTCTGGGGCGACAATACATGGGATCCGGCAGTGCGAAGGGGAGGGGGTGTTGCAATTTTTCCCAATTGCTATCGATGCAGATTTAAGGCTGCCATCTTACGTAGGCTTACCTGGGAGTAAATCCCCTATTTCAGTGGGCAGAGTTAGAATTCAGTAGTCAAAATCCGTATTAGGATAAAAGTATGATGCTAATAATATGGGCTGTTGGGACCTTAGGTAAGGACACCAACTTTGCTTGTTGGGCGCAAGGCAGTCTTAAGACGATCTGGTGGGAACCCTAATCCCCCTCTAAGTAAGGCTTACTTCTGAGTGAAGGCGCACGTTCAAATCCTTCACAGCCTTGCCTTGCAGCTGAACTCCGTGAGGCTTGCTTTTGAGTAAATTTGCACGGGGTTGCACTGGCCGAGTGACTGCAAGCCTCAGTCCCGGAAGCTGATTCCCTCCGGAAGTCAACGAGCCTTCCTTCTCAAAGGCAGCCTCCAGCATGAGCCCTACTCACCGTAGCCCCATTGCAAGGAATGAAGCTACTCTAACAGGGACGAACGTTGGCAGCCCGTAGACACACCGAGGGCCGTCTTCGCCGCAAGCCTGCGAATCGAGCTGCATCCTGCTTCGTTAAGCTCACCCGCCACCCATCGCGACGCGCCTGCCCTAAGCAGAACCCACCTTGGCCACAAACCCCCTGCACGCGCTCCTTCCTTAGCAGCAAGCCCCGGCTCCGTGCGACCACTGCGGCTGGCGTGCAGGAGGGCGGCCAGGGGCACGGCCGGGCGCGCTTCCCCGCGAGGAGGCCCCGGCGCGGAGCTGCCTTGCAGCCGAGCCAGCCGAGCTTGCGTCCCTGCCCGCCGGCAGGCCAGCCCTTCCGTGCAAGCGCATCCGGGGCAGACGCGGGGCCGGGCAGCGGCGCCTGCGCCCGAGCCGTGCACGTGGGGGAAGGCCGGGCCGCCCTGCTTCGCCCCGGGCGCCCCGCGGTCCCTCGGAGCGGCAGCGTCGCTCGCCTCCCCGGGCGCAGGCCTCATGGGCAAGAGCAAGACGAAGCGCTTCCGACGGCCGCCCTTTTCGCCCACGGGCGGCCGCAGCGAGCCGGACGGGGAGGCCGGGCGAGCCGCGTCCGGATCCCCCGCCGCGGAGCTGCTGGAGAAAGTAAGAGGGGCGCCCCGGGCCCGCTCCGTGCACGCTGCCGACCCCGGGCTGGCCCGCCGCATGCATGCTTTGCATCGCGGGTCGGGTTGCCAACTGACCGGCCCTGCCTCTGTGCCTTGGCGGGAGTCCCGCCCGCCATCAGGGGAGAGGTTGCGCTCTCTTCAGTACTCTAGCCATGGCGCCGTACTGGCTCTCCGGTTGGGGAAAAGGCGTTTTGCGCGGTTTGCTTTCAACAAAATAAGCAACAAATGAACTGCAAATCCATGAAGCTCAAACACTCATGCGACAGCAGAGATGGATTGACAGCACAACTATTTATTATCAAAGGTGTGGGAGAAGAGGAGAGTTTTAAGGAACATGGTGCTTTTAAGGGAGCCAGAGAATATATTTCACTGGAAGGAGTTTTGCTCTCATTTCACCTCTTCTGGCTTCATAGAATCCAAGTCTGAAGGCTGGGAGTTTAAAAAAAAAAGCTGCTGGGACAAATTGCGCTCTGTCCTCACCCTCATTTTGCAAAAGCTTCGCAGAGTAAGGAAAGTGGGATGTGCCCAGTGCTCTGTAAACGCTTCCGAATTGCCAATTTCCCCTTTCTCTTTCCCAGAATTTTTTTATAGCCCTTTGCAAAATAATAAATGCAGTGAGACACTGATTGTGTATAGAATGAACCACAAAGTTCACCCATGATCCAGTCCTGCCTGGCTACAAAATACATTCCAATATGCAACATAGAAAAGACCATTTATCAATTCTGTTGCTTGGTATTTGTGCATCTTCTTACAGTCCTGCTTGGTTAACACTAAGTGCTTTCTTAGGAGAATCACTGGATCACCAGAAAGTTCTGGTGTACTGTACTTTGTATCTGTGCTTATATATTTCACATATATAAAATATACCCTGTACTGTTTGCATGGTTTGTTTTTATATTCCATTTGAGTTTTTTAGTACTATGTAATCTGCCCAGAGAGCTTTTGTAATTGGGCAGATTAGAAAATACCGTATTTTTTGCTCTATAAGACTCCCTTTTTTCCCCCTCAAAAGTAAGGGGAAATGTCTGTGCGTCTTATAGAGCGAATATGTGTGTGCAGTAAGTCTGTCAGATGTGCAGCCCATGGGGAAGGGATGGGGGATGTGCCTGTGATGATGTGTCCATTTGATTCAGAATATTTTTCTTCTTGTTTTCCTCCTCTAAAAACTAGGTGCGTCTTATGGTCAGGCGCGTCTTATAGAGCGAAAAATACGGTAATCATTTATCCTAAATGTACAAATACATTTCTCATTTCTGTGCTTCGCTAGGCCAAGTCCTTGTAAGGAACGTCCTTACTTGAAAAACAGTGGGTAATGGCCCATTCTTTGTTAACTCTAGGGCTGCTTCAAAATCACCCCCAATGTGGCGATTAATTTGGTTAGGTCCGACAAAGGAGTTTGTGTGGGACACTATAATGCCTGCACCAGACTGGTACAAATTCCAGCCCTGATCTTCGCTTCTGTGTTTTTCTAGCTTCAGCATCCAAGTGCCGACGTGAGAGAATTTGCCTGTGCCAGCATTTCCAAACTCTTGCAGCAGAAAGAAACAATCCCAGCCTTTGTGCAAGAGGATGTGGTCCGTTGCCTGGGTCCCATGCTGCTTGATCAGAGCTTCAAGGTTCGCGAAACAGCAGCAGGGGCTCTTCGGTGAGTGTCCAAAATCTGCACCTTCCTTTGAAGAGCCTTTCTCAGCCTGGTACCCTCCAGTTGTTTGGGGCTTCCCTTCCTACCAGCCCCAACCAGCATGGCAAGTGGTCAAGAATTCTGGGAGTTGAAGTCCAAAGCATTATGGAGAGGTGCCATGTTGGGGAGCAGCCTTCTGGGACTTTGCTCCGAAGTTGAATCATGTACTGCATGACCAAACCTTTGTACTGCTTTGGTCATAAGTATGCAAGAATTATTTTGTTGGCTCCTCTTGGTCCAGTAATCTGTTTCCAGCAGTGGACAGCTAGATGTCCCAGTAGGGCATGAAAATAACGGCATTTCTCAAGTGTTCCAACATCTGGTATTGAGAGGTGTATTGTCCCCCAATAAGGGTGCGCCAAATAGCTATGAGTTAAAAAACCCGTCATTCATGAGTTTCTGTGTTTGTTTATTTGGAGCAGTAGCCAATTGAACACTAGCACTAACATGAATTATGGTGCAGTAGTGTAAGGTCGTACAATACAGCTATCCAGAATATACATTGTGGTTGAATTGTGGACTGTTGTATTATATGAAACCAGCTGTACTAAGAAACCATAGTTTGTTAACCCACAAAGAGAAATCGCAGTTTGTTATTGGGTTGTGGACTCTGGGTAGTTTGTGAGTAACAAACCACTGTTTGTTAGCGCACAAGGAGTCCCACAGCACAATAACCCATGATTCAGCAACAACCCATACTCAACCCATTCTTTGGGTTATTTTGAGATATGACCAAGCTCATAGTGCAGAACACTGTTGCCCAAGTGAATTTGTTGGCACAATGTTTCCTAAGCCACAAGCTGCATGTGAAATTCTATTTCTGTTTTTTTACAGTAGTTATTTATTACATTGCATGATTTTGTGGCCACAAGTGCACTGCTGTTCTTCATTCATTTATTGCTGCCCTAATTTTGTGGCTATTTAATTAAAGTTTTTCCCAGCTGAGCATCAAGGAGATCATTTAGTAATTGGAAAATCGTTTTATATTGTCTAGATAAAGAGCTTGCAGCTGTGCCATTAGCACTAAACTGACTTTTAAAACTTACAGTTAATGAACAAATGAATCATTTAATTGATAAATAGCTTTTGGTTCTACAAGCAAATGTTCGCATGCCATTGAAGGGAATCACCAAGTCCAGATTCAGCCTGGCCTTTGCTAAATCTGTGGAGGTCCATTTGTGGTGGGCTGCCATAAGGTCTGTTTGTGATGGCATTACATGCAGTAGTCCTACACTTGTGTGAACCTTATTCGTCACTCTAGATGTGCTTCAAAATAGATTTGTAAAGTATGTGCGTGAATAAATGAGGCAAGGTATTCTCTTGAAAAAATGCCGTGGAGCCTGGCTTCGTGGACCTTGGAATCCTGCTTTTGACTTAAAGCTGATAATTAAATTGAGAGCTTTCTCCATCCTGGTGGGCTTCAGTAACCATGCTGGCTAAGGGTGAAGGGAATTGTAGTTCAACTTCTCTAAAGGGTATCAGGTTGGGGAAGGCTGGAAGACTGGTACTTGTAGAATTGATTTCTCAAGAGGGAGAATATCACAGATACAAAAGAATACTTTCCACATATTGAACAGCACAGCATGCCTTTCTGGAATGCTTTGATTATAAAAATATTGCCTCCAAACAACAGCTCCTATGTTAGGACCGGCACTTGGCAGAGAATCAGGTTCTAGTCTCCGCTCTGTCTGGGTGACTTTGGCCCAGTCACTGACTGTCAGTTTCCCTACCCCACAGGGTTGTTGTATGCATAAAAATAGAGAGGAGAAGTCTATAGGCCTCCTTGAGTTCCTTTCAAGGGGAAAAAGGAAGAGTATAAATTGAAGAGGAATATCTGTGATCTGCTTAAACCACAGGTCAGAGCAGCTGAGCGCTTGTTTGGCAGTGGATAGATACTTCTTCCAGCTACACATTTGTTTATTTATTTAGCTGATACATATATTTATCCAGCTGAGATACACACACACACACATACACATATCATCCTTCCTTGTAACCCTTTTGTTCTCTTCCAGCTTGTTCCCTTTTTCCTTGCTCATTAGGCAAAGGCCAGACTTTCTGTCATTCCATGTATACAGGCTCAAGTGTGTCAACACGGCAATATAATTTGTCTGGATTTTAGTTCTATTTCTATTGTTATTAATTGCTATTGTTTTGTAGCGGTAGATAGATCTTTTTTTATTATTATTTAAGCCTCTGATCCCAATCTTTCCGGCTTTGTTGCAGAAATCTTAGCGCTTGTGGAGGGTTTGAAGTTTGCGACGACATGGTCACAAAAGATGTGATGACTCCTCTTGTAGCTTTATTGAAAGAGGTATGTGCGGAGCAGAGCAGCAAAGAGGCAGAGCTGGGCCAAAAAGTCCTTGGCTCAAAAGTTGTATTCCCCATACACTCGTTACGTGGCTTTGAACACTCTTCTCTGTGTCAGCCTGAATCCCCCACCCCCCTGCATCTGCAACATTGGGAAATCATCATGCAGACCTACCTTGCAGGGTTGTTGTTAAGGATCTCAACTGGATATTGCAGGTGAAATGATGTGAACTTTTGTGGCAGGCTTCTATTGACACATATACAGCAGGCTTTTATTAAGCCTGCCTAACCTTAGAAACTAAGCAGCATCATGGATGGGAGTTTTGAGTCGTGCATTGAGCAGGGGTTGGACTTGATGACCTTCTAGGGCCCTTCCAACAGTATGATTCTATGATTCATTTATTTATTTAGTCAAATACTTACCAGCCTACCCCAATCTGGTGGCCTTCAGAGACATTTGGACCGCAACTCCCAGAATTCCCATCCAGTCCTTGGGCCATTGACTGGGAATTCTGGGTGTTGCATCCCAAACCTGTCTGGAAAGCACAGGGTTGGAGAAAGCCACTCTAGACCATTCCTGCAAATCCCCAAGTGATTCACATTACAATATAATACAGTATAGCAAAAACAGTAGTACTTAAAATATTGCAAATTTGTAAAAACATGATGCTTTAACAATAACAAGGTAATAGGAAATAGAGGGGGAAATAAGGATTGAAGAATCACAGAAAGAAGACAGGGAGAATGGAGGGGGATGCGATGGGTGCAAGAGGGGAACATGGGATTGGCCAAAGCCAGAACCAAGCCTTTAGTGAAGGAGGAAAGACTGGCAATGAGGCATGAGATGTTACAAGTAGTTGGTCGAAGCAACCAGGAACCGCCGTCAGGGTTTGGTTTTGTGAAGGAGAGGGTGTTAGCTCATTTTAATTAGTCCAAACTCAACATTCAACCGGGTCATATTGCATAAATGAATTGATTTTGCAGAAAGCTTACTTTGTGGTGGTGTTGTAATCGACAGCCAGCCTCCCTTGCATGCGGTTTGGTGTAATCAAGCTTCTTGATCAGAACTCTTGGGCTTATTTCTGAAAGGGAGAGGGAAAGGTGGCTTCCGCAGTCCCTTCGGTTTTGGACTTTTCCAGTCCTGTTGCTCAAGTTTCTTTCAACTGGAGATACAGGTCCTTGAACCCAAGACCCTTCTGCATGCTGTCCGTTTGCTCTCTCCTCTCCCCATACAGATCAGAGGCATGAGCAGGGCTGTGGCGCAGCCAGATAATAATGCTTGTGGATAACGGCGAATGCCCACCTCTTCTGTATTTCCGCTTGTGACTTGACTCTCCTCCTCTTCCCCCTGACCCTGCCAGCAGCTCCTGCCCACATTTTTACAAAGCACGAGAAGACCTGGCTCTTCAGTGCTAATGGGATGGGACAAACTAGCACATTCCGCTTCGGTAGAATAGGTCTCCTCAATGCCAAAATTATGCACTCAGCATTGCAAGAAATGCATTTTACCACTCTTTGCTCGCCTGGGGGTTCGTTACAGTTCGTTCTAGGCGAGGAGCAAATGTGAAGACGGCCTATTTGTGGCTGAGAAGAAAGGAAGCCCCAGAAATTTTTTTTAAAAAATGTAGAAACAACAGCAAGAAAAAGGGAGATTTTGTCTGTTTACAGAATGGATAGTTATTCTGATTCCTGACACAAGTTCCCATTTGGAGGCCAGGAAAGGGTTCGGCCTTCCAGTGTCAGCTTCGTAATCAAAGTAGGGCTATTTCAGAAGTCTGCAGATTTCGCGGTGACGTGAAAACGGTTTGGCACGCTCCAATTCGATCTGCTTTTGTTTCATTCCCACCCCGACCCCCCTTTTGGGCCTGTTTGGTCAAGCCAGTGTCACGCAGGTCTGGAGGAGAGCAATGGCTCCGTGAAGGAAGTCAAGGACACCAGCAAGAACTTCATCGAGGACATCGCCAACGAGGCAGTGAACCTGCTCTGGAACTTGTGGTGGGTTCCAGCTTGAAATGCTTAGAGTTGGGGCTGCTTTGTGGGGGCTTTGGGCCAAGAGGGGCCCTTGGGCGTCTGTGAGTGACATTCAGGAGCCATTTTAATTTCCCAGAATGCTGCAGAGCAACGCATCGCTGGAGAACGGTGGCTCCATTGTGGCCCCAGGAGCTGTCCAATCTGGCTAGAGTTTGTTTATTATTTTACTTACTACCTTTATTGACTACATTTATATGCTACACCCATAGCCGTGGTTGTAGCATATAAATTAAAACGACGACTACATCAATTCAATAATGATGAATACAATTCCATATAAAACAATACAATCAATAAAAAAATAAAATCAGACTTTTGCTTCATAATAAAACCATTTAAACAACCAAACTGAAACAATCATAATAATTAAAATTAAATGGCAACTGCAATGCTAACATGGCAGTAGCAGCATAAAATCAACAGAGTAAACCATTATTAAAACCGACCAACTTACCAGAATATTTGTGAAAAATTAATGCTTTTGACTGGTGTCTGGATGAAAGGAGAGGAGAGGCCTGGCGAATCTCCAAGGGAAGCGTGTCCCGCAAGTGGGGTGCTGCTGCAGAAAAGACCCAGCCAGGGAGGAGTCTCCTGCCCCCTCCCCAAACTCTTTTGAGCGATCGGTTCAAGTCTGGAGCTGATGACCTCGTTTGCCCCTTCTAACGCGACAGTTCCAGGATCCCTGCAGTTGGGTTGCTGCTTTTAAACAAACAATAGAATGCTTTGTCTGTGTGTCTCATAAATCTTTGTGTCACATCGCTCTTAGTGGTCTTCTCAGCATTGAATAAACAATGGCTTCCCCCCCAGGAGACAAAGTATGCTAGGCTGCGTGATCTAAAGGACTAGCTACCTGCACAATTTTATTTTCTGCACTTTTAGAAAACCTTTCTGCCAAAGCACACAAGGAAGTTTGCCTTCTATAGCAGTGGTTTGCCATTGGTGGATAGAGTTGGAAAATACCCAGAATATCCAATATTGGCTGTCCTTATGCAAAGCACCTTTGGGACCACATTTGGAATAGTCTAGTCACTGCACCTAAAACTAGATATTGTAGAGTTTGGAAAAGGTGCAGAAACAAACACCGAGAAAGATTGGAGGACTGAGGCTTCTCTTCAAGGAAAGTGACAGTGTTGAAGCTTAGCTTAGAAAAGGGTCACATAAGGAGAGACATGCTAGAGGTGCATCAAAACATGAACAAGGTAGAAAAAGTGGACTGCAAAACATCTCTCTCCTTCTCATATAATACTCAAATCCAGCATGGCTCTTTTTGTATCCTTATCGAATTGTTGACCCTGCTGAGCAGATGGAGGTCTTGCTGTCTCGATGGGCATCTTAAAAGAATGCAAATTTTATTTTCTTTATTCCAAACTCAATAAAACAATGCATCCTAAACAGAACTTCAGGGTTTGTCAGGGCTGCTTAAATTCTGTTTGCTTCTCTGCTAGTGAATGCAACTGTTTAGCAGTATCCATATTCAACAAAGAAAACTGCCTGGGCATTGTACTGCAGTATCTAAAGAGATTTTGTACGAACGTGGACCTGGCTATCGCGGTAGGTAAGTAGAGGACTCAGGTGTGCACACATGTGTTTTCCTAGGCGAGCCGAAACTGCTCCGGCTATCTTATTTATTTAAAGCCTGTTTCAAATAAAGAAAAATATCCTCCTTTTTTGTTTTTAATTCTAAGGGGGCATGCATCCAAAAGCACTCACAATCAGCTTTAAAACTCAGCAAGAGATCATGATTAGACCAAACAGTAGCAGAAGAGGTTTTAAAGTAGCATTGGATTCTGAAAAATCGGAGCAATTTTTCAAAGAGCAGCAGGTAACGCAGCCTGGGATGCTCTTCCAAGCAGATACAATCCATATTTCGGTCCATTAAAAGCCTGGGCAAATGAAAAGGCCTTCACTGCTCTTGGCACCAGCTTTCCTAACCTTTTGGCACCAGACTTTGCTTGCCCTCTCTGCCAAGGCATTTAATAGTTTTGGAGGTCAGTGTGTGGGTGGATAGGTATTGTCAGCTATTTTGGAGGCCAAGCTGTATGAACCTGCCTTAACTATTGAAGTTCTAGAAATTCAGCTTAAAAATTTAATGCTGCTTCATGATGTTTTTATTGCTGTTTGTACACCAGTGTAGCGTATTGGTTAAGAGTTCTGGATTGTGACTTTTTGACAACTAAAAGGCTGATTTTACAAACTCGGAGAGACAAAAATCCAGCCTGTATAATATTGCAGAATGAAGACCTTACAGTATTTTTGATATATGAGTGGGTGGACTCTGGATATTTATTTGGAATTCGTTCTGCTTTTATGAAGCCTATGTATAATTGCCGGAAAGGGTTGTGTGTGTTGTATGCAGTCCTTGCTAAGGACATACACAAATCCGTGGAAGTGGAAGTGCCTCCTGCTACCATGTTGGGATGCTTTTAGGGATGCTGCGGGAGACGTCGATTGGAGCTGTGCCAGGGATCTTTGGCTCTCGAGAGTCCCCCTGCGGCCCCTGTTTCAGTGTTGCTCTTGCTTCGCTTGGCAGCCTCCTGCTTGCAGGCTGTGACGGAAGATAACGTGGACCTCCTTTCTTCCATCGACACTTCCGCGCACCAGGTGCTGGAAATGGTCATGTTGTCCTCAGAGGAGGGGATGGAGTACATCCTGTTACGGACCCTGGTGGCAGGTAGGCTGTATCGGGATGCCCTCTGCATGACTGAGATCGGGGGTGCTGAGGGGAAGGGCCCTCGCTCCGTTGTCAGGCAGGTGCCTGCATGCATCAGCTTTGCGCTCAGCAACTCCAGGTGAGGTAAGGTGCGGGCAAGGACTCCAGTCTGAGAACAGCTCCCAGGGGGGATCAGTCTCGTGGTGCAGCCTTCCCTAACCTGGCTGCTTCTAGCTGTGTTGCACCACTGCTCCTAGCATTTGACTGGGGGTGCTGGGAAGTGTAGTCCACACATTGGAAGGACACCAGGTTGGGGAAGACAGTTTGACTGGCTTCTCTGCAGTCCTCACCTGCCCTCCCACACCGTTCTGCCAGATTGAAAATCCTCTTCTCAGACTTAATTACTTGGAATAAGGCTTTTCAGCTAAGATAGGCTGGTGTTTTGGGGCCACCCTTCCTTTGCCTTTGGCCTCACACCCCATGGGAATGTGGCCCCCAAAGTTCTCTCGAAATGTAACGTGGCCCGAAGGAGGTGCAACTTATCAGCATCTGTTGCATTGCGTTCTTCCATTGCATTTTATGCTGCATTTTTCCCTCCTGTGAGGAATGAAAGCAGCTTACATTTTATCCTCACAACAACAGCAACAACCCTGCGAGGTAGGGTTATAAGAAGTGGGGCAGCGTAGAAATTGAATAAATAAATAAAGATAAGCAAGAGGCTTTGCTGGGTGTAACACAACCCAGAATTGGACCTTTTCTGTAATGGCCTCCAATTTGTGGCGTGCCTTTGCCCTCAGTATGTGGGAGGCAGCAACTGGGACATGGCTCAAGACCTATCTTTTCACTCTGGGCTCTGTGTCACCCAGTTAGTTAATTGCTAGTTCTGTAACATGAACATTTAATGTTGATGAAGAGTTTGACAGAGATTTTGTATTCTCTGTTTTTAAATGTCTGTGGACATGCGTTATTTTAAAAAGGTATGTTGCAAACTGCTTTGGAGATGTCTTTTCAGGTATGGTCAGGTGGCCTATAAATTGCTTGAATATGTTTACTACTCAGAAAGAACACCAACCAAATAATGTTGAGTTGTAAAGTCTTGGGAAGTCATTGGGTCCAAGCGGAGGTGACAGCCATCTTTCTGCCTCTTTGCGGACGCCGCAGTTGCTGGAATCAAGGGCATATCCCAACTACCTTAACCTCTTCCTTGCTTCAGGTGTCGTTTGGAACATAAAGGGCACGCTGCCCGCCGGTAGCCAGGCAGGCACGATAAATGCCATCCTGAAGGTTTTCTCAGAATGTTTAGCGCTGGACTCCGGCGAGATGGTCGTTCGGATGAAGGAGGCCGAGACAGAAAGGCTGGCCAGCTCCACTGAGCCAGAAGCTGAAGGGAATGTGGGTGCAGGTGACAACATGGCACTTAATGAAGACGAAGAGATGGAGGAAACGCCGAAAGGAGCTGCCAAAGGGAAGAACGATATTTCTGACCTTCTTCCTGTAAGTCTGGATGAGATTGGTTGATCTGTACCTAGATGTTGCAGGCTGGGAGTATTTGCTGGTTCACGAAGAACTTGCCCAGTATCTGGATTGGGTAAAAAGTCTTCTCACAACGTGTGTGACTCAACCATTGGCTATTCTTTCCCTTGAATTCTCTGCTTTCTGCTTTCCCTTGAGAAGGTTGTGGACTTGACGTTTTAGATACTTGGAATAGCTTGCACTTAAGCTGCGCTACTGCTTTCTCTCAACGGAACTCAGTGTCCTTATTCAGTAGCTGAAGAGCTTTCAAATCTGAGAGCGGGAGGAAGTGATGAGGGGCGAAGGACGTCTTCCACATCTCCGCTCCAGCTTCTCACGCTGCTCTGAGTTCCCCAGGGTCCTCCCATCCGTCTGTCCGTCTGTCCATCTAGCTGTCTTCTATTTGTGCTGCCACAAAGCACAGCTCCGATACGGAGCTGGGGCTAAATCTCCCCTCTTGCCATTGGCGATGTGCGATGCTACTTTCCAATCCTGTGGCCACTGTTGCGTTTTCCAAATTTGCTGGCATATTGAGTGTAGCACTTTTACTGCATCGTCTTTTAAGATTTTGAATAGCTCAGCTGGAATGCTGTCACCTCCACTAGCTTTGTTGTTGCTCAGACTTCCTAAGGCCCATTTGACTTCACATTCCAGGATGTCTGGCTCGAGGTCAGTGACTACCCCATCGTGGTTATCAGGGACGTTAAGCTCTTTCTTGTATAGTTCTTCTGTGTAATCTTGCCACCTCTTCTTAATCTCTTCTGCCTCTGTTAGGTCCCTGCCATTTTGGTCCTTTATCATGCCCATCTTTGCATGAAATGCTCCCTTCATATCTCCAATTTTCCTTGAAGAGATCTCTGGTCCTCCCTATTTTATTTTCTTCTATTCCTTTGCACTGTTCATTTAAGAAGGCATTCTTACCTCTTCTAGCTATTCTTTGGAATTCTGCATTCAATTGTTTGTATCTTTCTCCCTTGCCTTTTGCTTCCTTTCTTTCCTCAGCTATTTATAAAGCTTCCTCAGTCAGCCGTTTTGCTTTCTTGCATTTCTTTTTCTTTGGGATGGTTTTAGTTGCTGCCTCTTGTACAATGTTGCAAACCTCCATCCATAGTTCTTCAGGCACTCTGTCTATCAGATCTAATTCCTTAAATCTATTTGTCACCTCCACTGTATATTCATCAGGGATATGATTTAGGTCATATCTGAGTGGCCTAGTGCTTTTCCCTACTTTCTTCAACTTAAGCCTAAATTTTGCCACCAGAAGCTCATGATCTGAGCCACAGTCAGCTCCTGGTCTAGTTTTTACTGACTGTATAGAGCTGCTCCATCTTTGACTGCAGAGCACATAGTCAATCTGATTTCTCTGTTGATCGTCTAGTGATGTTCATGTGTAGAATCGTCTCTTGGGTTGTTGGAAAAGAGTGTTTTCTATGACCATTGTATTCTCTTGACAAAATTCCAGCAGCTTGTGCCCTGCTTCATTTTGTACTCCAAGGCCAAACTTGCCTGTTACTCTGGTTATCTTTTGGCTTCCTACTTTAGCATTCCAATCCCCTATGATGATAAGGACATCATTTTTTGGTGTTAAATCTAGAAGGTGTTGTAGGCCTTCATAGAACTGGTCAACTTCAGCCTCTTCAGCACCAGTGGTTGGGGCATAGACTTGGACTATTGTGATGTTGAATGGTTTGCCTTGGATTCGAACTGAGATCATTCTGTCATTTTGGAGATTGTATCCCAGTACTGCTTTTCCTACTCTTTTATTGACTATGAAGGCTACTCCATTTCTTCTGAGGGATTCTTGCCCGCAGTAGTATACCTGATGGTCATCTGAACTAAATTCACCCATGCCTGTCCATTTTAGTTAACTGATTCCTAAGATGTCGATGTTCAGTCTTGTCATCTCTTGTTTGACCACATCCAGCTTGCCTTGATTCATGGATCTTACATTCCAGGTTCCTATGGAGTATAGATCTTTGCAGCATCGGACTTTCCTTTCACCACCAGATACATCTGCAACTGAGTGTCCTTTCGGCTTTGACCCAGTCGCTTCATTCTTTCTGGCGCTACTAGTACTAGCCCTCCGCTCTTCCCCAGTAGCATATTGGACACCTTCCAACCTGAGGGGCTCATCTTCCGGTGTCATATCGTTTTGCCTTTTGGTACTGTCCATGGGGTTTTCATGGCAAAGATACTGGAGTGGGTTGCCATTTCCTTCTCCAGTGGATCACGTTTTGTCAGAGCTCCCTGCTATGACCTGTCCGTCTTGGGTGGCCCCGCACAGCAAAGCTCATAGCTTCATTGAGCTACGCAACCCCTTTGCCATGGCAAGGCAGTGATCCATGAAGGAGGAACACTAGTTTAAGGGCCCCCAAAGACTGCTTTTATGACGAGATCCGATGGAGAAGGGTCATGGCTCAGTAGTGTAATACCAGTTTGGCATGCTAGTCCCAGTTTAATTTCTGACAGGTGCTGGGAAAGATCTCTGCCAGAGACTAGGAAGAGCCCCTGCCAATCTGAGTGAGCAGTGCTGGATAAACAAACGTTCTGCCTCTTTGCCTTGCAGTGTAGTCAACAGGAGCTGAAACAAGTATCAGCTTTACTTTTGGCTCAGCAGACAGCCCTGGAAATCATCGTTAATATGTGCTGTAACGAAGGTACGTATATCACTCTCTTGTTTACGTGGAATCTTGCCTTCCTGTTTTTTTTCCCAAACTTCTCAAGCAAACCCCCTCTAAAATAAGTGTATTGAGGATTGCGGCCATAAACCTTACCCCAAACAATGCATTTACAACACCCACAGCCAACTGAATGAGAGTTGCATTTACTGCTGTCTTTCAGCCCTTTCGTTTCGATTTTATGCAGCTACATTTCCACAAAGCATGCAAGAAACATGGTTCCTGTTTTAGAACTTAGAATGTTTTGAGAATCTGGAGTATTTTCTCTCTCTTTTTTAGTTTAATAGGAACAAGTTTCTACCTTTATATCTGCTGAGATAATCTTGAAAATACATGGGCTGTACTTAATGATCATACGCCATTCTTCAACTATAAATACATACATACATACATACATACATAAAACTTAAGCCTAAACCAGTGTGGCATAGCCTGTTATTTGCTTTTATCCCTCTGCTTTCCTTCTTCCCCAGCTGCTTACTATGAGTGAAGTTTTAGATTGCTAACACCTTGAGGCAGGGACCTGTCCTTTTTTACAGCAGATGGTACTGCATAAATACTTAAACAAAGCTGTTTATTTTAGTGGGGCTTGGGTGTAGGGATGAAGCATGCTTTGATGGGAAAGATCTGCAGAAAGCAGGAATGGCTTGGGGGGTTTATTTATTTATTTAGGATATTTCTAGGCCGTCCATCACTTTGGTCTCTGGACAGCTTACAATAAAATCTACAAATAGTGTATATATCCCAAACAATAATAAATTAGATAACCCATGACTGAAATAAATAAAATTAATTATTAAAATAAGTTTTCTTTGGACGCCTGTGCTGTTGGTTTGCAGACCCCTCCGATGATGAATGGGAAGAGTTATCCAGCAGTGACGAAAGTGATGCCTTTATGGACAACTATACTGAAGACGAGAAGCTATTGTCACCTCTCTGCCTTTCAGCTGAAGTTCACACAGCTCTTAGGAACCATCTCGTGCCAAAGAAGGTGAAGGGCCTTGCCTTTCCTAGCTCCTCGGTGCCAGGATGGGAAGGAGCCTTGCCTTGCCGATTCGCTTGTGGGAGGGTCCCCGGCATCTCCAGGCAGGGCTGCGGAGGAGTCCCATAAGCCCTAATAGCTCCTGCCACTCAGTGCTGACGAAACTGGGCTGGGTGGACCGTGGTGCTGCCCCTCTTTCTAAGATCCAAACATGGCTCGGTTTGTTCTGTGCACCTGAATGGGGCTTTGGACTCGTGTCTCTAGAACCCGGGTGTCCCAGTGCCTCGGAGAAAAATATTCTGCAGGGTGAGTGCTTGTAGAAACGGCTTCCTCTGTTCCATACGCAAACTATTGGACTTGTCTAAAGTAGCTCTTTGGATCCTGGCCACTGGCCATGCTACATGGCTCCGAGTACAGTTTAACATTAGTCAACTTTGCTGTTTAACAAATGAAGCATTTTAATCCAGTATCTTGTGTACTGAATCTAAACCCCGAGGTCGCCCTGTATATTAACACTGACATTGTGTGCACACATGTAAGTCTGCCTGTTGCTTTTTGCAGGGTTTTATCATGCATAAGTCAGTGGTTTTTCTAAGAGGGCAAGGCGCAGCCCCTCAGAGCACTCAGAATCTTATCCAGCCTCTTCCTGTACCTCTGGCCCCAGGCTTTGGAGATTCAAAGCACATCTTTGCAACCATATGGACTAGCAACGTGCTTCAAAAAACAAAGCAACACAATGAAAGCCAAAGTTGTTGGGAGCTTGAATTTTCGGTCTATTTCACCTTCTCTCTGTTTCTTGTGCTCTCACAAAGTCATGGCCATCTGCATAGAGGTTTGACAGTGGTGCGTAACAGCTCTTTTCTTCTCCTAGATACTTGAAAAAACAGCCTTCCCCAACAGCGCTGCTGTTGACATCTGCAGGTGCAATCCAGCTTGGAAACCCCTAATTAAGAAGTAAGTGTCCACGTGCCTTTGTTGTGTTTCTAGTGAAGTTTTTAGGACGAGGCTGTCTGCTCTACTTCCAGGAGGTATTCAGCTTGCTGCTGTTGGAAAAAGGACACCGAACTGGAAGGAGATTTAGTTTGATGCAGCACGGCAGTTCTGAACATTATCCTGTCCGGACTGCTTAATGTAAAGGGTTGGCACTTGCCCATTCTGTGACCTTTTCCTTTGCTTTACAAGATCTGACTATCAGAGCACTGCCTTCAAGCAACCTCACTTTAGGGTGCTGTTATTCTTCAACCCCTTTAAAGCACCTAACCCTGTTTTCTGAACTTCCTCTAAACCCTTCCTCTTCTCCATCTGTCTTCACAACAACCCTGTGAGGTAGCGTAGGCCCACAGGCAGGCTCTGGCCCAAAGCAGCCAGTGTGCTTCATGGCCAGGTGGGGACTAGAACCCAGCTCTCGCTAGTCCCAATCCTGCGCTCTTCACCGCTGCACCGCACTGGCTCTCCCGCTTGGACTCGCTCCCTTTCCTTCCAGGTTGAACGTGGTCCAGTGCAGAGCCCTGACCTGCCTTCACAGCATCCTGCTGGTGTCCGACGTGGACTGCCTTGGGGGAGTGTCGGTCCTGCAGTCGCTCTCGCAGCACCTGTCACACCTGATCTTTTCTCAGTCAGGTACGTTTGGGCCCTGGGTGTGTCCTGACTTGCCACAGCCTTTAGCAAATATTTTTAAAAGCCTCGCGATTCAGTCTTTAAAGACCCTGCAGATCAGATGAACTGCGCCCTCCGTAGCACTTTGACTACAGACCTGGAAGCATGGGGAAGGGAGAGGTGGGGGTCCGGCTAGCCCATTCCCCCCTTTGGGGTGTTCTAGCCCGATTGAACACCTTTCTAGACAGTGGAAGGGTACCGTTGGGGTGGAGGGAGACATACGGCTGCTTGGCTGCTGTACAACACCGTAAGCTTGGCCAAAGCTCTATTGATGGGGCTGTGAATAAGCCATTTGGAAACAGAAGGCAGGGTCCCAGAGCACGCCTTTCCAACCTGGTGCCCTTCAGATGTCTTGCCCTTCAACTCCCATCATCCCCTGCCATACACATTCTGGGAGTTGAAGTTCAAAACATGTGGGGGGTGCCAGGCTGGGAAAGAAGCTCCTATGCTGTTGTTGGTAAGGAAAGAGGTTATTCTAGGAGGGGGGGGGGTCACTTGTGGTCCCTCCGACGTGGGGTTGCAACTCCCTGTAGCCCTAGGAAGTATAGCCAGTGGTGAGGGATGCTGGGAGTTGTAGTCCAACCACATCTGATGGGACACACGTGTCCCCAGATGAGATTGTAATCTATGTTATTTCACAGGATCTACATGGAAATGAAACGGACTTAAGTAAAATGACTCATGATGGGACCCTGTGCTTTCTGTCCTCTGAGCAGGGAGGAGAGGTGAATGGGGCCCTGGATGCTTTGGGTCAGGATGGAAGGTGGAGGAGCAAACTCAAATTTCTGAGAGATGGGGATTTGCTTTATCGTTAGCATTTGGCTTCATTAATAATTTATTAAGTATTATTAATGATTAATAATACTGCTTAATTATAATAAATAGATAAAGTACATTATTTATTATAAGTATTATTTATTGTAAGTAATTATAATGAATAATAAAGGACATTATTATTTATTAATAATACTACAAAGAAGAACTGGTCAGAACGGAGTGGATTTCCTGGGTCATGTATAATCTCAGTGGAATTTACCTATGCACTTTGCTCTGGGCTTGGAACAACTTTGCTGGTGTTTCTTTTATTTTGGGGCAGAATTTTCAAAGCAAACGGAGTTTCTGGAAGCCGTAACCAGTGCTTTGCGAGCTCTCCTTCAAATGTTAGCCTCCAACAACATACCTCAGGTGAGTGTATATTTCTTTTCTTTTTTCCCCCTCCCTGAATTAGTGTATATTTCTTTTCCCTTCCTGTTGTCCCACCCTTTTTTCCTTTCAAGGAACACAAGGGGGCATATAATTCTTCTCAAGAACTTCAGCTAGTGAGTGGTATAATAAAAAAAATGAAAATTAATCGATTAAATAAATAGTGGCTCTTACCCTCACAACGACCATGCTGGGAAGTAGGTTGGGTGGAGAGTCTGTGCCTGGCCCAAAGTCACCCACTTGGTTCCCTGGCTGAGCGGGGACTCGAACCCGGATCGCCTGAGTCACAGCCCTGTGCTCTTAACCACTACACCACATGAGCTCTCCAAGTTACACACACACATCTGTTGTTTCGAAATGCAAAGAAAATTGTTTGCCTGTCTGGATGGCAGTGGAAAAATCGGTCATGGGGAGGATGAATGAGTGACATCACCTGGAAGAGGGTATGACTCGTAGACTGGAACCTGCCCAGGAGCATCTATGCTGCAGCTTGTTGTGGTTCCCAGTTGCCAGCCACCTCCCAGTGTTGTGTCAGTGTCTTGTCCGATGTTGTCAGGCTTCAAAAGGCCAAGCAGCAGAAGACAGGGTCACACAAATAAAGGTGGAGGAAAGGAGTAGATCCAGCCAGCACCCAATATGAAACTGAGTTAGAAAACAGTGCCTCTGAACATGTACAGAATACTTTCCCTCTGCTGGTCAGTGGATGGAAGTTCCAGGGCCTGCAGCTGAACTATGTCTTTTATAAACTGAGTACATCAATGCAAAACGTCTTTCTCAACAAGGTTTATCTGAGCAGCTGAACTTTCCTTCCCCTCCACTTTCCTTTTCAATCTTTTAAACAGTACATGACTCCAGAGCAGCTGATGGCATTGTGCGAAGCGGGAATTCATAGCCACAACGATAGCATTCGGGTCAATGTCGTGAGCATTCTAGGAATCGCTGGCAGCGTGCTTGCAAAAGTGGAAGACACGGCAGAAACACTAAAGGTAAAACCTGACCAGGATCCTTCTCTTGCTTTTAGCAACGGCGGTACCCCTTAAACCATGACGGTGTTTCTTCTCTGTGTGCGTTTCTGTATCGTTTCAGATGATCGGGAAATTCCTCCTGGACATTGCAGCAAAAGACCCTTCTCTCGTGGTCGTGGGAGAAGCTCTGGATGCTCTCTTCGACGTTTTTGCGGATGGTAAAGAAGTGGAAAGGGCAGCAGAGCAAATAAAGTTGCTCCAGACACTTAAAGAATTTCAGCCAGTTTTCAAATTGCGGGTAAGCATAAATGGGTCGTCATGAGAGCATTTATATGAATCGAGACTGGATTTACACCACCATTTGTAGAATTGGACTTACCAGCCACAATATCCACTATTTCCGTTGATGTTCTAGAATTCTCAACTTCTTTGCTGTTGAGAAAAGGACCCAAGTTGCTAGTCCTCATGGGTGCAGCAATATTCTTTAAAGGTGGAAATAGGTAATAGTTGGGAAAATGGGAGCAATGTGAAAAAAAAAAAAAATCTCATTGCAAGATCAGAAGTGGGCAGCCTCAGCTAGCTTTTGGGCAGGGGTGGTAGCTTTGTCCACCACAGGGAAATTTAATTTTTTTTAAATGTCAGCCGGAATTGCCACAGAGTGTAACAAGAGTTTCTTTTTAACCTAATTTTCACCCTTCTGGGAGAGTCCGTGGCAGCTCCAAATACCACTTGGTTTGTTTTTTGGGTGGCCTAGAGCCACATTAAGCCCCCAGCCTGCTTCTTGCCCACCCCCTGGACTAAAGATTGAAGGGGTTTGTTTCTTCCCTCACTTTTGGCAGTGCTCCTCGTCCACCCTCACAGGCCACGGGCCCCGTTTCGGTCCTTATCTTCTGTATGTCATGACGCCCATTTCTTTCCTTCTCCCCATCCATCTTCTGGAGCATTTTGCTATAGAGAATAGGGCTGTTTATTTATTTATATTTAAAAATTTATATGCCGCCCCCTTGCGACAAGCCTCGGGGCGGCTCACAACAACACATAAAACATCCACCATAACAATGTTCAAAACAACATTAAAAACTAACATTAAAAACTGGCCCATCTCGAGATAAAGATAAAAATACAATAAATAGGATAAATAAACAAATATAAATTAACAATTAAAATAACTTTTAAATAAAAAGGTCTTCGCCTGGCGCCGAAAAACAAATAACAACGGCACCAGGCGAACCACCCAAAGAGTTTCAGCTGTTGGGCAATAGAGAAAGTAGGTAGGTAGGTAGCTTAGCTTTGCCTTAGCAATGCAGGAAGCATTTCTGCAGTGGCTGAATCGAGTCGGTCGAATAGAATCAGGTTGAACTATGAGACCGGGGCAGTGTGTCTGAGCCTGGTCTTCTCCAGATGTGCTGCAGTCCAAGCACAGCTGGAGGGTGCCTGGTTTTGGAAGGTTGGATCAGGCCGATTCTCCCTCACAGGGATATGGGTGAATGTGGCTTTTGGGGTCAAAGCGTCCAGTTTCCAAGGAGTTAATTCACAGAAATCACCTGAGAAGTGATTGCCACGAGGTCCCAGCCAACCCCGGAGAACACGGTGCTCCAGAACACAAGGAAGAAAGCGGCCTGCCAGCGTGTGCTACACGCACTGTTTGGTGCTCATGCAGTTGGCAGAGGCTGGAGTACCTGTGGAGGTCTCTCGAGGAGGAGGCAGAGCTGAAGGGCCAAGCCTTGAAATACTGTTCTTTGTCATGGTAGCAGTTGCCACAGTCAGCTGCAAGTTGGTGACAAGATCCTAAACCTTTGCCAGGTGTGGACCTCCACACCTGTGGGAGGTACGCTGCGGCTACCTGCCCTGAATCCACCTTGATTAACAGACCCATTTTGCTTGTACAGTTAAATACAATCTGCTCTGGAAATGGTCTGTTTATGTATTCATTATATTTATGGCCCATTGCAGAGGTTTTCTGGGAGGTTCACAACAAAACCATAAAATATTACCATTATTATTATTATTATTATTATTACTACTACTACATTATATTTCTGTACTGCCCATTGCTGAAGCTCACTGGGTGGTTCACAATATTCAAAGTCTCCCATCCAGATTTCAACCAGGCCCGATCCTGCTTAGCTTCTGAGGTTAGGCAGAATCAGGCCCTAATACAGAACCTACACTAGAGCAGTTTTATATGACGATATAAAATAAAAATAAAAACCATAGTGAAACCTAGCAGCAATGAAGCGATTTGAAATACAGATTTAAGGCAACAGGAAATACAAAGACAGGAAAATGAAAGCCGATGGGCAATGCTAGGTTGGCAGCACTGTCGGAAGCTTTGAAATAGATATGGTGACCTCACCAGAACTCACCTAAGAAAAGGACCCTGCCAGGATGTTCTTTTGTATGTGTCCCATCAGACTGGAGCCGGTCCCAAGATCAGGTTTTGTGCATACCTGTGTGAATGTGTGCAGGATGCAGCAAGCTGTGGACCAATCTCGAAACACCAACATGTCCAGGAGAGTGGATGATCCCGCCCCCCCTAAAGCTTCTTGTTGGCTTTGACTAAATGATACTTCTGTCTTGATCTGAAATACCTATATATGATACTCCCTGTTTTTCCCAATATTACAGTTGTCTGTGTTGGATGGTTTAAGAATATCATTCTGGCCTGTGCTGGATGGTTTAAGAATATCGTATCATCCTGTTGAAGAATTTCAATAAAAATGATCTGGGTTTTCCCCCTCCCTTTAAATTGCAGATGCGTAAGGAAGGAAAAGAACGGTACAGCACAGATCAGTTATGTGTGCTGGACAATGTGAAACTGAATTTAAGAAGATTCATTGCCTATCAGGAGACACTGCAGAGAAAAAAATAACTTTCGAATAGTAAAAAGAATGTAAAGCTATATTTTTGCTAGTTTGTTCAATATGGCACCTTGAAAGGTGGTTAGGAATGGAGGGTGATGGGTCTGCTTTCAATGTTATTTTTCTTACGCTTAAGAAAATGGGGAGGGGGTTGTTCATGCTGGATTCAGCATCACTATGTGCCTGCAAACTAGGACTGGAAACGTATTTTGAACTGCATGTCAAATTCATGCCTCAGCTCATATTTCGGAATCAGGGCTGGGGAACCTCAGGGATCCCATGTTGGCCACACCCCTTGCCCTTCCACTGGCTCCACCTCCTTCCTCCTGGCCACCAATCACTGAGTGGTATTTGTGTAGTCCCTCCCACTGTCATTCTGCCAGGATGAAATGCATATTTTTTTGGTAGTAAGAGCTTTAAGCTAAAATCGGCCGGTGTTTTTGGTCTCACCATTTTGGCCATCAGTGCACTATGACTGGGATGCTCTCTCTGAGAGTTTCTGGGATAGAGAGTCTCAACTCCTGTCCTAGGTGAGGCACCTCAGCTTCCCATGAACAGACCCCAGACTCTTCTGATAGGAATATTGAGGCTCCGTGGCACATCAGTTTTCCAGGTGTCCAGTTGGCCAGGAATTTTCTCGTCTTCCTCTGGGAGTTAACGTTCCTGATCTTTAAACATAGTTAGGATATTGGGAGCCTCTCAGAGGCTCCTACACCCCTTTCCTGGGTTTCAGAGTAATTATAATGCACTTAAGCCTTTCCTGGTGTCGCCATTAACCATGGTTGGCTATTCCACTTCTCACCGAGACACATTCTCCAGTTTGAGCTGACTTTGACTGATGGCAACAGTGGTTCTGATGCAGCATCATAACCATCCTGCACTTTCTGAAAAAGAAAGGGAAGCAGCGACATGCTCTTTGTGGGCAGCAGTCACACTTCCAAACCATGGTTTAAAAATCTGGAATAGTCAATTGCTTTGTTTTTGCTGTTATGTGCTGTCCAGTTGTCTCTGACTTATGGTACTCTGCGAGAGAATGCCCTTTATCCACGCACTGAGTCACTACTGGGCTGAAATCTCTGGATTGTATTATCATCGTGTTAAATCTTTCTATCTGCCACCTGTCTATCATCTCTCTGAGTTTCTGTGTGAAACTATCATTTTTGCAAAGGAGTCACGCTCAAAATTTGAATTGAGTCATCCTGGAAAAATATTTGCCGAAAGTATGTTTGTATGGAAAGCTCGGAGAGTAGAGATGTCAATGGAAAGCAAGGTCTACCTTTAAGATGGGGCATTTTAACCCTGCTTATTCACTGCAAGTGGGGACTTTGCCATCTTTCTTGGCTGACCATGCTGCAGAAACATAGCAAGATTTTCTCAGCTGGTGGCAAACTGTTTGCATCAGCTGGGGCGGTAGGAAAACTCCAGTCTCTGGGAATCCACATCGATCATTTAGGTACCAGTCATAAACAGGGCTGAAAAAATATTTTTGGTTTCATGGTCATTGGCTTCTCCTTTTCTAGCCGTTGTCTTGCCTGGGATTTTTCCAGACTTGGCTATATAAATGATAGATAGCCATCAGCGGTTACTGTTGAGCAGTAACAACAGGTGTGAATGTTGTCGCTCTGCAAAATCGCCCACACCTGTCACCTTGAAATCTGTTTGCTGAACAGTTGGAAAAATATAGATGGCACAAGACCAATTCCCTTTACCTTGAGTCATTTACGTGGCTTGAAATTGGGAGTTTGAATGGAAACCAGCAGTCCTCTGGTGCCGTTGGAGATGTCTCTTCTGAAAAAGACATGCTGTCGGCTTTTGGAGTCGAGAGACTATTTCTGGTGCCATCTGATGAAATAGGTCTTGCCTTCAGAAGCACACGCCACACTTTATTAGCCTGGATGTCTTTCTGTGCTCCTTTTGCTCTGGTCCAAAATTTGGAAATGATCTGATTGTGTTTTTAAAGTCCGTTTTAACCTGTTCTGAATCTGCCTGTTGTACACAAGATGCTTTTAAAATTCTGAAGGTTGTATATGTCATCTTGAGCCTCAGAGTTCTTTTGGGCTGAAATGTGCTTCATAAATAGTTCAATGAATGAATGAACGAATGAATGAATGAATGAGCTCTAGGAAGGAGGAAATATTCCACGTTGGCCTTCTGCTCCCTGCCCCATCCAGTTCACCGAGTGCCCAGCTTCAGAGTGGCTGTGTGTTTCTAGGCAGCAAAAGTTGCTTAATTTTCACTGTAGGCAATGTACTTGCTCCCTGAATTTTCTCTTTGCACCTTAATCTCTGAAGTGCCTAAACTCAGCCAGTTTTCTGAGTAAGACAGCAGAATAATACTCAACACACCCTCAAGCTTTTTCATCACCTGAGCTATTTCCCCATTTCCTTGACATTGATATGCGAGGATAATACACAGGAAAATACCTTCCTTCACAGTTGTTTTTTTTTCAAATGAGATTCTTTTTAAAAATACAGATTTTAAAAATGTAAATTTGTTCTTCTGTAGACAATGTTGATTCTTTCTTCTATAAACTAAGCCAGTCTGATGTTTAAAAGGAGAGGGTTAATGACCTTCATCATATACATGATATTTGCACTATGTCTCTGTGATACGTGTGTGTGGTAGGTACAATATATATAATAGAATTCTTCAAATCTGTATATACAATGGAGATTTTAAGTTGGCCTGTATAACATGGAACAAGCGACATGAAATGCAAAGAATGTGGAACTTTTTAAAGAAAACTGGTACTGTCGTCTTGTAATTGAAACAGCTTAGTCTAAAACACCGTTAAACAGAAGACAGCTACGTATTTTCTTCTGAATAGTTCTACGCTTGTATTTGAACTGAACTCAATTGCTGAAATTTGCTGTATGAATGACAGAAATTAGAGGATTCTTCTGATGTACTGTTAAACTTCAGCAGGAAGGGACAGTAAATAGCTTCTTAGAATATGATGAACTTCACCTCCTAGCCACCCTCCTGATTTTCTAGAGTTGTCCTCTTGGCTTGGTTACTCTACTAATGATGGATGGATGGAAATCATATTTGTGTTCCTGGAAGCACCTCTCAGTCCTAGTTGGAGTGGGAGCATTGCAGGAAGATTCCCCCAGGCCAAAGGGCCGGAGCTGGAAGGGGAAGGAACATGTGGAGGCTGCCTTTCCTGGGCTAAAGCTTTTTATTTAACAATTTTTGCCAGGCATTGGAGAAAAGGGAAGAGGGTTAGGGTGGCAAGTCCATTGCTAACATCAGAACAATTGTGGGAGCTCCAGGGAGAACCGTTGTTCTGAAATTGTACAGCATGAACTTTTCTGGGCTTCTTAATAAAGATAAGGGCATTTCATGGGGAGAATTTGCAGAGGCAAAACATGCCTCTTCTTACAGCATATTGCTGATGCACCATTTATTAAAGACAAAATAATGCACATTGCTAGCTAATGTTCTTACTTGTGGTTGGCCCTGCACATTTACGTAAAAACTGCACATTCACTTCATGAAATTTAGTCGCCATCTGTTCCAAGTAATTTTCATTATATAGACAAGGAAGGCAGATCTGCCTGAGCCTTTGATAATTTTCATGACTGAAATAATTATCTCCCCTTCCACTAACTTAGATCTGTTTCACAATGTTTTGCATTACGTCTGCCAGTAAATCTCTTCCAAACTGACCAGCAATTTGAAATCGCCTTTATGAAAGAAAAATGGCATTTGTCACCTTTGCCACATGCCACACACTGCCAAACACCGTGTCACAAAACAGACCTGTGTCAGGAAAAATTAAAATTAGATTTATGCATGTAAATATGCTCAAATCCATCCACCTGTGTGCCAATTTGCTTTTCAATTTATGGCAACTGCTGACACGGAGAGGTGTGTACAAAGATGCGTTCCCATATGTATACACTCACAAACCCACATTGGCTTTCCATTTCTGCAAACAAGCATGGAAAAGCCAAATGTGTGTTTTGTTCTTGTCCTTTGCCCATCTCTGGTCTTGGAGAGCTACCCAGTACATTTTGAGATGTTGTCCAAGAATTTGATTTGCAAATGGAGACTTTGCCTTGTGGCACTGAACCGCAGATGTACCACAAGATGGAAAGAACAGTTACTCGGAATCAATCTGACATCAAGCTTTGATACCATACACTAGGAGTTACAGCTAACATGATCTTTGAGTGTAGGGTTGGTTTGTTTTGTGGTGACTTTAATCCCACCTACCAGAATTTTGGAAATAGTTGGAAGTAATTTTTGGGATACTTTCTTTGGGAGTCAGAAGATCATGTTCCATCTTCCCTTTTATTGAGTCGGTGTGTGTAAGAAGAGGGAGGGTATTTTTGTATCCACGTTTTGATAATGCTCACCACAGCTTTGGATTTTGACTAGACCAGATGAAATGTCTTGCCATTTAAAGACTGGATACTCTGCAAGATGTTTGGGCAAGGCATACAGCATTGCTTTTGGTAGGGTATGTGTGTCCTTTGCCGCTGAATAACACTCAGGCGCTTTTGGATGTGGGATTCCTCCACCCATTGCCAAGTGATGGCTTTGGCAATGAGTATATTTTCCCATCCTTTAAAATAAAGATGATTTGGGGTTTTGGCCATTCCTTTGGATGCAATTTCCGTCTATGATTTTCTCTATGATTTTTGCAAGTGCTAGATTAGATTACTATGATGTACTGCACGTTGGGTGGCATTGTCTAGATAGTTCAGCTTGTATAGAATATAATTTGAGTCTAGAGACCCGTGGGGAAGGATTAATGAGAAGGAAGGATTTGCTGGAAAAGACCCTGATGCTGGGAACGATTGAAGGCAAAAAGAGAAGGGGGCAGCAGAGGTTGAGGTGGTCACTGGGCAGTGGGTGTGGGCTTGGATGGACTCCCGAGGGATGGTGGAGGTCAGGAGAGTCTGGAGGAATGTTGTCCATGGGGTCATGAAGGGTCAGACATGACGTAGCGACTAAACAAAAGAGAGAGCCATGAGGAATTCCGAACCCCGATGTTCCACAAATTCGTATTTCCTTGTAACTGAGAGCGATAGACCATATCTTTGTTGAAATAGCTTCAAAATTAAAAGCAGCTGAAGTGCTTTGCTCATGGTCTAGAAATTCTGTTTTGTACCGAGCTAGTGAAGGTGTGATCTGGAAAGGGCATGGATCATTGGGACTTCTTGCCTGGCGTTCCTGTTAATTAAGGCCTGAAATTGCTGAGCCTCAGGAACTGGCAGAATATGCTGAACATGGTCTGAGTGTGTTCTGAGATGCAGGAATTTAGCAGCTATTGAGGTCTGCACTCTATCCCTTTCTTTAACCAGACAGTCGAGATAGATTTCTGAAGCATCTTTTGACAGTCTTCAATTTACTTACACGATGTACTGTTGACCTCAGCCTGTCTTCTCTGTTACTCTTTTTTTACAAACCTTAAATAATAGTTTTTCCTGATGCTTATTATATATATGCATTTGACTTTGAACTTGCCATATTCCTCAGGCAGGTAAAACGGTTTAAAAATATAAAGCACAAGAAGGAACTTGTGGAATTTTGATAGGTGTTAATCCCAGGCTTCTGCTATCTTCGGAAGAGGTCTACCCCTGTGGCATTAAAGGGGTCTTTTGAAGGAAAGGGAGCTGGACATATGGAAGGCCTTACTCACCTCTCACCAACTGTATCTTTTTAATGGCAAAGGAGCACTAAAGCTCTTTCACATTCATGTGGATAATTACTGTAAAGCACTTTCTACACTGAAAAAGGATATGCAAGTATTGATAATACTTCCAGGAGGGAAAACTCAAAAAGAAATATTGGCTAAGAATGAAAAGGGAAGAGAATAGATGCTTCTTCAAAGTCTGAAGAAAAGGCAATCAAGTATTTAAAAATGCAGGATTAATCCAAACCATAATGGAACAGTCTGATGAAACCTTAGATACATGGATTAAAGAGGAAGAAAAAAACTGGAGAGAACTGGAACCAATGAAGTTAAGCCAATGGAGAGTTGCCAACTAATATACGGATGGAAAGATGAGAGAATATTGGAAGATAACAGTATTGTGGTTCAAGATTTTTCAGAAGACTTCAAAAGAGGGAGTTTCTCTAAAGTGAGGGAAAGGCCAGAAAAAGGATGGAAGGGTGGGTGGAGGGGAGTTAGGATGCTTAAAAATGTTTGGAGATTATTCAGACCACAACAATACATGCTCAGCTGGCGTGGACAACACAAGTTAGGAAGGCTAGCATGAAGTCCAAGAAGTCAACAGCACAGTTAACAAGCTGTGTCAAAGAAGCTATTGGAGATAGTGAGAAGTCCTTCAGAAGTCTTGTCAAAGTGAGGAAAATAAACGTTCAAGCAATAAAAGATGCAAAAAAAATTTTTGAGGTGCATATGCTGAACAATATCAAGGCTAACAATGAAGAATTCCTCAAATAGATGAGAAGCAGGATGTGCACTGGAGAGGCAATTGGACAACTGCATGATAGTGGAATAAAAGGAATATTAAAGGAGGATTGCAGAGAAGTTGGATGAATTCTTTTCATCTCTCTTCAGTGTGAAAGATACGGGGCAAATTGCTGTGCCTAAAATGAAGTTTGCAGAGAAAGTGACTAAGGAACCAAGGCAAACAGTGATGGCCAAAGATGATGTTCTCAAACTTCCTGACAAACTGAAAGTTATATATCACCAGGCCCAGATGGTATCTATCCTAGAATTCCTAAAAGACTCAAATATAGCATTCTGGCCTTCCTTCAAAAATAGTAACATGTCCTTAATGTTTTAAAGGGATCCAGAAGGGACCGAGGGAAGTACAGGCTGGTTAGCTTAATGTCTGGTCCAGGCAACCTGGTTGAAAGCATAATTAAAGATAGAATTAGTACGCCTATAACGGGACAAATCCTGATGATAAAGATTTCACATGGCTTCTACCAAGGTAAGATCCATCTCCCCAATCTTTTGGAGTTCTTTGAGAGTCCCAGTAAATGCAGAGATTGGGATGATGCAGTAGATATTGTCCATTTGGACTTGCAAAAGGCCAGAACTTTTGAATAAGAGCCTTTCCAAAGTCTCCTGAGTAAACTTAGCAGTGCTGGGTTAATGAGATCAGTAACTGTTAATACAGAGCACAGAGCAGAAATAAATGGAAAATGCTTGTAAGGGGACATATGTAAACCATGTGAACCCACAGGGATCTGCATTGGGGCCAGTGCTTTTCATCTTACTCTGAGTAATCTGGAGTGAGATGTGAAGTGGCCAAGTTTGCTGATGACACCGAACCATTTAAAAACCACAAGGGTTCTTGAGGATCTCCAAAAGGATCTCTTCAAGCTGGGTGAATGGGCATCAAAACAGCAAATGTGGTTCAATTTATTTACATGTAAAGCAGGGCATGTTGGGGCAAAATATCCTAACTTAATATATAAGATGATAGAATCTGAGCTAGCGAAGGAGATCTTGGGGTTTGGACAACTCAGCAAAAATGTAAACCCAGTGTGCTTAAACCCAGTGCGTTCCTGCAAAAAAGGTAAACTCCAGGTTAGGCATACATAGGAAATTAATAAATGTCCTAATTAATAAATGGGAAATTAAGTGCCAATATCATACTGCCCTTTCGGTGCAACCACACTTAGAATACTGTGTTCAATTCAGGTTACTGCATCAAAAAGGAAGAAATAAAAGCAACTGAAATGATCAAGGAACTGGAATATCTCTGCAATAGGGAAAGGTTACGGAGCCTGGGATTGTTTCCTTCAGAAAATGATGACAAAGTGGAGTACAGGTATGCGTGGTGTGAAGGAAGTGGATAGGGTGAACTTTCTCTCACTCTTGCATTATACTAGAATCAGGCCATTCCGTGAAGCGGATTGGGAGGAGATTCAGGACAGATAAAAAGAACTCCTCCTTCACATGGTGCGTAACGTGTAGCACTGGCCAACAATCTGGATGGCCTTCCAGAGGAATGGGACACATTTGCGGAGAGAAGGCTACCCATGGCTACCAGTTCTGAGGGCTGTCTGCTACCTGCCGTATCAGGCAGGATGCTTTTTTGGTCCAGATATGGCTATTATGGTCTTATAACCTGAACAAAGTGGCATAACCAAACAGACCACTAGCTGGCATACCTGGACTTCCAGGGATCCCTGCACCCTGCTATTGCCTGCGCTGATAAATTAAATAAATATATTGATATATATTCAGTTAAATTATATGTAAACAAAATTTGAATTAGCCCCCTTTATTGAATGGCACAGTCTCTTTTGTTAAGAAAGGGCATGCAATGAGATTTCATACCCTTGCCTTTTCCAAATTATTTTCTTCAGATCTCTTTGTTTAGTTTCCCATTAATATTGTTCTGCATTGATTGGATTCCCTAAAATTAGGACAAAACTAAGAGTTGTCCAAACTTGGTGAGCTGTGATGTGTGGCCAGGAGTTGCATTTGGCTTAGGGTCTTCTCTGAGGACCTCACCCCCCTGTTGTTGTTGCTGTTATATGCATTTGAGAAGCACGGCATAAGAAACCATGGCTCTCTTCACATGTCAGACTGAGCAGGGCAAACTATTATTACTTCATAAGTTCCACAGCTGAAGTTCGGAGTTCAAAACCAAACTGGCTCTCGGGAGAGAACAGGGCCTAAACAAGGACAGATGGCAAAGTGCATGAGCATGGTATACACAAACAATGGGAAAGTGTGTGTATCTTTGCAGCTTTGTAAACAGAGCTGTAGACTGAAATTATACAGGTATGAATAAAAATATCAAAGGTGAGGGCAGCAAGACCTGGACAGGCCAAATCTCTCTCTGCTGAAAGGTTTTATGTGTGGGAGAGACGGGTGAGGCGAGGCTGTCAAGACCTTGTACAATGAACGGTGACATAAAAGTAAATAACTATGAAAGTAAACAAACCTCAAAGTGGTTTTGGGGCAGCTCAGAGTCCCACACTGGGTGATAAACGGTTGTTGATAAGTGTTTATAGCAGTAACTGAAAGGTTGGTGTATGCGGACAAGTATGAACAGTCAAGTAACTTGTATGCAGGTTACCAAAGTGCAAGGAAAGTCTTTGAGTGCATCAAAAGGGAGCCACTGCGAAAAAGGCTATGAGTATATGTGCTCTGTTTAGGGCTAGGGGCTTTGTGCTTGGAGGTTAAGCTTGTTCGGTAGCAACTAGCAATTACTTGTGATACCAAAGGCAATTTGTTTCTGAATAGCAGTGGCTGGGAGAGGGGAGCTCTGGCCCTCTAGTCCAGCATGTGGACTTCCAGAGGTGTTGGGTGGTCTGGCCTCCACCAGAACTGAATGCTGGACTAAGCCAAGCCTTTGGGTTCCTCCAGCCTGGCTCTTCTTAGGTTATGCTCTTAGAGGGGCGGATGGGAGGAGTGGGAGGTAGCATAACTTGTCAAATAGTACTCTAAGTTTTGGCACCACCAGAAGGGATGCAATTATGATTTTCTGCCCCAGGTTCCAAAACTGAGTTGGGACAAGACTAAGATCAGAAGGCTTACGCTAAATAATCCAAGTTATGCATGTGGAGAAGAGGGCTTTGGCTTCCTAGAAGCTTCCACTGCTGCATCACTTGTTAATGGAGCCAAGCTCAGGAAACTAAGGTTCAATTTGAATGCCAGGAAGCACTTCCTGACAGTTAGGGCCCCTGGGGTTTGGAATGGGCTTCCACAGGAGGTGGTTGAAGCCCCATGGGAGAGGCAGTTCAAGAACAGGCTGGACGTGCAACATGGTAGGCATGTCATGAGCACAGCCAGCTGGAGCTGGAGGTCAGACTACATGGTCTGAGAGGCCCCTTCTGCCTAGCTCTGTTGGTGTTAGATCCCTTAGCCTCCATGTTCTTATTAAATTGTATAAAAGGAGCCTATTTGCATAATACTCTCTTATGATGCATTTGATGCTCCCTCTGCCTATCTTCTCAGAAGTCAGTTCTCTCGGGCAGCCCCCCACAGAAACGCAGCAAGGCTGAAGAAAATGCGTGAAGCCCTTTAAATCGCTGACTCGGGGGTTGCCCTCATTGCAACAAGATGGCAGCAGCGCCTTTTGGCTCCGGCCATGTGGAGTCCTAGCCCCCCAAACGGCCCCGCTCATCCCCGCTCGCCGTCCTCTTCCCCAGGACTCCCTCCCCGGCTCGCGACCACGGACAGCATGCAACTCCGCGAGAGAAATTCGCAGCAGCCCCCGGGCGGCCGCGGGATGCCGGCTGAGCTGCTGTCCACCCGCTGGGGCCGGGGGCGTCCCAGAACGGCGCTACCGGAATGCAATCTTTAGGGGAATGGCGGCGGCGGCGGCGGCGGCGTGACGCCCGCGCTGCAGCCCCGCGAAGGCAAGCGCCGGTGTGCTGCATCGTTTCTCGAGGGCCGCGCGGAGCCCCGGCGGGGGGCGCCGCGCCCGCGCGCGAGTCGGGGGTCGCTCGCTGCAGCGCCGGCGCGCCCGGCCGAGGCGGGAGCGGCCCGCGGAGCCGGCGCGGCCTAGCGCGGCCTGCCCCACGCTCGCTTCCGCGCCCGGGCCGCCGCCGCCTCCCTCCCACGCCTTTATTACGCGCGGCCCGTGCGGCGGCCGCCTCTCCGGCAGGGCCCCGCCTCGCTCGCCAGGAGGGCGGGGGCTGCTGTGTGGCGGCGGAGGCGGAGAAGCGAGCCGCGCTAGCGAGGGAGCCAGTCCGTGGCCGCCCGCCCGACGACCGCCGAGCCGTTTCCCCGCGGCAGGCAGGCAGGCAGCAAGGCAGGAGGAGGAGGAGGAGGCAGCGGCGGCCAGGCGCCCTCGCAGAAGCCGCCGCAGAGCCGGCGCCCACTGGAGCGGCGCGGCGCGGCGCGGAGGAGGCCCCCGCCTCGCCGCCCTTCTTCCTCCCCCCAGCCCGGCCGTCTCCCCGCCGTGCCGAGAGCCGCCCGCCATTAGCGCTGGGAGCCGGGGGGTGCCGCCGGGCTCTCGGCCGCCTCGGGCCGGGCCGGGCCGGGCGACGAGTGGGAGGAGCAGCCCCGTCCGCCGAGGGTCCGCTCCCCGTTTGATGGATCCCCGGATCGCCTGGTTCCAGCCAGAGCAGCTCGGCCCCTCGAACCGCCTGTGGATGCAGATCTGGGAGACCACGCAGGGGGTCCGCAATCTCTACTTCCCAGCAGCAGCAGCAGCAGCAGCAGCAGCAGCAGAGCGTCTCCGCGCCCGCGCCGCCGCCCGCGCCGCCCGCCGCCGCCCCCACGCCCGCCGCCGCGCACCCGGGGTCGGCCCGGCCTCGCCGCCCGGCATGTCCCGCGGCCCGCGCTGCGACCCTCCGCCCGACTTCCTGCCGCTCGAGAGCGCCAGCCACCAGCACCACCACCACCACCATCACCACCACCACCCGCGGCGGCAGGCCTCGCCGCAGCCGCCGGCCGCCGCCTGGGGAGGCCGGCCCGGCGCTCGGGCAGCGCCCGCGCCGCCGCCCCCAGGCGGCGCCCGCCGCCGCCGTCTCGTCCTCCGCCTCGCCCGCGGCCGTCGCCGCGCCGCCGCCGCCGCCCCCCGCCGCCGCCCCGGAGCCCTCCCACCCCGCCGGCCCCTCGGCCTCGAGCAGCTCGGCGGCCAGCAACAAGAGGAAGCGGGACAACAAGGCCAGCACCTTCGGCCTCAACTACACGCTCCTGTTCGGGCCCGCCGGGGAGAGCGGCGACCCTGCGCCGGGGGACGGCCCCCTGGGAAGGCCGCAGGCCGGCCCGGACGAGCCCGCCTACACCGGCACCCCGTGGAAGAAGACGAATTACAGCCAAGGAGTGGTGGGGTGAGGAGCTGGAAGGGGCTGAGCCTCCCTCTTTTCTCCCCTCTGCTTTCTCTCTCTCGCTTCTCCAAGAGAGGCCTAGTCAAGGGATGCATTGCAAGCAGCACAAGCATAGGGAGAAAGGGGAATGAATGGGGGGGGAGGTAGGAGAAGCCCCCACGCTGTGCCCATATGTCTCCTCTTGAAGCAAGCCCTTTTGATTTCGGTGGGACTTAGTGCCAAGGAAGTTTGTGCAGCATTGAAGCCTAGCCAAGGTTATAAAACCGTGGAGCAGTTGCGCCAGTGTGCTGTGTACTTAAGGTATTGATTGAGACCAGCCAAGTAAGTCTAGGCAAAGGTCGATTTATTTCCTCCTAGTTGTGGGCATGAAGGCTATATCTTTGGATCTAGAGGGCTCAGCCCAGATGCCCAGGGTGCTAGGATTTGCTCAGCGGTGAGGCAGCTGCATTTCGCACGTGCTTGCAGGTTCTTACCAAAAAAGAAGGGGAAAAAAAAAAAGGAAAATGAAAGTATGTCTCAGGACTTTCAGAATACGTTTTCAGGTTGAACTCCGCCTTGGGTTGGGCCCTGTTTCCAGGTTACTGTTGAGAAATATTTAAAAAGCGTATAAAGTTAGCTCAGGGGCACAAGCTGAGTAGGAGACAGAAGCACTAGGACTCAGTCTTGTAGGGGTTCAGGTGGCGGTGGTTGTAGAAGTGGGGATGGTAGGTATGCTGGCTAGGCTTGACTGCAAAGGGTCAGCAGAGTAGGTTTTATAATTATGTCTTTGGGCGGCCCCTTTGGATAAAATGGATTGCAGAACAAAGCAGTCATGCCTGGGCATTTTATTGGGGAAGGTGTAAGAAAGCATGGCTTTCATGCTGTAAGGTCAGGAGTATGTGTGCAGGTTTAGCCAGACATCTCAATTGCTAAAGGTTGGTTTTGGCAGAATTTGGAGTACTTGGTTAGATTGGTGGTGGCTGGAGCCTATGTTTGGGGGAGGGGAGGAACAAGGACACATGGCCTAGGTTGCTGTATGATGATTTGGAAAAAAACAACAACAACACTTCTGTGTGATACTTGTGTGTGGATGCTGTGGCATTTTCATTTTATACTGCAGTACAGTGATGTTCGTATAATAATAGTCCCTTTAAAATGCTGTCTGGCAATCTTGGCCCAGAAGCACATGGCGTGGGAAGCTAGAACATGTTTCCCTTCTCTGACAGACAGACCTCTGTCATGATGGGCTATTTTGCATCCCCTTTTTCAAATTGCTCACTGCCTTCATGTTTGCATACTACGCAAATCCATATGAGGGAACCTTTTACATCTCCTGTTACACGGATTTTACATGGCATGCTAGACCGTCTCTGCTTCATCATGTTGTTGGTTATTTGCACAGAAAAGGGTAGGGAGCTGCCTGCCTGCATACTTTTTGAAGAAGGGGAAGAATTCGTAGACAGTGTGCTCTTAACATACCTCAGTACAGCACACTGTACACGAGGACGTGCTCAGGGTTGAGTCTCCTGGTCCTGCGACTAGCACCACCCTGTGATGTCGCAGATGTGTTCCAATGCATGGGAGTGCGTGGGCCAGAAGGCATATTGCACACAGACTGTACCTGATACAGAGCATAGTATTCAGAGATACATTTGGCATGCTACGTAGGCCTGGGTGTTCACTGGCCAACAGAATCTTAAATAGAAAATGGTCTTCTTGGTTGGCCCTTGTTTTTTATGTGCAATTTCACATTTTCTAAAAAGAATCTCTGTCACTCAGAGCGTTACATTATGCAGGATCCCGGGAGATAGGTGCCTCTCTGAATACAAATCTTTTGCCTGTGTGCGGAGCAAAGAGGGTGTGGAAGAAAGTCTTATGCGCAGTTAATGCACAACTCCGTGGCTTAACACTTAATTTGACAAATGTCTGTAAGGTATTCAGAGATCTCTTAATGCTCCATTCTCCCCCTCCCCCCATTCTTGCAGGTATTTTTTTCTATTATCCTTTCTGTGCCATTTAAATTTAAAGTGTGTTCCGTGTTTTTGGGGTTTTTTAAAAATCACAACAACCCATAATACCACATCAGATTAGAATGCTTGAGAGGTGATTTTACAGCAATATGTAAAATTTGTCAATATGTGCAGTGAAATTTAGTTTTCAATTTAGCTTTTCAGTTGAGAGTTTCAACAACTTGCAGTTTTTATTTAGCCATTAATATCTTATTGATTTTAATATTTGCACATACTGAAGTATTTCAGCAATTTTTTAACTTAAGCCTGCATGTAATTTTGCAAACTGTACCTCTGCATATCTAGTGTCTACCAAATGAGGTACTACATCATTCTGTGGTCAGTACAGCACACAAACCTATCCACAGGCTTGGGTTGTTCTTCCAAGAGTGGCTTGAGGCTGGATTCTACCGTTCAGGAGAAAAAGTACATAGAGAAGACCATCGTATCTGAAGTGTTCTTCTATCAAATGTATTCATGCATGCTGAAGTGCTTTTTTCCCTTGAGTTTTGTCCCTTGTTTTCTCATGCATCTTTGCTTTGGTGGCTCAGTGGTTTATAATAGTCCTTTAGAACCCATGCTATGGTTTGACCCTCTAAACATAGAAGCAGCACCATGGTCTGCAACATGCCACTCTTCATCTGCTCATCACTGAAGTTTCTGCATGCTGCAGCCTCTAGACAAGGTGACAGCCATAAGTATGTCAATTCAGACATCATTGCAAATTAACATTATCTTCCTTTAACTTGGCTGGGCCTAAAATCCAAGTGCAGTCAATTATTTGGCTTAGATGCAACACTAAATGTTGGCTTAATGTTATGTACATGAGCCTGGGGCAGACGTGCTTTCCACACTTCTGGCATGGCTGCAAGGAGAAGATGGGATGCTTTGGTTTCTATTTTCAATGAACTGTGATCTATTTGTGTCATTGGAGTGTGTTTGCCTACACCATAGCTCCGAAGAACCAGTTTTTCTGAATTTCTATATAACGAGTAACTGTAGCTAGTTATAAATGAAAGTGAATCTTATGATGCAAGGAGAGGAGGCGGTCATGAGCCACATGTTATTTGCATAACACAGATCATAGCTTAGCATCCTCTCTTAGTGCCACCAGGGTGGAAAGTGGCATCTTTCCCAGGTGTCTTGACTCGACAAGTTCAAGTGCTCCATAGGTGTAATCAGAAATGGTCTGCCTTAATGACTCCCAAGCGCATTCACTTTCTTAACCTGAGTTTTTCATGATGATCCATTAAATTGAAGGCTGGCACCACACATAAGCATCTTATTTTTGGACTTTGTGTTCCCCATTTGACAATTAAATTTGTCAGAAAACTGGTTCTCTCAGTATTTGTGGGCAGAATCTCCCAATATTTCTGCCCTATCAAATAACTGGTCAGGTTTGAAGATAATAAAATGGGTATGGAACAGGAACTTCTCGAATATACTGGGCATAGATACGTTGCATGATCAGCCTGTGTACGTTGAAGCCTACCTGGGAAAGAAAACCAGTGTGCACTGAAGCTGAAGAGTGCAGCAGAGCAGCGTTCCTGCCTTCTCAGCCAGGGATGCTTCGACACGTGCAGAATTTCCCTACCGATGTCAAATATTATTGGGAGTCAGGCCTTACTGTTCCCTGGCATCCTTTGGCCCAGGGAGGGAGTAATTTGGTGCCTGATCCCCACAAGGCTTTCCATCCCATGTAAGTGCAATAAGTTACTTTTACATAATTAATGTGGAAGCTCTTAGCTAAAATACAAAGTAGTTCAACTGAAAAGATCTAATGAATAGGCATCTGGAAGAACCAGGTTCGACTCTTACTGCTCTTGTCACCTTCAGGAAGTTGTTTTTCATCCTCTGTTCCCCGTCTATGAGATGTGACTAATAATGGCATGTCAGGTGTGTATGAGCAAGAATTCAGACTAAAATGTGCTACTTAAATAATAGAGCAATAGTCCATAGTGGCAGAACCAGTCTGAAGAGTTTGCCTGTCTAGTCTGTTTGCATGATCAATTTAATACTTTGTTTCAGTCCGCTTTACTCAGAGTAAATGAGTCTTCCTTTTTAAAAATAGTGTTTATTCGCAGCTTCTTGTCAAGGTTTGTGCAATTAAAATGTATTAAATATTACAGTAAATGGTATCCTTGTCCCCTCTGAGATGAACAGGGATGCTGATTGTCTTAAAAGTAGTTAATTCTTTTTTCACCGATTGATTATTTTGGAAATTAAATTTCTTCAGGGTTTAGCTGCATGGATATATAGTTCGCCACTAATTTGGTTAGCTTGAATCCCCTAATCCTGTTATATGTGTTTTCTCTGAAATGTTGAAAGGTGTTAGCAATAGTGACCTTTTGTCTGAGTAATGTTTGTCTTAAAGGAAATGGCCTGATATATTTAATGCAGAATCATGGTTGCATAGGTCAAATGAACTGGCTGTCCAACCTGGAGGATAATTTGTATGCCACTGGTCCAGCTTTATACCTAAAATGGAAATGTCTTACATTAAGTGAGACCATTGGTACATTTAGCTTCAGCTGGCATACAAATTGACCCTTTCAGGATCCTTGGGTACAGGTTTTGTTCTGTGGTATGACATGAAGTGGATGGGGCTGGCCCTATTGTTAGGCAGAGTGAGAAGGCCATCTTGAGTGGAAGATGCTGGCAAAGGTCCCAGTCGTGTTAAGAAGTCGAGGCTGCATGTGCAGTCTTGCTGCAGCTCTCAGGAACTATAGGCAGTGCTGTCTGCTTGGAGGAAGATTCAGTAGTTTGGTACATGGAAATGGGAGAGGTGCCATTTTGTCCTTTGCTTCAAGCCACAAAATGTCTTGGGAGGTCCTAGTAATAGGAGGTACAGAGGTGGAATTCTGCACCCCCTCCATGCAAAGCATCTGCCATGTTATTGGGTTGAATCCTTCATAGAATCATAGAGTAGTACAGTTGGAGGGGGCCATGAAGGTCATCAGGTCCACCCCCTGCTGTTGCAGGACACCAAGTTACACCATCCCACCTAGATGGCTGTCCAGTTTCTTTTTGAATGTCTTCTTAATGAATCAAACCATTTTCTGTGTGTATATTGCTGCAATCTAATCAACAGTAGCAGTTGTTGAAAGTTCCTCTCTGAGACATGGATTGCAGTAATTAACTCAAATAAATGTAGCTTTCACAGAATCACCCATTAATCTGGTCTGATTAGAACTAGAACAGCTATGTAATCATGGGAGAACTTCAAAATAATAGATTTCTAGGACTTGAGGACCCCAACTTGGTGTACAGAAGTAGGATCAACCATGCTGTCCTGAATTTACAAACCTCTGTTCTCTGTAGTCCAGTGCAACTTGCAAGTGCTCTTTTTACCCTTGAAAATACTGTAAGTGAGATTTCTTTTACGTCAGCCTTTTGAGGAATATTCATATATTTTTAAAGTTTTGAATATACACTTGAAGTTTTGAAAATAAAGCAAAACAATATTTTAGCAAGGGACATCTACAAAGTATATGACTGAAAATAATTTCTGCATCTCATAGAGCAGTTGAATCCATTCAATATTGCTGACTAATTGACCAGCTTTAGACAAGATCATATAACTCTTACAGGGATATTTACAAAGGTTCCTGAATAATATTATGCATTAGTTGCCTACTAATAATCTATTTAATTCTTTCTATGAAAACCTAGTCTGTTTTATGTTCCAAGGTGTTATAAAAGAAAGGGAAATAATGACATTAATACTAACACTTGTAAAATAACTTGTAAAAAATAGTATTACATTGTAGAATTGCTTAGTAGCATTTCCATTTTGTATGATTAATTGAGAAAATTCATCAGGATTTCATTTTGCTATACCTCATTCTTGCATTAGTTTGTCAACCTTTTTAATAGAATTCCTAACAGTAAGGTCATGTATGTCTTCATTGGTGCAGTATCAAAAAGTACACATCTGTCTATTAGGAGAACCATTCATTTTCTGTCCTAATTAAAATACAGAATTTTTTGCTCTATAAGACGCACCTAGTTTTTAGAGGAGGAAAACAAGAAAAAAATATTCTGAATCAAATGGGCACATAATCACAGGCACATTCCCCATCACTTCCCCATGGGCTGCACATCTGACAGACTTACTGCACACACATATTCGCTCTATAAGATGCACAGACATTTCCCCTTACTTTTGAGGGGGAAAAAGTGAGTCTTATAGAGCAAAAAATACAGTATATTGAACAGATTCCTGAAATAATAAGTATTATTCTCTAAAAGAAATATATATATTCCATCTCCTTAATCCCTCCAAAGCATGTTGCTTTTCTTGGAATTTAATATACATAATCATTAACCTAATCCTATTGCTATAACCAAGCATTTTCCTGTCAGTTTATTGAAGGAAGCAAGTGAGCTCATTTTCCCGTATTGTGCTACAAGCAATCTTGCAGCTTAATAATAAACGAGAGGAAAATAGATGTTCTTGTTTTAAGTCTAAACCAAATGGCTATGTTTGAGATCCCTCCTGTGAGGTTGGTTGGGCTGAGAATCTGTGCCTAGCCCAAATTCACCCAGTCTGCTCCTTGTCTGGGTGGAGACTAGAATCCAGTCTGCCGGAGTCCCACGCTCTTAACCACTTAATCGCTTTTGCCATTGTCTTCCAAGATCAGGCTGCTTTTTGCATGTGTTTCACCTTTGAATTGTGATCCCTCTCCTAAAATGCATGCTTGAAGTGTGCCACTAAGGCCCTTAATCCACCCTCTTCCAAGATCCCTAGGCAGCCTTCTCCTCCAGCCTGGTGGCCTCAAGATTTTAGGAGACTTCAACTTCCAGGTTTTCTATTTGTCACTCTTGGGGTGACTCTCACACATTTAGAGACCACCAGATTTGGAAAGACTTCTTTAGACTGGAGGGAAACAAGCCAGTGGGTTTTACCTGTACTCTTCCCTTAAGCTGCCAGAGTTGCAAGCCAGTTTGTGGGGTGTGCGGCTCTGGACTTCCCAGAGCATTTTCCGGCCTGCCTAGGGTGTCCTTTGGGTGCTCAGAAACACTTGCTTCTCACTGGGAGGAAGAGTTTTGGCTGACCACCTCATGCTTAGAGACATCCATTCTCATTGCTTTTGTTGTTTTTGCTCTGAAGGACCTGTGGATTGACGGTTGGTCCTCCGGCCAATCTTCTTAAGTTATTCAGATTTCTAGCACCACTTAATCCATTATTGCTGGTAATCTGTTGGTGCCAAAAAGTACTTTACAGACTGTCACCATCTAACTAGCTAAATACCAGCAAATCTGAAAATGCCACCCTTCTGTTGCTTGCCGTGCATTCCTTGCTGTGTGTCCCATTGCTACCATATAGAGCAACTTAAAACCTTCAAATTTTGTATTTTTTGTATTAGGGTTTTGTATTTTTTAAAATAATATTTTGGTATATCAGATATTTATTTATATTGTAAGAGTTATACACTCTGCCAGTACTTTCCAGGGCATTTTGTAAAGAAAGTAAAAAGCAAATGAAAATACGGGAAAATTGTAGTTTGTTTGTTTGTTTGTTTGTTTGTTTTTTAAAGTAAAAACTGTGCTGCTGGTAATGTCGTAAGAACAATGATTTAAAAGTGAGAAATGATAAAAATTATAACTGTGCATGGGTAGAGAGGGAGGACATCCTGTAGCCTCCAACACTCTCTGGACGGCCACGACCTTTTTCAGCTTAAAGATTGCACCCTGAAGATCGAGGCACATGTCATCAGAGTGGGCTTCTGATGAGCGACTTTGGGAGAACCTTGTACAGCTGGGATTCTGCTACAGGAAAGGCCCTTCCCCATGTGTCACATTCTACTGATGTTGGGAGGCCTGGAGAAGGGCCCCCGATAATTGATTAGTGTGCTACGTTCATCTGAAATCAAATACTAAAATTTCTGCCTGGATAGATATCCTGGATTTTTCCTGGAAATGGACAGGAAACCAGTGAAATTGATTTTGAAAGGTGAGAGATGTACTATTTCCAGAAATCTTGAAGCCAGGAAAAAAGTACACATGGAGTGGGCAGGAGAGCATGGATGGTTTGGAAAAAGTTAAAATATATTGAGTATTTTGCTATCAGATGTATTTTGCTATTTTACTGCTGTGACAAATACAAGACATCATTTAACCCTTAGTTAGCATGTAGACTTGTGGTGCTTGGCATATTTATGAAATTACAGAGTAATTGCATGCTTGTTTACCCAGAAGTAAAACCTACTTTGGTTAGGAGAGCTTAACTCTTATGTAAATACGGATAGAATTGGAGCCACAATGATATTGAAATGCCTTCGTTGTGTTTTATTTTTTCAGTGTATCTATAAATGGATAATTGACTATGCTAGCCACTTGGCTGACATGGGATTTAGAGTCATGCTGAGTCCAGTTGTACTTTGCTGAGTATCCCTGGAAGGTGGTGCTAGGGAGTTATTGCTCATATGTTTGATTATGGAGTGCTTTCCATCAGGCTTTGTAATATATGTCCAAAGCTAAGAGAGGTTATTCAGAATTTGGAATTGGGTTAAGAAAACTAAGATCATGCCGTCCGGTCCTCTCACTTCCTGGCAAATAGATAGGGAAGAAATGGAGGTAGTGACAGATTTTATTTTCCTGGGCTCCAAGATCACCGCAGATGGGGACTGCAGCCAAGAAATTAAAAGGTGCTTGCTCCTGGGGAGGAAAGCTATGGCAAATCTAGACAGCATACTAAAAAGCAGAGACATCACCCTGCCAACAAAAGTGCGTATAGTCAAGGCTGTGGTTTTCCCAGTTGCAATGTATGACTGTGAAAGCTGGACCATAAGGAAGGCTGAGCGCAAAAGGATTGAGGCCTTTGAGTTGTGGTCCATGGGGTTTTCATGACAAGGGTACTGGAGTGGGTTGCCATTTCCTTCTCCAGTGGATCACCTTTTTGAGGCCTTTGAATTGTGGTGCTGGCGGAGACTCCTGCAAGTCCCTTGGACCGCAAGGTGATCAAACCGGTCAGTCCTAGAGGAGATCAACCCTGACTGCTCTTTAGAAGGGGCCAGATCCTGAAGATGAAACTCAAATACTTTGGCCACCTAATGAGAAGGAAGGACTCCCTGGAGAAGAGCCTAATGCTGGGAACAATAGATGGCAAAAGAAGAAGGGGGCGGCAGAGGATGAGGTGGCTGGATGGAGTCACTGAGGCGGTTGGTGTGAGTGTGAGTGGACTCCAGGGGATGGTGGAGGACAGGAAGGCCTGGAGGAATGTTGTCCATGGGGTCGCGATGGGTCGGACATGACTTTGCAACTAACAACAACAACTCATCACTATGTTAATTATCCCACTATTAAAATTAATACATAAGAACATAAAACAAGCTATTCTGGATCAGACCAACGGTCCATCCAGTCCAGCAGACCTGCTGCCTGCAGGATCTCTCAAGCAGGATGGCATCCACCTGCCCAGGCTTCTCCGACTGGTGCATGCAGGTATGCCACTTCTGGTAAGGAGGTGGCACATAGCCTGCAAGGCTAGTAGCCACTGGTAGCCTCCTCCCTTGTGAATCAGCAAGTCCACACTGAAGGGGGCAAAGTTGGAAGAGGTGGTTACAGATGCTATGATTCAGCTTGCCAGTTTTTCCTTGGAAATCGGTTGTTGGCTCGCAACAGGAAGCATTGCCAGTGTAGCACAGCCACAGGAGACTTGGGATGGTGTGGTTTCAGTTCAAGAATGCCCTCGCTTCCCTTATGGCCCCTGCCATATAGAGATGGAGATAATTACACCTGGATGTCCCACATCTTTCTTATGTGATAACTACATTTATCTTGATTCTTGGCTTTGTGGGTTCGGTGCCAATGCAGAAGTAAATGCTATATGTACCTTTACAGCAAATTAAACAAAACATTATGTCCGGATGACTTCTTGCACATTGCTGTCTGAACAGTTAGTGTGAATTATTCTGTAATGTCATTTTCAAGGGCTGTTAACACTGAGGAATTGAAATTTATATTGCATCATGTTGTATTAGGTATGGTTCAGAAGACTTGGGTGTAGGCCTATGCCTACTTTCATTTGATTGTGTTGCTTTGTTGATAAGGAAATAGTTATCATAACTGTGACAACTTCTGTGTGCTTTCTAGGAGGTCAAGAGTTACTGTATTTTTTTGCTCTATAAGACTCCCTTCCCCCCCCCCCCAAAGTAAGGGGAAATGTCTGTGCGTCTTATAGAGCGAATATGTGTGTGCAGCAAGTCTGTCAGATGTGCAGCCCATGGGGAAGTGATGGGGAATGTGCCTGTGATTATGTGCCCATTTGATTCAGAATATTTTTTTTCTTGTTTTCCTCCTCTAAAATCTAGGTGCGTCTTATTGTCAGGCGCGTCTTATAGAGCAAAAAATACGGTAATATTTGAATCCTGTTTTAATAGTAGCCTAGGCACCTATTCTTTTAATATCTGCTGCATAAATATTTAGAAAACTGGATTTCCATTGAGCAACTGAATTTCTCTTAAATGTATGTTATTGCCATTCCTTGTCGAAGACTAGTCTTTGGCATTTCTTTCTAGACTTAGATTCTGCAGTCTGTCTCAGGAATAATTGAGAGGTTTGGGAACTGAAGTTTGTGAAAGGCTTAGGGAGCTGTTAATGCTGTGTTTTCCCCTCTTATATTTCTAGTTTACTCTTGTTTGTGTATGCAAGTGCATGTTTTTATAATTGAATGTGTATGCCTTGCTATGAAGAAATTTGGCTCACTTGCAACATAGCACTTCTAATTGTATCTGGTTAGTGGCAGGAGCAAATCAGCAGTGAAGGAAACTAAGAGGAAGTAGGTGTCCAAGTGCTGTGGCCAAGAGGGCTTTACCTTAAGCTGTGTGCATCTCCAGTTATTGGACCTGGAAAGGTCGGAGGGTTATGAGACAAGTGGATCTCTGAGTCTGATTGATTGATACCAGTAGGCTATAGAATTTAACCTGCTTGTAGCTGCAGTGTTTCAAAGTACTTCTATTAATGGGTATGGACAAATGTGTAGTTCATAGCTGGTTAACAACCCTGGTTTATTTGTGGGATGGATTCAGACGCAATGCATGAGTTTGCATTGTAAGCCTTTTAGACTTGAAAGCAACGCACTGCAGCTTCTTGTGGCCAAACAGTCAGGTGCAGTGTGACTCTGAGGGTGTTCTCCACCCCCTTCCCATTGCTTCTGTAGTATCCCAAGGGACGCTGTGGGGGCACTGAGGTTTCCCCACATCCTGCTGTGATTGTGAATCCGTTTCAACTTCCTACTGCTTGACTTAAAGCTCACCCCCTCTCGCAAGTGTATGCTTTTCTGATCCCAGTGGAGGTAATCACATGCCCCATTAATGTATTTTTAATAAGATTCTGTGTGCAAATGATTGCATTCCATATAGGGGTGTGTATGGGGGTGTGTGTGTATTTGCAGTCTGCCCTGTCTAGATTAAAAAATGGATACTGGCCTAAGGTGGGTGGCTGCTGCCCAAAAACATCCTTGCACAGGCCTCCTTCCCCTTCCCCACCTTGCAAAGACCTGCCAAATTTGACAGGTCGAGACTGTGTAGCTCCTTGGAAAGTGTGATCGTGCTTTGTGGAATGGGGGCTCTCTCCGCCTCTCCTGGTGTTCGGGGTCAAATCAGATAATCCTAGTTGTGTCCTCTCCCTACTTTTGCAACGGTGTCCCTGCTGTTCACCTGGAAAGAATGTGTGCCAATTGTTTCCGTTCATCTCTCTGGGATTCACCCTACGTTTTGCTGCTCCCCGAGGGGCTAGGGACTTTGGATCAGCAGTAAAACAGATGGAACAGTTGGGGGTTTTTGTCCTTCTTCGCAGAAAACCCCTAAGGGTCCTGCTTGGGTGGGACAGTTGAGGGCTTTCCCCCAAAACACACATTTTGCCTTAATCTTTGCTTGTTTTGTGGAGGATTACTATGCCCCAGGGTTATTCCTACTTAGAACAGCCCCATGAGTACCCAAACCCACCAAGATTCTGCTGCTTGCCCCCCATTTTCTTTCTTCACAGTGCCTCCACAGTGGGCTTTGTAAAGTGATGCAGTCTTCATTTGGAAAGTATGCTTTGGGTCTCTGATTTTTGTAACCGTGTCTGTCCTGTTGGTGCAAATGAGGCACAAAATAGGAGTGTGATTATTTGCAGACAGAGCTGATTTTTTTTTTTTTTTTAAGGTAGCCATGGGCACGCACCCAAGGTACCTAAGGAGGGCCTTGTAGGATCATTTCCTGGCGACCTTCATTGGGATTGCGAAGGGGGCTTTTGCAGTTTTACAAAAGACACTCTTAAAAAAAGCCCAGCCCTTGCCAATGTGACGGGGGAGGGAAGCTTTTGCCAACTGCCCCCCCCCCCAAGTGGCACTTGGCTGGCAATGGTGGCAAGCCCTTCTTGCGGCTCTTGTGAGGAGACACTAGGTTTTTTCCTTAATCAGGGCTTGTTGTGCCCTCTAGAGTCAGACAATACAACAGGTCACAGTGGGTCAGTCAGTGCCCACACATGCCATGGCTTGTTGAGGTGTCTTCTAAGCATTGCATTGGGTTTGGACAACATGCAAAACCACCTTGGCTTTGTCGCCACCGTGGCTTAGCGTACATGCAAACCCCGCCAGTGACAAGCTTGATTTCAGCAAACCACACTATGGCCTAGTGTTATGTGTAAAGCAAGCCAGCTTCTTGTTTTTCTGATCTTAAGTAGGTTCTGTCCCATTTCTAAATCAGCTGGACTTTTAAAAACCTTATTTTAAGTGCTGAAGTGTTTTAAGATAAGGTTTTGTTTGAATTTTGTCCTCTGATGCTGTGCTTTTATTTCATTGTACTACTGTCCTGGGACTTTTTAGTGAAGGGATGGTATACAAAAGCTTCAAATGAACGAATAATTAAATAAATAAAGCCTGCGCAGAAGCGTGCATGCATTTTCATGTGCATTTTGTCTAAAGTGTATATTTTGGGATGCCACTGCTTTTTTCAGCCAGGCATGTGGAAGGTGCTTTGAAGGTGGGAGACTTTGACTCAGTCCCATTTTCAGGATCTGGCGACCGCTGGCTGAGGTTGAGACTGACAGACATTTGTCCTCTCTGTGGTGGTAGGAGACCTGTTAAGATGCCTTGTCTCACCTAATGGATTCAGGTGGTTTCTAGAGGGCTCTGGGGCATTGCCTGGCTCATGCCTGGTGGTCCTGTCAAAGCCCTGGCGATCAGTGGAATGTCGAGATGACCCAGGCTCTGTGTGGCAGAACTCATACAGCTCCATGCTATATCCATTGCTGAGAGCAAGGAATGAACCAGAATGGGAGATATCTTGAGTCAGATGGAGAAAACTTCTCGTGGATACAAGAAAACCCTGATATGTGCCTACAGTCAGGCACACTTAGGGCCAGTAAGGGCAGCAACGTAGCATGCTCTTAATGCCTCTATTCAGTCTTCTGTTTGCTGCCTAGCAGAGGTTTTTAGACTCATCCAGTGCCTATTACAGGCTGGCTCTAAGGATATTCCAGAACTGAGGTCCAGTGTAACATATTTGCTGAGCACTTCCAGGCTAAAATCTTTTGCATCTGCCAGAGTTAAATTTCTCAGTGTTATAGCAGTTGAATTAGGTGAGGTACCCAGAGTACTGCCTGGCCCAGTTTTCTTGGATGAGTTTCAGTTGGTAAAGCTTGAGGATGTTGATACAGTGCTTGGACAGGTTTGTGCAAACACTTCCGTAGCAGTTCCTTGCTCTTCTTCGCCTATAAAAGCTAGCAGGAAGGGAACAGCTGGCTATATCAAAGAGGTGATTAATGTTTCTTTGTAGGAGATGGTGTTCCCATGCCATATGAAAGAGGTAGTGGTAAGACCATTCATGAAGCCGTCCTCTTTGGATACAGAAGAGGGTAATAACTTTAAGCCAGGAGCAAGTTTTCCTTTCTTGGGTAAATGCTTGAGCAGGTGGTGGCAACCCATTCCAGTCACTCTTGGATGACACTGAGTGTCTGGATCCATTCCAGTCGGGGCTTAGTCTGTTCTGAATGGGATCCACTCCCTTTGAAGGAAGCAGGTTTGTCGTTTGGGTGTCTTAGCCCTATCTCGTTACTAGAGGCTCGAGTGACCGCACTAAGCTGGTGGTTCTGCTGTGTCAGTATCTGGACAGCCTGATTTCAGGAGACTATGTTCTGGAGTGCACGGGTGGGGGGGGGGCTGCAAAATGTCCCACTGCAGCAGCCTGGAACCAGAAGATCCAAGCATATAATGCGAATCCTTGCAAATACTGCCAGTCCTCTTCCAAGCACAATTCAAGGTGCTAATTCTAACTTGTAAAGCCTTATGCAGTTTGGAACCACCTTACCTGATGGAGCATGCCTCACATCCTGAATCTACCCAGACGTTATGCTCAACACCTGAGGCTTTCCTTTGAGTGCCACCTCTGAGGGAGGCAACAAGGGCGTGGGCCTTCTTAGTGGTGGCCCCGCGATTGTAGAACTATCTGCCCATTGTTGCCTGTCTGGTGCCATCTCTGCTATTCTTTTGGTGCCAGGTAAGGACTGTCCTTTTCTCTGATGTGTTCAATGGTATTTAATGGCATATGGTGTGTGTATGGAGTGGTGAGGCTTAAGTGGGTTTAGTTTTACTAGAAAAACTCATCTAGGTGATTAAATTGAATTAAACTCCATATTAATTTTGTATATTGGAAATTATGTGGCTTTAATAAAATATTTTGACTAATAGTCTTTTCAAGACATTTCCCCTAATATAAAGCAGTTTTGTATGTTTTACTAATCTATTTATTTTATGAACATTTCTCCCTATTATATATCTTCTGTATGCACTTATTAAACCAAGAAAAATATCACAAAATTTGGAAAAATGTAGATATCTAGGATTTTGATTGGCATATTGATTTAGGAAGTGTGAATTAGGATCTCATTCAAACGTGAACCAAATAAATTTCCCCCCATATCTACTGAAAGTGGAGTGAGGTGGGGTAGGAGGAAAGTTGCTAGAAAGCAAGGGCTTTCTTTACAAATGTTGTATTAAAAGAAAACCTGTATGCACCTTGCCTCTCTCCCCATCTTTTATGTCTTAAAATGACGTATTATGTTGCCACTTCATGTTTTTTTCCACCTTCAGAAACATCTAGAGAACGGGGTGCACCTTTCTAGCCGCAGTGATATGAAGAGTAAAGAACAAATCATTTGCATGTGTTAACCTGCTGGAGAGCTGCCTAGAGAGGTGGTGGGCTCCCCCACACTAGAGACATCCAAAGCAAAACTGGGCAGCCACCTGAGTGGGATGGTGTGACTTGGTGTCCTGCAAGAGCAGGGGGTTGGACCCGATGGCCTTCATGGCCCCTTCCAACTCTGCTCTTCTATGATTCATGCTACAATAGATACTCAGAAATGCATGTGGACTTTATTCTCCATATCCTGAATAAATGCAGTGAACCTGTTATCTAGGAGAGCTGCACTTAAAGAGCAGTTTCTTTAAATTATGTGTGTGTGAGGAAACTTGAGTCTACTACTATCCATAGAGCAATATGCCCTCTTGGTTGCCTGTGACGCAAGAATAGTGTGCCGAGACTGTGCTTGCATTCAGATCTGGCTACGCTTTCGATTTCCCTTTTTCAGAGAAAGAGAATGGGAACCCACAAACCCTGTGTGTTTATCCAGCTGGGCAAACAGAGTAGGTTGTGCTGGCTGCGGAGCTCCAAGTCCAGAGAGGCATAGAAGGCAGCTCAATGCCCCTTTTCCATTGTGAGCGGCCATGGAGGGTTATGCCATGGAGTTGCTTTTTCTCCCTTCGGCTTGGATGTCTGTAACCCTCAGTTGGAGGATGTGAAGGAATTCTTGTTGTTAGCTATAGAAGTATAAATGGCAGTTGCCCATCCCGCCTCTTGCTATCTGTAGATATCAACTTCCCATTTTGGAAATAAAGCCAGATTTTTAAAATTTTCAGAGTGCTTAAGGCCTACAAGTCCCAGCATTCCCACCCAGCCTAGTTGTAGGACTGAATTCTTTGTAAGCATGTGTATGATTGCTCCTTACACACCCTATCTTTGCAGAATTAGTATAAACATAGGATGTTGTTATTCATATTTTATCTATTGCTGCTGCTGCATTGCATTTATACCCTGCCTTTTCCTCTTTTGGGTTGCCTAAGGCAGCTTATATACTTCTCCCATAGTGTATTTTATTCTCACAGCAACAGCCCTGTGAGATAGGTTAGAGTGAGAGTCTGTGACTGGCCCGGAGTCACTAGCGACTTTCATGGCTATGAGAGGACTAAAATCTTCATCTCCCGGCTCCCAGTGCAACACTTGAATCACCATGCTGTGCACGATACGGACAGTGATTTTTTTCATGGCACGGGCAGTATTCAAAAACATCTCTCAGATTCAGGTTCACACACAGGATCTATTCATTCTCACTGTCTGGCTGTGACCATTCAGTCTTTCATATCCTGTTTCTTGTTGTCCTGTGTCTTACAACATTGATTGCCATCCTGCAAAGCTGCACACCTTTGCAGGTGTGTGACTCCTGTTTTGAGTCTTATGCAGGTGTAAAGGGTTGCAGCTTGAATGATCATTCGACCGTTGCTGTTGTCAATATTAATTGTATTCTGATATAAACAAAGGGAATGAATAGCTCAATTGTAATTCTTATTTGCTCTCCTTAATTACTGTAAAAAGGAATATTTTTCAAGTAACTGATATGGCATGATAGTAGAAATGTTGGTCTTTCTATATCGATTTCTTAGAAAAAAGGTAGACACTAGGGCTCAAAACTTAACTGCTCATCATGATTTCTACCCTGAACTACCCAATGCTGCAGTTTCATATATCACCTTGAATGCAGGTTGGGTTAAGGTGTTCTAGAGGAAATTTCTTGATGGGTAGAATGTGGCTTGTTGATCATACATTCTTAGCTTAGAAGTTTTGAGCAGCACTTTTTTGTTTCATTTTTTGTGGCATTTCCTTAGATTAAACTTTTTTGTATTCCTACTCCCTTCCCAAGGAACTTGGAATAGTAAGAATGCAGAACTCAGCTGTCTGGGCTGTTTGGGCAGCTGTTTGAACTATGAAGTATGTGGTCTTCCAGCGTGTGCAACCCTGGCAGAGGGGTTAAGATGATTCCTAAATTATCTTGTCAATTCTTTGAAATGGAAGTTGCTAGCAATCTGAATCTTTGCTGTGGCATTAAAGGACTTAGTGAGCAATTTAAATATCAAAGGGGAACTAGATCATTTTGAGAAAGTGCTCAAAACCTCAAATCATGGATGCCCAAGAATAGCTTTTACCAATTCCCTTGGAACAAGTTCAACTTGTTTGTAACAAACCAGTAAAGAAGAACAGTTCAAAATTCCCATAGTATTTGCATACACAGCCAAATACAGTTTCAGAGACAATTTTTTTCCATCAGCTTCATATAAAAACTGTCAGAGGCTCAACTCTGGATGTGTCCCTTCAGTAGGAGAAATGAAGGAGAAAGATTTGTGTTGATCAGCTTCTAAGAGATCATTGCAAGTATTGTGGTTAATACTCACGTCTTGGTCCTGAAGCTGAATAATACTATCACTCTGTGAGGCGGCAATTAATACTTAACTTGCTTTTATACCCGCATCAGGTTCATAGGCTGTCTTTAGGTTTTCTGCTGCAGAGAAACATTCCTATTCCTAGGTACTCGCATGATATTCTTTGGTGAGCACGAGACTGGATTTTTCCAACTTTACTGACACAGCACCAGTGGTAGTTGATGGAATATCATTTACTATTCCTTGTCCCTGATGGTATATAGCACATTGCTTGATCATATAAATATTTTTGGCAGGAGTTTCTACAGTTATACCATCGGTCTAATAAATGTTGATTATATAACACCAGATTCACATATTACTAGAGTTACATGCAAAATGTCTCCTTGAAATGTATGGCAATTATCCCAGGACATAATATATGATTCTATGTTTAGGATGTGTTACTACTTAAAGTAAATATTTCTCTCGTAATAAGATGTATCAAATAGAAGAAGCACAAGAAGAAATCTTGTGTGAAAGCACAAGTACAATGCATATTTTTGAGGTCAGGGGGTTGCTACCACATATAGTATACAAAGAAGATCATGCAGAAAACACTATGTTGCTTAGCTTAGCCCAAGTGATGTAAACATCAAGGCTGAAAGTATTGTTTCAGAATTGTCTTCCCAAGGTTTGTTGGGCTCTGGGATCTCCACAGGTAAAAGAACACGTCCTGGTAATGTTTAAAGACCTTGCCCCTGAATGCTGATGTAGACAATATTCAACCCTGATCCTGCTAAATTAAGTTGTGACTAAAGGCCAAACTACATGTAACAGGGTAGCCATGTGTATCTTATTAATGTGTCTGCCTCATTCACATATAAAACAGATGGAGGGTATGCATCTTTTTAAAAACATGAAATAAAGTGCAAGAGGACAAGGGGAGAAAAATCATTCATCTTTCCCAGTCTTCGCTCACTGACTTACTTTCATGTAATGACAACCCACGAGTTGTTGGAACCTGCTTGCACTCTCCTTCCGTTTTCGTTCCAGTTTGGAAAACTGCCCAATAACACCCAGTTTCAGCCTAACATCAAAGCATGGGTTAAAACCCAGGTAGTTTCCCCCTCAACAACCCAGAGGTTCCATTTCACACATCATGTCCTAAAACCACAGAATGCAACCTCCAGTTTGCTTGCAGTTTCGGTGCAAGGGGTTGGGAGACCACTTGCTTCTTCCATGCAAGTCTGACCATCCATAGGTTGATTAATCCATGGCTTATATGCAAACCTTATATGCAAAGCTGATCACTGTACCTAGCTGTCTTCTCCCCAGGCTGACTTAGTTCTGTGCCGAGAGAAAAATATTCCATGTAATGAATTGCAGTCTGCTGTGGTATGAAAGTGGACCGTGCTTCATTTCCTATCTGCTTGATTTGAAGTGAAAAACCCTAACCATTCCCAGCTTCATATCTGAATAAATACAGCTTTTCATAACTAATTTGTCACCAAGCCCAATTGAAACTGAATGGAAAAAGTTAATTGTGAATCTCCTGAATCCTCACAGCTTTCAGTAGGACTTAGTCCTGAGTCCCTATCACTTGGGTCCTTGCAGTTTAACGTGTGTTTAAAAAAATGTTGCTGGGAGTGAAAAGCAAAATACAAAAATAGAACTTGCAGCATATTATCAAGCTGTCGCATGGCCCTGGCTACCTCCTAGCCTAAGTGGACGCTAGCAACATGAATGTGGCTTAGCTTGACCCTCCATGCTTCAGGTGAGTTGTCTTTTTAAAACTGCAGAACTGCTTTTGTCAATTGCGGGGCGGGGGGTGCTCTTGCCGCCAGTACAGGGGTCAGCCAGGTAATACTGAGTACAGGAAGCCTATGCTTCACATGTGCACTGCTAAGTTTATATTTTTAAAGAGCATGGCCCCAGAAAAGGGATAAGTGCGTTTGTACTGATTGCAGCAAAAATGCTCCCAGAGAGGCCCCTTGCTCCGAAAGCGTCTCATGTGCCTTCTGAATGTAGGAGCACTTTCTTTTCGAGCAGCAGACTTCCTGGCCATCAACGAGTTTTTCAGCATGGGTTGCAAGAATACATCCCATTTTATTGGACTTACAGTGACCTTTTATTCAGGAATACTATGATGGTAAGGGAGATTCTTCATCCTTCTTAAGGTGTGTTAGAATAATAAAAGCCAGTTAAAAGATTTTGTAAGGAACTCAGAAAGTGAATGATTCACATTCATCCCTTTGCTTTATTCTTTAAACCCATTATTGGCTTTAGTCTAGTACAAAAGGCAGTTTGGTTCTAGATTGGGGTAGGCACTTTGGAACCCGTCAGATGTTTGGAACTACGGTTCCCATCAGCCCAGGCCAGCATGACCAGTGGTCCTGGACTGTCAGCTTTGTAATCTGAAATATTGCCTATTCCTTGCCTTTGAGGAAATCATGTTAATTCTTTTTCACCAGGGCTTGTCTTTCTATATGCTTATTAATTCTATCTTTAATAAAGCTTTTAACCAGTTTATCTAGAGCAGATATAAGGCTAACTGGCCTGTAATTCCCTGAATCCCTTTTAAAAAATTATTGTTACATTGGCTATTCTCCAGTCCTCTGCTACAGAGGCTGATCTTAGGGACATGTTACATATTTTTGGATGAAGGCCAGAAATGTCCTATTTGAGTTTTTTGGGAACTTTAGGATGGATACCATCTGGGCCTGGTGACTCATTAACTTTTAGTTTGTCAGTAAGTTTGAGAACAGCATCTTTGTTCATCACTATTTGCCTTAGTTCCTCAGTCTTTCTTTCTAGAAACATTTTAGGCACAGCTATTGTATCTTCCACACTGAAGACATATGAAAAGAATTTATCCAACTTCTCTGCAATCTTTTCTTCCTTTAATATTCCTTTTACTGTCATGCAGTTATCCAATTGCTTCTCTCATTCATTTCCTGCTTCTAATCTGTTTGGGGAATTCTTTATTGTTAACAATTCTTTATTGTTAGCTATATGCTCCTGCAAAAGATCGTTTATTACCTGTTTGTATCTTTCTTGTGTTCCCTTTTGTTTTCTTCTTTTGGGCAGGCCTACCACTTTCTGAAGGGAGCTAGCTTGCTTTTTTTTCTAATACCTTCTTTGGCATGGTTTGTTAACCATGCTGGTGAACTCTTGCTTTTGATGCTGCCTTACCTAACTTGTGGTAGACATATTATCTGAGTTTCTGTTGTTGAGATTTTGAGTCCTTGCATAGTTCTAGCATTTGGAAGGGAACTAAGGCTCCTCATTCTCTTTTTCAACTGCCTTCTTATCATTTCCCTCGTTTCAGGGAAATGTCTTCTTTTTGAACTCAAATGTGACCCTTTTGGACCTTTTTGGCACTTTTCTACCAAAATGTAAATTAAAGATGGCTCTGTGATCACTGTTTCCAGCTGGATCGACAGCATTTAGGATGATACACAGGATTGCCTCCTCTCTGGACAGTTTCATGATCAGCTTTTCTAAGGCATCTCACCTAGGACATTGAGGAATTTTAACCCTTTTCCCCCAAACTCTGCGGTGGCGCCCCATTTATGGAATGCGCTCCCCAGAGAGGCTCGCCTGGCGCCGTCTTTATTTGCTTTTCGGCACCAGGCGAAGACCTTTTTATTTAAACAATATTTTAAATGTTAATTTATTTATATTGTGACGGTTTTAATTCAGACCTGGAGATGGGCCAGTTTTTAATGTTTGTGAATTTTAATGTTTGGAAATTTTAATGTATTAGAATTTGTTGTTTTATTGTTGTGAGCCGCCCCGAGGCTTGTGGCAAGGGGCGGCCTATAAATTTCCAAATAAAATAAAAATAAAACTGAAACATGGACTTACCTAGCCAATGTGGGGGTAGTTGAAGTTGCCCTTTATTGCCGCACTTCCTCTTTTTTTGGAACTTGTATGATTTCATTTCCCATTTCAAGATCACCCAGAGCATCTGTTCTGGGCGATGACAGCATGTTCCTAGGAGTACCTTTGTTTGAGGCCAGGTGTTGTCACCCAAAGTCCCTCCGTTGAGTCTGCACCTTTTAGATTTTCGAGTCTGCTGGGCTTTGCCCGCTTTGATTTACTGAGCAGCTGCTCCCACAGTATGGCCTTCCCTGTCTTTCATACAGTGTTTATATCCAGAGATACCGAGATTGAAGCTGCAATCCTGTACATTGTACTACAGAATTCGCTTCTGTGTAAGCATTCTTTGGATTGAACTGCATAGCCAAACAGATCCTTCACTTTATATCCAAGCCAAAGGAGAGTACACCAGAATAGGATAGAAGTGAAGCATGGCTTCATTCTTTTCTCCTTTTGAGAGCAGACACCCTACCCATGATATTCTTGCTTTCTGTGCATAAATTTATGTGGCAGCCCTGCTACTTTTTGGATCTGGTTCGTATGATCTCCGGTGGCTTAAACAGGTAATGGCAGCTTGTTTAACCTGTAAGGTGTGCTGGTCATTATTTGAAAAAGGACCACCGAGGCATGTCTGCTGCGTTTTCTGAATCAGCTTGTCATGCTTTGCTTGAGGACCATGAGATAACCTTCAAACCCATGGACTGTATGCTTGCCTTAAGGAAGTCTGTCTTAAGGGCTCCCTATTATTATACCCCCTTCCTTGATTTCTTGTGTGTTGCTAGCACCCTGCTCTGCTGCTGCTTGTGCTTTTACCTCCTACTTCTTTCAGTAACACCAGAAGAACGTGGTTAGTGTGAATGGAAATTGCAGTTGTGTCAAAGAGGCAACCTCACTGTGCCTGATAATTTAGAGTTTCAGCAGGAGCACGTGGGCCATGTTTGAATTTCACGTGCGTTGTGTCTGTTTCCATGTAGAATGGGAAACTTGCAGTGTTGGTGCACCCTACCCTTTGCTCCTGGGAGAGCCAGTGTGGTGTTCTGGTTACGAGTGCGTGGCTGGCAGCTGGGTGCCTTTGGGCCAGTCAGACTCTCAGTCCAGCCTCCCTCACAGGGTTGTTGTTGTGGGGTATGATTGAGAGCAGGAGGAGGAGGGTGCTGCAAGCCACTCTGAGTTCCGTGTAAGAAAAAAGGCAGGACATACATACATACATACATACATACATAAAATGTATGCAGATCTTAGAGCTTTGTTGTGAAGTGTAATATGAAAAAACTCAGGAGTGCAACAATGCCTGGCATTATTTAGGAAAGTCAACATTCATTGACAGAACATCAACATAAACAGTTGAAGCCTTTATATCCTAGTTTGGTGATTGGAATCCCTGATTTATGCGCATTCTTCAGTTCCCTTTGTTTTTTTCCTGTGTAACAAGTAACATTTCCATGTATTCAGCCTTTTAGCCATCCAGATGTTTTGACTGTCCCTCCGGCTCAGATCAAATAATCTGGTTTTGCGTTTCTCTTCAGAAATTTTTATAAAGAAGAATCAGGGAGAAAACTTCTCCTGATTCCTGAGAATACAGCCCATTGTCCAGGCCAGCCCCGATTCTAGCAAGCTCTATTGTGTTTGCAGGCATATATACCACGCTCAATGACATTCACTTGAAAATGTAGCATATTTTATTTTTAAATGCACTTGTCCCCAGTATGATCTGAATTAGAATTAGCATTGCTAAGTTCAGTTTTGTAAGCATGTACTGGGATTTCTCTTGCCCCCAAAGCGTAGAACTGACAGGTGGCTTTGGGGCCTAATCCTGCTTGCACTGCATGCATAGAGCAGTGTGCTGGGGCCAGTTTAGCTTTCCTAACTCCCTCCTCCATTAGGTTGCCTCCAGGCAATTGCTCCATGACCTCAGGAAAGGCTACACTTTGAAGCAAGCAACTTGCACCCCAAATAAGTTTAAAATGTAGCAGTTGGACCATTAATACATTTGGAAAACAGTAAGCCAGCAAACCTTAATCCGCAATGAACGATACAGTAAAGATTGCCTTCTCCTGTTGCTCTTAATTGGCACACTGGAAAAGCATATTTTAATGAACATAACTAGAGACTTTTTATAGAAAGTATTGATAGTATCAAAAAAGTATTGATTTATAGAACCATCTCTGCAAGAAGTTTTGAGTCCCTAGGCAGCAACAAAATATAAAAGAAGAAAAGAAAGAAAATGAAAATGGTTGGGCCATGCCATCACATTTTCATATGCCCGGGATTCTTTCTATATATAATTATTTTAATCCCAGGCAAAAGACTGAATTGCCATAGGATGGACTTGAGTCCCTTAGGATGGACAGATTTTTTTTCCAAGCAGAGACAAGTTTTCCTTTAGGAATAATCCACTGTCTGGCTAATTTTTTAGATATTTAAGAGGTTTGACTCTTTGACTGAGGCCTTCATGCCACACATTATGGGAGAGACAAATACCCGTTCTCCCAGTAGTGTTCACAGCAAATGCTGTGATTACTTAAGTAGGGAGACGTGTATTGGAATATGCAAGATAAATTGCTCTTCTGGCCATGTTGGCCAATTGTGAGGCCTGTGTATTTACCTCATTTCCCGTAAGCAGCTGTTAGTATTAACTTTTAATGTCAACACCGCATAATCTTGATGCAGTGGGCCTTCAGTGATAGATGGGCAGCATGCAGCTCCAAAGTCTCTAGGATCTTGTTGAACTCCTACAAATTTTGGAAATGCCATCTGTGGACAGACACGCACTGCTGCTTGATAGGAAATGCACTAGCATCTCTGCTGATAATATTTTCACTGGCACAGCTTTAACAGTTTTTCTGAACTTGAGAAAAGCAATAATATTAGCGGCTACTTCTGTACACAGAAGGACGAAGAAAACAACAAAAAGAAAATATCCTCTAGTAAATTGTGTTACATTCTTTAGCTTTCTATTGCGCTTTCCCTGTGAAGAGTTCGGTGCAGGTTCCCAGCCTCCCAGGGAGGAGATGATGCTCGGAGAGGGAAACTTGATCAAGGCTATGCCATCTGAGTGGGTATTGGAGCCTGAGCTGTCTGGGAGGACTAACCTTGGCATTCAGTGTAACCAGGTTTTACAGTGGAGCAGTGGACTCCAATGCTCCCCATACCCGGCACGTGCTCTCCGCTGTTTTCAGTGTCAAAGGCTTCCATTGTAAGTGAAAACTGGAATGGAGTGGTGCTTGGAGTGCTGGTCTGGGGAGCTGGGAGACCGGGGTCCTAGTCCCCTCTTGGCCATGGAGCTCACTGGGTGACTTTGGGCCAGTTATAGGCTGTCAGCTTAACCTACCTGACAGGGTTGTTGTTGGAAGGATAAAATGGGCTTCCATAAGCCACCTTGGGTTTTTCTCAGGGGGAGAAGGGGTGGTATACAAATGCAGTGTAAGAATAATAGCTAATCAACGTTAAAACTCAGCTACTACAAATGAGTCATCAGGAAGCTGAGAAGTTTTGTTTGTTTTAAGCAGTGGTGGGAGATCACTAGCCTGGGCTGTCAGTCTGTTTCCAAGCACAACTTAAAGTGTTGGTTTTTGCATTTTAAAGCTCTAAATCAAGAGTCCCTAACATGCTTGAGTCAGGAATTTTTAGTGCATTGTGGGCTTTCTCATGGGATGGTCAAAAGTGCCCATTCATGCAAGGGCTGCCATGGTGGGACAGCCTGGTCACAGAATGCTCATGTCAAAGAAGCAAACTGGTCAGACTGACAAGAAAAGTAACTTGCCTAAGTACAAAGCACTTGAGGGTGAGTCTTGGCTTTGCAGTAAGGTGCAAGGGCCCAGCCTTTTTGTTTTTTGTTTTAGTTTAATATTTAAAAACTCTCAAGATATAAAAATCAGGAGTGGGAAGTTGCTTAGCAGGCACTGAGAGGTGTCTGGGTGCAGTGACAAACACGAGCACATTAGCACTGGAGACCCAAATAACTTGGGGCCGAAGGCTCGTTTGCGATCTGGTGAGCCATTGAGGGTCAGCAGAAGAGGTGATTCTCCAGGCCCAACTGCTTTCTCTGCTTTGCCTCTTTCTTGCTAGTTTGTTACCAACAGTTGAAGGTGTTTTTTTTTTTTTAAATCAGTTTGATATGCTTATTTTCTGTGCAGATAATTGTGTATATCCTATTTGACTTGCTTCTCCTGTTTGCTATTTCTGTGTGTATTATGAAATGGTGGCTGTCCTTGTCAGCTGTTTACATTTCTTCATTGATAGCTATACTGGCCTTCAATTTAAAGAATTTCCAAAGTAGTTTAAAGCTCATAAAAATACAGTAAGACGGTAATAATAAAATGGCTGACAGTAAAAGACAGTGCTAAAAATGACAAAAAAATTTAAAAAAAAACAAACTCAACACTACCTTGGCATTTAAAACCCTCAAGAAATTAAAAAAGTCAGTGCCCTGTGTCTGAAAGGGTTTTGTGTAAGCATCAGGTTAGCCACACTGCGAGATGATTCCACAACAGGAAAAGCTACTTGAAAAGGCCTCTACAGAAAACTTATTGCATGGACAGGCTCCTGAACACCCCAAGGAACAGGGCTGATAGGTTGATAGCCACTTACTTACCACTTAGGCACTTTCCACCTTGACTAATACTGTACTTGCTATTGAAATCCCTCGATCATTTCAAATGAGCGTATAATGTGCAACATCTGTGGAAAAAATAAGCACTGGAAAGTTGTGCATAGAACCCCCCCCCCCATCAGTACCATACAAATGCAAAATGTTAGAGGTCCTAAGATGTGAAAGGGATACTGAACTAATTAAGGAATGCCATTAATAAAAACAACAGCCCTGTAATAGTAATCTTTTAAAGGAAAAAGGCTGCTTTTTGCTTGACTTCCCTATCTTTATAATTTTGAACTGCTGGGAAGCTCTCTCTGGTCCTTTTTTCACTTATAGCTGAGTGAACCATAAAGCAGAAAGGATGACAGAAAAGTGGTTTTCTGAGCAATTGGCTATTTTTACATGTCTGTGAAAATGAGCTCAAAACAAACTTTTGCTGATGAATTTTGTAGACATTCCACAAATACAACTACATTTAACTAAAGGAAAGTCACCTTCTCCATAAATGGTGGGATATAAGGAATGGATGGTATTTTGTGACTGTGTTCTAGGCCAGAGTTCTAAGGCTTGGAATTAAATTCTTTGGAATGATGGATATGAATATGGAAATGAGGGCCACTTTCAGGAAAAAAATCTGCTAATGGGAGGGGCTCAGAGCCTATTTCTAGTCTTAGAACTTGGCTGGGAGAAATAACAGTTGTAGAACATCCAGCAGGGTTTGTTGCAAGGGAGTTCTGTGGGGGACAAATGTGTTAAACAGCCAATACCGCCTGATGATTTTCCTCTGCAAATGTTTCACCCCAGCAAAGGATTAGGAGGCAGAAAAGCTGGCGTGGGGTTCCCCATTTGGCTTATAATGTGGACATCGTGCTAGCATGTTGAGTGACCTAAGCTGGGAAAGCAGTGGCCTGCAGCTGGATGGGTGGCCACATGTGGAAGCGGAGCAGGGGTTGGACTTGGCCTTGCAAGCTCTTTCAGATTCTACTGCAATCCTATTCTATTCAAGAATATTCTATTGTATTCCCTTACCAGACATAGGCTTCAGTACAGCACACAACTATGTGAGAGTAAATCCCATTGAATAATGGAAGTACTGATAAGTGTGCACGGGCCACCGTACTGAAAAATTAAGATTTTGAAAATTAAGACCACATTGGTTCCTCTTGTATTACTGCGATTGGGCTAACTCATTGTCCTTCTTTTTTAGTCTTCATGAAGAGATCAACGACTTCTACAAATACATGTCTCCCAGACCTGAAGAAGAAAGGATGCGAATGGAAGTGGTGAATAGGATAGAAAACGTTATAAAGGAGCTGTGGCCTAACGCAGATGTAAGGTTAACAAGCACTTCTCCTTAGTACTTGCGTGTTGCTGTTCCTTCTTGCTCAACTGCTGTCTGTACAGCTTTAAATGTATATTCTTCATTAACTACATGTTTAAAAGCCACGATTTCCACCAACTAGAAAACCCCGACACTAGAATAAAATTGTGCCAATGCGGCATAATTGGGTACCTTCCTTTTTTTCTTTTCTTTTTTAAGTGCTGGTTTGTGCTTCTCTGTATATGCATTGCCCCCTGCCCTTTCCCTGCCAGTGCATTGGGAGCAGTGAAGATACTAACAGCTGCTTGGGAAGAACTAACACAAATGATTAGCTGAAGTTTTACGGCAAAGCCATATCCAATTATTTAGCAAGACCATGCCATGTGTTGTGGCATTCTAGCAGGTGTGGATGTATACCTCCCTTCAGATGCCATTTCTGGGTAGTAGTCCTCTTGACTCTGTCTTTCTGTATCAGCCACAGAGTTAACGGGAGGGTAAAGAGAAAAGCGTGGGAAATCCTTCCAAATACTATGAAAGCAAACATGTTGCTGCGTTTTGGTTATGGTGCGTTTTGGAATGCTAATCTGTTCCTGAAGTGATTTGCAAAATTGATGACAGACTAGCAGTTGCTTTATATGAACTCAGTCACTGCATGCCCCCAAATCTGTTTGAAAAATTCAAGTTTAATTGCTTGGTGGCTAACAAATTAAACCTCTTAACCAGCAGGAAGAACATCTGCACAAAGCCATGATGCTTTTTACCCCCTCCCTCCCCTTCAGACCTTTCCTACTAACACGAGCCAGTCAGACTTGCTCTCTTCATCTATATTTGAAAATGGAAACATTGCTGCCTCATTCCATAGAAAGATTTCCTCCTGCTGCACACATTGTAGAAAGATTTTTGAAAAAAAGAAAGTCATCTTTTTTCTTTTAGAAGGGTCTTGTTTTGGGGGGAAAAAGGGAGCTTGAAGTAGTTTGTATACACTTAATGTGCTCAGGAAAAACGATAACACAAAATTGATGGTGTTCAGTGAGCATTTCTTAAACTATGATTTTATTTATAGAAGCCAGCAATTGTGTCATTTGCTCTGTTGCTCCAGGGAATGTGCTTAGATGGAAACATTCCTAGTAAGTGAGAACTGTTCTTGGCATCAACGAGGCTCCACTATAAGAGGCTTTAATTATCCTAGGGCTGGGACAGCACAGCTGACGAGAAAAGGAAGTGCGTTAGGTTAGTTTTTAAAAGGAGAGTAAACCTTGTTAAAAAGAACCAGCAGCACACAATTATACTTAGCGTGAACATCAGATGCCATCCAGCTTCTTGCACACAAGTCTGGTACATCTCTGGCAACATGACTATTAACCAGGGCAGAGTACCCATGCTGAAAATGTGTTGTCCTACTGTCTGCCGCAGGAGTTCCTCTGGGTCCACCACAAGTTCAGGGATCGAGGAGCCTCAAATCCATGGCATTATTAGATTTTGCTGGGATTTGTGATTCATGACTCTAACACGAGTGAGCAGAGATTAGAAAGCTCTCTGCAAATGCCAGATTCGGGAGCAGTCTTTTCCCTGATCATTTTATGTAGCTGTTTTCATTGAAGGTGGGCTGAATGGAAAGGTTATCCAAGGTCCTGGTAGTGGAGTAGGGCTAGGTCTCCAAGATCAGGCATTCTGTTACTTGGACCAAATAGACTACCCATTGTATATTGCATAATGCTAATAAAGTATATGTGAAACTTTTAGTATTACAAAGCTTCCTAAAGGGAAGAGATCGGCCTCTTACATGGGATGGGAGGAGCCGTAGCTCAGTAGTAAAGCACACAATTTTCCGTGAAGGATGCCTCTGGCACCTCCAGTAGCAAAGGATCAGATAGCACTTGATGGGAATGACCTTTGTCTAGAATTCTGGAGAGCTGTTGTCAGTCAGAATAGGTTGTTCTGGATTTAGATAAGCTTCCGTTTTCTTAAGAATCTCTGGCTGCAAGGTAGAGGGAGGCTTTGAGAAACTTTGGCTGGCCAGAATAGGTAGTGCAAAGTTTTGTATTTCACTGGTCTGGATCAGTAAGAGGACCTTCTAGGAGTTCCATTAGCAAATCTGTGCTCCTTCTTAATAGCATGTACGGTGAGTGGAAGGATGTTTTGAATATCAGCTTTCAAAAGCTCCTGCTAACCTGGCCAGTGTTCTGCAATGCTGGGAGTTGAAATCCAAAATGTCTGGGAGATCTGTTTTCTGTCCACCCATGTAGCAGATAATTAGAACTTTCTCGTCCAGAAATTTCTGGAAGAGGAGGGCAGTTGGGTGGGTGTTGAGGATGGGGACAAGACACCGGAAGGGTTGCTCAAACCCTAGAGCTGTTGGGTTGACAAGATCCTGAAGATCACTCCAGGTTGTTGTGTGCTGTTGTGTCCATGCCAAGAAATGCATCCTGTTAATTAAATTGTGTGGTCTGGAAAAACTGCAGTTACTATGACAGGATGTGCAGGAGTGGCTTCCTTATACTATGCATGTGTGTAGTGATGGTATTTTTCCATGCTGTATGGAGCCCAACATGCATTGCTTGCCCAACTTTTTAAATGAAATTGCATATGCATGTTTTTCAGGTGCAACTCTATTGTCAGAATTCAAAAATAGCTTGCATTGAAACAGCTGTGTGGGCATCAGAGAAACATAGGCCTGGTTTACATGCAATAGTAACCTGATTTTTAAAAAAAAGCATTTATTTTTTTAAACAGTCAGTTTAAAAAATCGCAGCTCCATCCCTTGGTTGTTTAGTGTGATGTGCAGACCTCAGAACTTGACAAGCCAGAATTAGGGCTGGAGAATAAACCTGTCTTTCCTACATGGAGAGTATTTGCTTCATCATGGAGCTCTAGACCCTCCCCAAGGTGGGAGTAATGGATAAAGATAGAACCATCCTGTTTTTTTCCAGCATGTTGAGAGGATACGTTGGAACTGCACAAAAAACACTGACTGTACCTTAATAACAAGGTAGTTTCGAGTTGTATAGGCACAGAGAGAAGTTCAGATATGTTTCTCTGCCAAATATTTTGTAAGAATTTGTTTCATATTGGATCCAGCATCATTTTTCTCCATTCTGTTTTCGGTGGCATTTGGAATACAAATTTTGAGCATCCTGGCCACTTAGGAATAATTGCTTGGAACCGTTTCTCAAAAAACCTGCGTAACAGTGTAAACTACTTAGGATTAGGATTTGGCTGCTGAGGTGGTGCAGGTAGGAGTACCTTGGGCCAAAGTCAACGGGCCCACTTCTCAAATCCTGCCTCTCCCCCCCCCCCGCCCCCAAGCTGACCATGCAGTATGGAGAAGGTGGCTGGCTAGCAGATGCAAAGTCCATTTTATTCCTGTAGTCATGGTGACCCCCTGTGCTTTAAATGAAGTGTAAAAGTGTAAATGTGCACATACGCAGTTAAAAAATATGGTTGGCAAACATTTTAACATGCGAGAAAGCAGTTGTAAAGCATGGAAAGCAGGCGAAGAGAAGCTCTAGTTTTTGTGCCGGACAGTCTAAAGCGGGGATACCATGAGACTGTGACTTCCAGAATCTAAAGTGACTGAGCTGCCCCACTGTTGCGGTGTTCAACAGCAAAAGTCCACCCGCAGTTTGACACTCTGAAGGATTCCAGTTTGAGTCTTCTATGCAGTACTCTGGTTAACCTTTTCTGACGCCTACCAGTTGAGGGCAGCAACAGTCAATGTGAATTCTTATGCCATTTGTTTTTGGTGAAAGGTTTTGACCTGGTGCATGTGTATGTGTGTTTTTCAGGTGCAGATATTTGGAAGTTTTAAGACTGGTTTATATTTACCCACTAGGTTAGTATCTGTCCGTCTTTCTGTCTTCTGTTGTCTTTGTATCCAAAGAGTTCAGGAGAGCATACATGGCTTTCTCCCATTTTTGTTCATGACTTTTGTGTCCTTGTAACATCTCTGAAAAGCAATGTTCTGCCCTCACTAGGAACAGAAGATAGTTTTACATGTTTACTTATTGGCATTTATACTGTTTATTTCAATTTCACCTTTAAGGATAAAAAATCATTACAAGGTATACTGCACATTAAACCAAAATGCAGTGTTAAAATCATAGTAAAATAATATTGAAACTCATCAGCATCCTCCCCACGGGACAGTTGATGCTAGATGGCCTTGGGGCAGGAATGTTGTAGCTGAAGCATGCATTGGATGGTACCACCTGTTCCTTCATGGTGGCTATATATTACTTCCAGCATCAAAGACAGGGTACAAGTTGCTGGATAGCAGAGGCAGGAGGTTACTGCTCCACTCATATCCTACTGGTGGGTTTCTCACAGGCGGTAGTTGGCCGTTGTGTGCCCAGAATGCTGGACTGGATGGACCGTTCGATTGATCTTTACATTCTTTTGCTCCTTCCCACCACGTAGTGGGCAACACTATCTTGCCTCACCCGCCTAGAGTCCTAGGCACTCAGAAGGGTTGAATTGCCATTTAGCAGATGGTTCAGTTGACATGATATAATAAATCTCTGCCTACTTACTTGTCTTCTGGCCCAGCTTGAACAATAAAATCTAGACATGTACAAACCTCTTCCACCCACACTTATTCCTTTGTGCCCGTGATGAAACAAACCAGAAAACTGCAGTTAACCACAGCTTCTGGTTATGTCTGAACCAAGGCATTAATGTTGACTAGCAGTTTTGAAGCAAGGCAGAATAAGAAGCAGTGGTTTAAAGTTGGTAACCTGGCTTTTTTGGAAACTTAACTATAGTTCTTAAGTTCAGCTGTAACAAGAAGCTATGGTTAATTGTGGCTTCCTGGCTTGTTCATTTGGATATGTGAAAGGAGGAGCTAACCATTGCTAACAGAGTGCTTGTCTGTGAGTACTTGAAATTCATGTGTATCACAGCTTATCGTGTTCTGACACATGACCAAAGATGGATTTTTATAATTTACTTGACCTTTTTTCCATTAAAAATCCACAAGTTTTCAAATTAGTATAATGAGGAAAAGCCCAAATCTGTAAAATCAGCCATACAGAATAGAAGCTGAAGAATAAAACTAATCAAAGCGGTTGATGTGGAGCTTGGGTGGAGGGAATATTATTTTACTCATCACAGTGAAGTCTCCAGGCACATGTTCCCATGGTGGAACTTCCAAAGGTGCTGTGCCTGAGAGAAACAGCTCTTATTTCTAGTTGATACTTACTTCACTTCTGAAGGTGGGAATATGAAGAATGATCTCATGGGAGTTTCACGTGGAGAGAGAACGTATTTCCTGGATACAGATGCTTCATGATAAATAATACAAAAGGGAAATGAAGCAGTAGTGGAATGCCTTCTAATTTGAATCAGAATTATCAGTTTTGTGCTGTAATGTTTTAATCATTGTTTTTATATTGCCCTGCCACCATCATTTTATATTCTAATCAAGCCCATGGCAGAGTTTATGGTGATGCAATATATCTGCTGCCCAGCACCCTTTAGATCCTGCACCTGAGACAGCTTTCCTCATGCCATAGGATCTGAGAGATGTATAGCTGAGCATCGGGAAAGCACTTTGGGAATTCGAAGCTAGATAGGCTGCGATCCATCAGGAATATAATGTTAGGAAATGGTGACAGATCAGAATTTCATTACCTCACTGGCTAAGAAAATGCACTCTTGACTGCTTGTTGTGCTCACCCGAGAGTATGAAGTTCACGAGTATGTGGCACTGAGGTTCACCGTCAGCTTGCAGTACTAGAAAGCTTGCTAGCAAGTCATATAAAATTGTTCTGCAGTACAAAATGTACTTTCTGGAGAACGAATTCTATCTTAATTTGCCATCTTTTCATTTCAGTGATATTGACTTAGTTGTGTTTGGAAAATGGGAGACGTTGCCTCTGTGGACCCTGGAAGAGGCTCTTAGGAAGCACAATGTAGCAGATAAAGGTTCAGTAAAGGTTTTAGACAAAGCAACTGTAAGTTATTTTCCCTTTTTCTCTCTGTTTTACTAAAACGTGTTTTCTGCAAATTATATCCTGAAGACCCTCCTTGCTATGCAACTGCCTTTGGTCCATAACCGTGACAAATCAGTTAGCCATTGGCATCTAACCACTGTTAGAATTGGGTCCTCCCATGTGTAAATTTGCTGGAGGCCCAGAAAATAAGAGGAGGCAGTAAGGTAGGAAAGGGGTTGTACCTGTGGTAAAGATGCATCTAGCTCTGTAAGAAAATATTGGGGGTCAAAATGCCCCCCATTTCTGGTTGTGGATGAAGCATGTGCTGTCCTTTTGCAACAGGAAATACTCTAAAGCAAGAGACAGTATAAAACACATTGCTAGCCCTGGACAGGGAAGAAGAGGTTAACTGGCTAGCTGGGGGACCCCAATGTAAGGAATAGAAAATCCTTGTAGTATTTGCACTGGGTGAGACAATGAAAGCTGAGTCATCCTTTCTTCTCCAGAGCAATGGGAGTATAAGGAACGCAAACCCTGAAATCTTTCTGTGGGCACATATTATTACAAATATCATTCCTACCAGTTAACAAACCAAGAGGGTTGGGTGCCTTGTTAACCATGCCAGCAGTGCGCCCTCCCCAGATCTTGGAGGTCATGACAAGTCAAGGCAGCTACTCACTGCAGCTTGCATCTCAGGCTGCCATCCAGGATGTGCTGCGACTCACAGCGACTTTTCAAAGTGATTGTGTGAACTGGGCTGAGATATGCCTTTGGGGATTGCTGGTGGCCTGCTGCTCAAAGAAAATGTCACTCCGTCTGTTCACTTACCACAGTGGAACGTCTGAGAAAACATGCATATAGGGTTGTGATACTGAAGGGTATTAATTTACCCAGCTAATCTAGACTCCTTAGATTCAGAGAAGTAGTTTGAATTCTTGATGGACTTCAGAGCTGTGGACTGCATTATGACCTTAGTCGTTACACTTTCACAGTCTTAACATGCGGATCAAACTCCTGAGGAAAGCATATTCTTTCAGAAGTAAAATGAGACGTATCTTCTGCATGAATTGCTTGCTTTTTATGAGACTCTCTTTTCATTAATGGCCCGTATAGGAAGAACAATTTTATTCTGTGGGCTTCTATCTCCCCCTGCTGTCTGTTCATGACTCCAAAGAACTACTTTGTGTTTCGGAAACTCTCTCCTCCCTTGATTGTGCTATAAAGAACCTCTTGTGCACGGCAGAAAGCTGAATTCTGTGGAGATAGTTTAGTTTTGTTTTCAGTTTGTGCAATATTGGATAGGACTAAGCATGTACCTGCAAACGCTCTCTGAGACCAGTGTTATTTCTCTTTTCCCCAGGTACCGATCATCAAACTGACTGATTCCTTCACTGAAGTCAAAGTTGATATCAGCTTTAACGTACAGAATGGAGTAAAAGCTGCTCATCTCATCAAAGATTTTATCAAGGTTAGGTGATACTTAAATATAAACTCTTCCATATTACACAGAATGCTTGCACGGTAGTTCCAGATAAGCTTGGAGAGTCATAGACAGCATCAGATTTATGACACAGTCTTAGAACTTTGCCTGTTTTCCTTTCTCGCCCCTTTTTAAAGTACTGCTAGTTCATATTCCTGATGCCAAAAGGTTTGCAAATATGAAACAAGAAATATGCAACTTCATGTATGCATTTTAGTCTCCCACATTTTAAATTGCTTTCATTTCGAAAATACTAAAATAAAAACCTCTTTTTTGGTCTTAATTATAAATTCAAAAAGTCATTTTAAAAAGGCCTAAGATGTATTGACTTTTATTCTGGGAAAGATCACAGAGAATATTAAAGCATGTTTGAGCAAACAAGGACCCAGGCAAATACTTAATACTTTGGCCCATTCTCCATCTCCTTTCTTCCCACATAGCTGGGAGGAGGAAATAAATTAAGATTAATTTTCACTTCAGTCAATTCCCAGCCTGTTACGTGTGCAGCAGCAATCATAGTTTTTAAAAAACCCTCATGTTACTTCCTTTTTTGGCATTTCTATACTGTAATCAGTATAGAATTTTTATTGTTTATTATTGTTGGTTTTACTTGAAATTTTTATTTATTTATTTATTTGGAAATTTATAGGCCGCCCCTTGCCACAAGTTAAATTGTCATGCCATTTTAATTGCTATGTATATGTTGTGAGCCACCCAGAAAGCCTTATGGCTAATGAGGCAGCATACAAATCAAATCAAATAAAAACTAAATAATCAAAGCTAAACAAGCCAGCTGCGAACCCTGGATTGCTCTGGAGACTTTTTAGCTGCATTAAAAAAATTACAACATTTTTATCCTGCCTGTTAGCCAAATAGGCTCTGAAGGTGGCATAGAGAAAAAAGACAATCTCCCTGCTACTGGCTTATATTACGATCTGCTGCTGATGCTCTCCTCCGGGAACCCTCCGTGAAAGATATAAGGAGGGTGAGTACCCGGAGGAGGGCTTTCTCTGCGGTGGCGCCCCATTTATGGAATGCGCTCCCCAGAGAGGCTCGCCTGGCGCCGTCTTTATTTGCTTTTCGGCGCCAGGCGAAGACCTTTTTATTTAAGCAATATTTTAAATGTTAAATTATTTATTGTATCATATTGTGGTTGTTTTAATTTGGACCTGGAGATGGGCCAGTTTTAATGTTTTAGAATTTGATGTTTTTGTTTATTGTGAGCCGCCCCGAGGCTTGTGGCAAGGGGCGGCCTATAAATTTCTAAATAAATAAATAAAAATAAATAAATACTCTAAAAAGAAGACAGAAAAGGAAAGGAGATTACAGGGAGAGAACTCAGCCAGAAAAGACAGTTTTAGGTTCTTAGTGGCAGAGTCATTTAGATCATGAGCACAGTGGAAGTCCCCCAGCTTTCTTGCTGCTGGAAGTGGGATGGAGGGGGCTGTCCACAGTGCTGTATCTATTTTAAAGTGTAATCTGTCTTTTGCCTTAGAATGGCAAGTCAGGAGTCCGCTAAAGTGGAACTGATTTTGGCTTTGTTGCTCCTTTTCCCCGTGTGGGAGGAGAGAGCAAAGGAGGGAGGGCTGAGCTGGTGCCTCGCAAAGGTACCTTACTGCTCACATCGACACTGGTTTAGCGCTATGTGTAAATGTAGCTTGTGTCTTTATCTGCGTTCGCGCCTTTTGTTCTTCGAAGCTCTGTTCCTTCCTTCCTTGACAAAAGGCATAATTTAATAAGAGTTTAAATAAGAGTTTGAGTGCTTTTCAGTCATTTGAGCCTAACACAGTAAAACACAGGCCCTATCCTCAGGCTGCAAAATCACAGCAAAGATGGCATGTGTTTTAAGTCAGTACTCCTTGGGTCTCTGTTTCACATTTATCATAAAGATACAAGCCAGAAGCAGGATGAGAATTGTAAAGAACACATGATTCCATCTGTGTTCGAAGGGTGTATCCAGAAGCAGGTATATGAAACTGACTCAGTTCCCAGTCATGTCAAGATTAACTGTTTTTTCACGCGCCCTGGAGCTGTTCGGAGTATATTCTTCCTTGTTTCCCTAGTCAGATAGCATGAACACTACAGACAATGTCCAAAATGCAGCTCCTTGATGCTGTTACCAAACCTGATCAAGCTTCTTTCCCATGTTGCAACAGGAGCAAAGGCCTATTTTGGAAATGGAGAATGATTCTGACTAGAGCCTTTGAGAAACTGGACATGCATAAGAAAAGCCATACTGAGCCAGGCCAAGGGCTTACCAAGTCTGGCATGACTAGAGCATCCCCATTAGAATTTAAGGGGGGAAGAAAAGCCATGCTGGATCAGATTGGTGGTCCACCAAGTCCAGAATTGTGTTCACACAGCAGCTAGCCACCCACCCACAGAAACCCACAGACAAGGCATTAGTGCCACAGCATCCCCTCCGTCATGTTCCCCAGCCAAGGTCACCTCCATTTCAGGAGGTGGCATGTATCTGCTCGGGCTAGTAGACATTGGTAGCCTTCTCCTCTGTCTACGCGCCCAATCCTATGTCCTGGGAGCACAAATAATTTGAACTCCCTCTGTGATTGCCATGACGATTCACAGACACGCAGGAAGTCTGGGGTAAATTTTCCCTGCATGTATTGGTAAGGAGGGCAGGAGGGACTTGTGGTAATTTCTTTTCCAAGAGATTCAGAACTTTTCTCAAAGCATATGGCCCATTTTTTCCATTGTTCCCTCTAGAGGGCACCAAAGCATGCGCGTGTGCATTTATGCTCCCCGTTTTTAAATGAGGCTTTTAGAATGCATGCTGGGGGGAGAATTTTTTTTCAGATCTGAGGTCAGGTTGCACGAGGAAGATTTGACGATCAAGCTCTTGTACGGATTCTTTCCACCTTTGTAGTACATTTTTCTATCTACAGCTTCTTGTGGGTTACCAGAAGACTTTTACTCTAAGCAGGCAAAGTTTTAGGGTTCAGTCGGCTGAGAACAGCTGAACTGAATAATGCAGTCAGCAAATACAGGCAAACGATGTCCGCTTTATTTTACATAGACGGTCTGAAGGTGCAGGAAATCTTTTCTTAGTGGCACTATGCTAAATTGTGCATTTAGGAACTTCATGTGGCGGGAAAAGGAAACTTTGGTTTTGGGTTCAAGGTAACAGAAAATTGACTTGAAAGGGTAAAATTCAAGAAGTGCAAAATAAATGATAGTTTCTGTGTTGGTTCTAGCCATCATGGACTTGTGCTTTTTATTTTACAAAGTCATTTTTCAGCGGAAGTCTGATTCTCATCTCACTTTTTCTCCTGCAGAAATATCCTGTATTGCCATATCTAGTTTTAGTATTGAAACAGTTCTTACTGCAGAGGGACCTCAATGAAGTATTCACAGGTGGAATTGGATCCTATAGTCTTTTTTTAATGGCTGTCAGCTTCCTCCAGGTAAGCTGAGTTAAATTCGTGATGGTGTGTGTATGACCATTCTCTTCAGTGTTATATTAATTATCGTGGGCCAAAATATAGGTCGCAAATTGAACTGAAAACCGGTTTGATTAAAATCAGCATCAGCTGCTGCCACTGCTGCCATCATTGAGCAGAATGACATAAATATTACTGTGTAAAAATAAATCATATAAACCTTAAACTGGAAAGCAGTTAGTTTTGCAATCAAATTTCTTGCATAGACCCACCAGGGTTTTTCAAATAACTCTTTGAATTAGCACAACTCTTCAAGAATGCTTATGGGCAGTGTTTGATATTCCTCTTCAACCTTGAACTTGTCCAGAATTAATACTATGCCATTTTTACCACGGGCATACTAATTTTGTGGTGAAGCGTCTCATAAAAGCTCCCACTTCACCTACAGGGAGCTAGACTTCAGGCAGGATATTTGGGCAGGATATTTGGATTCATGTTCTTCACAGGTCTCGGTTTCAGCCTGCTGTTGAGCATGGTGCTTAGACCCAGTTCTTATGATCTGAGAAGCCAGCAAGGGGGGGTGTGGGGGGGCATTTTTCACATCATAGCAGTGCAGGATTGGGGCATTCCCGGGTTGTTTCAGAAAGCCAGTTCAGGTTGGCATTGCTGAGCAGGGAAAAGGCAAAGCGCCATCACCCATGTAGCCAAGTCACTTCCTCTGCTCCTTAAGCCAGGAGTTGGTTTTACATGTGCACCAAGTAGTAATCAACTTTGTTGAAAAGAAAGCAGCACGCACAGTTCTTCGAAATGTTGGGTGATGTTTTCCGGTTTTGTTCCTTCATGGCAATCTTGCGAAAGTTGGTCATTGGGGAAATTTGTCTGAAAGGGTATGATGCCTTCTGCATTGAAGTTACTCGCACGCTTACTCAGGGTGTGTGAACGGGAGATGAGTGCACCCTTTTTATGGCACACTCATACCATGCCAGCTATCAAGCAGAAGTGTTTGCCTGTCACTGTTTCAGTTTAGTTCTTAAACGGGTGGTAAAAGAACATGATGGGTTTTTTTAAAAGCCTGTTGGCGTTGTTGCTTTTTCAACAGCTACACCCCAGAGAAGATGCCTGTACCCCCAATGCCAACTACGGTGTCCTTTTAATAGAATTTTTTGAATTGTATGGGCGTCATTTCAACTACCTGAAAACAGGAATTCGAATAAAGGATGGTGGTTCCTATGTGGCCAAGGAGGAGGTGCAGAAGAATATGCTAGATGGCTACAGGCCATCCATGCTCTACATTGAAGATCCGCTGCAACCAGGTAGAGGGATTTTTGCTATGCTTCTCAGAGATGCTTTGCCCGAGAATCTTGCCTTTCTTTCCAAGTCCAAGGCAGCGAATGGTTTAAACAGAATGAACAATCCTATTAAAAATAAACAGTAAATCTGAGTAAAAGTGGAGTCGAAAACCTAAAAGTAGAAGACCAAAATACAAATGCCCAAAACAGAGAACATCCATTAAAACAAAAGCCGCACACAGCAACAGATGAATATCGTCATTGCAATGATCTCATGGCAGGGCAGAATATTACAAGCATTGGATATCATACAAGCCCAAAGCCTTCCTAAAAAGGAGAAGGGTTTTTGTTGTGCAGGAGCAAGCCATTAGGGAGCGGACAACAGAAGGAGCTCCAAAGCGTAGCTGTAGCTACTAACAAGGACTCCTCCCTAGTCCCAGCCAGATGTGTTGCCTTGCAGCTGTTTCACCAAGGGAGCCGCATGATGTCAGAAGTCCACCCCAGTTCTGTCTCTGGGGAGACCTTGCCGCAGTTTGGAGCCATTGAACTTCCCAGCAGCGCCTTGGAGACTGGGCTGCCACATTGCAGATGTGATGTTACCAAGGCACCCCGTGTCTGTTTAGCGATGAAGCACGTTGGAGTGCCTTCCAGCCCCCTGGTTTCATCTTACGACTTCGGGTCAGCCCTTCTGCTGACTTGAGGCATGTAGCTCCTCTTGGGCCAGAATACTGATGGCAGCATGGCTCACACGTTCATCAGGTCCAGACTTTCCCATCCTGCTCCCTGGATGTTGTCGGACTGCATTTCTCATCATCCCCAGTCAGCAAGAGGAATGGTCAAGGATGTTAGAAGTTGTAGTCCAACAACATTTAGGGACGCTATATTAGGAGAATTTGAGTTACCTCAAGATGAAGGTCAAGAAAGGAAGTGCTAATTAATATTTGGGCCTCTTTTTGCTTGTAAGCCAGGAAGGTGAGCTTCCTCCAAGCCCAGGATTGGATCATAGCAAAGCAAAGGATGCACATTTCTTTGCCCGGAAACACTTATGTCTTCTCTCCCTTTTGTTCCCCTGCAAAGGGGAAAAGACGTGCCTTGAAACTGTACAATTAGTGAATGAATGTCTGGCTCATGTCCATTATTTTTATACCTGTAAGAACATTAGCCATTTTCTGTTGGGCAGATTTTGGGGCATTTAGTGAGAACTTAGGCCTTTTGGATTGGGTGAGGTTATAGCTATCACCGGAGAGCCAGGGTGGTATAGAGATTAAGAGCACATGACTCAGGCAGTCTGGCATCTAGTCCCCACTCAGCTGTGAAGCCAACTGAGTGACCTGAGGCCAGTCACAGCCTCTCAACCCCGTCCACCTCACAGGGTTGTTGTGGGGATAAGATTGAGAGCAGGAGGAGGAGAATGATGTGAGCTGCTTTGAGTTGCTTAAAAGAAAAAAGGTGGAATATAAATCCAATCGATCAATACACGTCTCATTCATAGAACTTACCTCCTTATTACAACTAATAATCATTTGTGTTTTTTAAGGTAATGATGTCGGAAGAAGTTCCTACGGTGCCATGCAAGTGAAGCAGGCCTTTGATTATGCTTATGTTGTTTTGAGCCATGCAGTGTCACCAATAGCTAAATATTACCCCAACAACGAAAGCGAAAGGTAAACATTTTGTGTCCACGTTCGCTTGATTAATAGTGTCACGTTTTCTTCTATTAAATCCAGTAACCTTTTCTTTCTTCTAAAATGTCCATAGTATATTAGGAAGAATAATCAGAGTGACGCAAGAAGTGGCAACATACAGAGACTGGATATCAAAGCAGTGGGGGATGCAGAACAGCACAGAGACGTCGTGCAACGGTAAGATTTTCGCACATTTAGGCCTGCAAAGCCCTTGCAGCTGTTCAGCGATCCTTTGGAACTATATAGGCTTCACATGTTTGTCATCAGTATAAGACTTAGAGTTTTCATTTAAAACACGCTGTTAGACTTCATGACCTGAAGCTTGCAGAGGGCGAAGAGAATCCGCTAAAGGCTTGACCTGGCAGAAGCCCCTTCTCATGACATAAATGATAGACCATTGGGTCTAGCGGGGATTGAAGGCTGCATGGTTTAAGTCAGCCATCCAGGGCCATCCACTCCCAACAGCATTAAGCCCTTATGAAGTATGCAGAGGCAGGAGATACGGATTAGTGGTATGTCACAAGCAGAGAATTGGAGGTGAAGGAGACCAAGCGTCAAAGGAGGCTGAAAGAGGGATGTGCCGTTGACCATACTGCTCTGTGCCTGCTTACCTGGGAGTCGCTTCCCTCGAACACAGGAAGTGCCTGTATTGCATGTCTGGATGTAAACACTTCTCTTTGCCTCCAGAGAAGACAAATTACTAAGTCTCTGTGTGTAAAAGTTAGAAGCAGAGCTCCTTTCCTAATCCTCCCAGGATTCAACCTTTGTGGAAACAGATGTGCGGGGGCCCAGGCCTAAAAGACACAGCAAAGCTAGTTTAGAAATTATGGAACCAACAGACACAGGGGAGGAGAGACAAGGCACTTGTGCCCATAGATTCATGGTCCAGAGAGGCAGAGCGTTTACTAGATAGCCAATTTCTTCAGTACACGTGAGGTGAGCAAAGTACTACAACATTCTCAATGAGTTCAGGCGCAGGGACAGCTGTCCATATTGGTGGCAGAGAGCAACTGGGCTGGGCAGACACCTCTTGGAGCATGTGTCCTGGGGATGCATCTTTCTGGTTACAGAGATAACTCCCTCTCCCAGCCCTTGCGTGTGAGTGTTTTGCAAGGAAACGCCCTGCCCGGAGGCCACTTTGCATTATGCAGCATGTGCAAGTCATGATTAAGAGACGTTTTGCAAAAGTTTAGGTTCCCTCTTTGAAACAGAGCTCTGTTGTTCCAAAAGCCGTGGTTGCTGAATCATTTATGGGTACTTAGATTGGAGACCCCAGTTTGTTCTTTTTACTTTATTGAAATACTTGCTACCACACTTTCAAAAGCTTCCATTACTGCATAGCCATCAACAGCAAAATCCTGCTGCCTCCCAATATTTAAAACCAGGATGCCTCACTTAGTTTTTCAGTCATGGCAAGCTTGGTGTGTAAATAATATGGCAAATTGATAATAATTCTGGGGTCACATACTACATTATTCACATCACAGGGTTGAGCGCCTTGTAGAAGAAATGCATCAAGGTTACACAGGACCACTGCTTGAGTGACTCTATATAATGTTTAGGGAAGCACTTAAACTGGTTCAGCTGAAGTTGATACTTGCTGTCCAGCTGAAGTTAGTCATGACTGAAGTCCATTTGCAACAGGGAACTTCAGCCTTCAGGCTGACGGGGGCTGAGGTGGACCCCAGCAACTATTTCAGATATGTGCACTACTTCTTTCGAGCAGGTTTAGCATACTTGAATTACAGTTTGTGTAAACCAGGCTACTGTCTCCAGTACAATTGAATGGTTGCCATCTGGACTAGTGGCCACTGATGGTCTTATGCTCCACGTCTGTCTTACTCCTCTTAAACTCATCCAAAAAAGTGGCCACCACTATATTTTGAAGTCTTACTACTGCAGATTCCCTAGTTTAACTGTGCATTATTTAATAAACTGACAGTTTGGTTTCTTCTTGCACTAGATCCTTTTCTGCTAATTAGTACATACAGAAGGGGAAGTTGCTTTCATCTATGAAGCATGAACCGGTTGGGAGGTGTCTTTGCATGGTGTGTGATCTAACAGACCACAGAGCCATTTACCATTTTGAGCAGCTTGGTTGTTGTGCTTATTCTGTACCCATTTATCTTTTGTTCCAGGTAATGGGGTGGCCTTGATAGTAGATAACCAACAGTTAGACAAATGCAACAATAACCTTTCTGAAGAGAGTGAATCTCTAGGGAAACCTCGAAATAAAACCTCGGAGACACCAAGCAAACACTCATCAAATTCTTCATCAGGTCCTTTGTCATCGTCATCTTCTACGCTTTCCAGTTCCAGTGATGTAGTAGGTATCATGCCCTGCCCCTCCTCAGGCTTCCATATTGTGGTGTGCTCTCCCCTGTTCCTGGAGACAGTCTAGAACAGTCTTCTGTTAAGAAGACAGACCACTTTATGCTAGCCCTGCATAAGATCTTCAATTTTTAAAGCCCCAAATGCACAATTAGTTTCCAGTTTAATGCAAAGTGATTGTTTCCTGAAATCAGGGCATGTGATACTGCAGATTTGCCCCACATGCCTCTGGGAAATATTGAAACGTGATTATTGCCTGTTGGTCCAGAAGTAGTATAAATTTGTTTCCATGAAGAAGCACATGGTTCTTGTGAGTTACTGTGTTCTGCCTTGCTGCAGTTGTGCACACAAACTCATGTTTAGTATCACATCCTCTCGCACCTGAAGATGAACTTTACGGCCTAGTCCATAGAAGTTGTAAATTTGGTGCCTTGTGAAACAGGCCCAGTCGCTTGGCCATGTCATGGCATGAATTGCATTCCTCCAGCCCTTTATGGCATTCCAGTGGGCACTGAGTGATGCTTCAGCTTTCATGTCTGAGACTGCAAAACGTGATGGTTCACTGTACAAGGCTGATGGGCTACATTTGCCTTGACAGATCGTAGGTTGTGCAAGCTGGTTCTAGTAGGACTGGAACCTGGGAGAGTAGAAGACAGTTCACACCCTTCTCTCTGTGCAACCAGCCTTTATTGTGTAGAAAGGTCAGAAATTTTGCATTTTCTGCATCAAGGATGACAAGCCTCAGACAGAAGCAAACCATTGGGGGCAGAGGGAAGGGAGTTTGGAGTCTGGGGAAGGGGCTGGAGGGAACTCTGAGTCCACATTTGACACGCAGATCAGGGTTCGACACCTCTGCGCCAGGTAACCTCTTTCAGAAGAAATTAGAAAGAGCCTTTCTTTCATACGCTTCCCTCTTTTGCCTTTTTAAAAAAACGGTTTTTGAAGGTCTGACAAATGTGGCTGTCCCTGGCAGCTCTGAGGGAGGAGTGCAGCCCACTTTGGCCCATGACGAAACAAGAGCTTAGGGTGCAAGTGCCACCCAAATGCCATTTTCTCATCTCCGACATCTTGTAGTATATAGCATTAGAACGATGCCTTCAAAATAATTTCGTGCAAACATTTGTAGCCCCTACAACATTGTTAAAGCTCATTTGAGGGAAGGATGTTTCATGGGCATAAAATCCATTTTAGGAATATTTCCAGATTAAATATGGGGGCCCTTAACATTTGATTCTTGAGAGCAGATTCCTCTTGCTTGATGGTAATTTTGAAGGTGCTATCCATTCGAAAAACAGGCTTATCTTTCCTGTTTTTCTCCCCGAGCTACAATCTGTGTTCCTACTGATACCTGTTTCTTGGCAGGAGTCTGATGGAACACCATGCAAAACCTCTAAACAGCTGGGCTGCCGCCAGACTACAGCAAACAGGATGGCAACTCAGGACATCTCTTCACTGGGATCCACGCAGTTGAGTGGGAAAATTCCAAGCAGCCAAACAGTGAATACAGCCAATGTTGCAAACAAACCCCAGGTTGGTAAGGCAGACGTCCTCCTGGATCCCTTCCTCCTTCCCGTGTTTGAAGTCTGCGTCTGACCTTCCTCTGCCTACAAGCAGGTCGCAGTGTTTTATCGGCTGCAGAGATTCTGCAGTCTGAGGCTTAAATGCAGCCTAGCACGTTTTACCTGAAGACAGAAAACTAGGAATATGGGTTTCCCTCCCCCTAGTTCCAGTATCGATGCTATAATGGGACACCTGTTTCTGTGACTAAAAAGCCTTGAGGATTCTTGAGGATTCTTTGAGAAGCTAAGGCTAGGGTAGGAAAGGGGGACTTTGAGGAATTATCAAGAAATGTAGAGATGATCAAAATTTTGCAGCCTGGAGTATTTCTACAGCGTGTGTTTACAGCATACTAGTTATAGTCCAGTCTTTTTTAAAAGGCACCAATTTGTCATGATCAAATTGTTCTCCTCCTCGAGTCTTTTTTTCCCCAGATCACAAACCCAGATTTGTATTTTTATTTTTAAATAACGGTATTTTTAAGCAACACAGTCTGCACAAGTGTAGATCCCCTTAGTGCTATTCTTCTATCTTTTGACACATGGCTTTGACTGGTGCACAGGTGAAATCAGCCCCATCCAACTATGTTGCAGCAAATCTGAATCGTCTTTACGGTGGGAGTAATTTTAGCTATGGATTTTCTCCCCATCAAATCTGCTTTCATTCTCTTTCTCTCACTCTCGCTCATAAGAAATAAAATATGAACAAAAACATTTGGGGCACATTGTTTTAAAATGGGTGTTTTAAAAAGTCTGCCTTTCTTATTTAATCATGATTGTTTCCCCCCTTTCTCCCCATAGAGCTGAACATTTAAAAGCTCTTTTGTGTATTTTCCTTAAAAATATTTAAAGGGTTGTATCCTTTGGGTTCTCTCCAGTGTTACTTCAATTTACACCGCAGACTTTCCAAGTAGGACTGACAGTAGATGCAACCCAACAACTGATCAAAGGCTTCCCACAGACGCGTTTGCCTCCTTTGCGGGACGGTTCACCTGCACCTGCTTGTGTGGCTGCAGCCCGAGTGGGTGGGCTGCCGCATGAAGGAAGGAATGGTCCTAGGTATTCACACTGGCTTTCTCTTCTCTGTCTTGCAGCATGGATCCACGCGGTTATTTCGCACTTCTTCCAACAAAGGCTTCCAAGGCCCAGGAAATGCAAGCCATGGTACCTCGGTGATGAACAAGCAGCACCAAGGTAGCAAAACGCACCAGTTCTGCCAAGGCAAAAAGAGGAAACACAAGAGGGACGCAGTCCTTTCGGACCTTTGTAGATAGTCTTCCTATCTAACAGTTTGGACTGTTCTTCTGTGTGCAATGATCCTATGCTACACGAATAAGTTTGGACAGTGATTCCCCAGTTCTCCTCTGGAATCTCAAGACTGTTGAAATGTTGATTAGCGACACATTTAGTTTTTTTCCAGCTCGCCACGGAACAGATCATGAAGACTGATAACTGCAAAAAAAAAGGGGGGGGGAGAAGGCCACTCAACCAGTAAGTCATATGCTACAACAGGGTTGTTTAGGATATAAAAGCTTGAATGTAAAATAAATATCTCCCATCAGCTTTTATGCTGACCTGTAGGGGTAGTACTCAGTGTGTTTAAGGGGTTGGTAATAAATGGAAATAAAAAAAGAATAAAATGAATAAAAAGTGAAAAAAAGTATTTTGAGGGAACCCCAAAGTTCAAAGGAGAGTAAATTCATGCATGATAATTTTAAAATTATTTTTGCATATATTTACCATTTTATTGTGTATCTATAGATGACCATATAGGAAAATTGACATTTGTAATAGTGGATTTGTTAATACTTTTTACATAACATTACCGTTTAAATTGTAGAAACAACTTTTTTCTTTCCTTTTCCCTCAGGATTAGTTGGTTTTTTGTTTGTTTTTTTTTAAACTGAATTGTCCGCTGAACATCAGACAAATGTAGTGAGTAACATGGCAATGAATTGTGGTTTTCCTTTTAGCATTGAAATAATTTAATAGCACATTTATGTGTCTGCACAAATTGCTTCTCTGAAGAAAAAAAGAGACGCTGGGTAAGGACTTGTTTATAAAGTGTACAAATACATCCTGTGTCAACTCTGATCTTGTATCCCTCTCTTGGGAGGAAAAATGAACTTTCCACCTTGTTTCTAAGTGCCATCATCTCAGGCAAAGGGGTATTCCAGGTTAGTTTTCATCAAAAATCTTGGTTTATTTCTTTCTTGCCCCTCTTTCTTGCCCCTCCCTCCCTCCCTCCCTCCCTCCCTCCCTCCTCCCTCTTTCTTTCTATCTATCTATCTATCTATCTATCTATCTATCTATCTATAGGAATCCAAGCTACTTATTGTGGGTGGGAGGGGGCATAGTTTGCAGCATTGCGGGAAAACAATTCAAATTTGTTGGCGATGTTTATATTTTGGGACTTCCTCTAAATCCTATGCCTTTTTATTATTTTGGTGCCCTTCATCTCCATCTCTTTTCTCCTTGTTTTCCCTTTCGCAATTTTGTATTGCTTTTCTTTAATAAACAAACCGACACTTCGAAGGAGAAATGGAACTGTTAAGGCAGTTGAACAAAAATTGCCCAAGTGTTATCTCATGCCCTTTCAGAAATTTTTAATCCACCCTTATATGAATTAAGTTATCTTCAATAATGGAAAGAAATTTGTATTGCTGTCTATAAAGAGCTGAAATCTTTCATATCCAACTATTTCCTCATTAAATTCTCCCTCCTACCCTGCCTCTTAAAATCTTTGAACATTTCCTGGCTCAGCCGTGCTGTGGATTTTAAGACTGATGAGAAATTCATGCTATGAATGCAAAATGGAATGTGTAGGGTTGTAGTCACTTGCATTGTTTGCAAAAAGAAAATAAGAAAAAAAAGGATTTGGAGCACTTTAATTGATAGAATGTAAAGTGACATTTACTGTAACATTTTTTCTTTGAAGAATGTGAGTGAATGTGTCTTTCTTTGGTATGTAAGTATGTTTGGTGTATCCAGTCTGAAGAATGATGATGATCCTTTTTAAGGAATAATATTAGCTTTTAGATGTTTCTTTTATGAGTTACAGACCAACTTGACCTTTAATACGCGCTGATCAAGTGCAAAAACTTTTAAAGTAGAATAATGCAACACGACCAAAAACTGTCATGACTGAAAATTAATAATAATCACCTTCTAGATTAGGCATGGGCACAAGGTGGGACACCTGATGGCCTGGACATTTAAAGATCCACTTTCTGCCCATCCCTGCTCTAGATGGTAATGATTTTGACTTCCCAAGAAAGGGAGGAAACAAAACTTAGCCACCATAATCTTCAAGAACACTAAGCTTAAAAAAAAGATAACTTGACAATGTGTTAAATTTTAGATAGATATTTTGTTCCAATCATTTTTTATGAACAAGACTTTTGTTAACCAGAATTTAGTACAAGACGTCACATTATGAATATTTATTTTGAGTTTAAAGTATGTTTTATAACTGTATAGGCCTACCTTCACTGCTTTGGGAACAAATTCTAAATTATATTAATCCAGTATTACTAGCTGCTGTTATCAAAAGCTGTTACAAATGTGTAATACACCAATCTGTATTACTTAACCACACTGAAGTTTTGCTATTTAATTTTTTTTTTTTTTTTTGGAAGAATTACCCTCTTTGTTGGAAACAAATGTTCTATAAGGATGCAGAGGTTGGTGTTCCAATAAGTATCTGATTATTTTAATGTGGTGGTAGCGGGAAGATAATCTTGATTCCATTTGGGAATCTTAGGTTTGCCTCAATTTATGGTTTTCATAAATTTTAATGGAAAAATAGCTTTTCCTGGACTGCTCAAGTTTCATTTTGTAAACAGTATCTTTCTAACAGAAGACAACGAAGAAAAAAAAGCATGAAGGAAAACTTGAGGTATTTACTTTGCCTCAAATAACCAGCATTGTATTCATAAAATACTGTATATCTAGCAAATCTTTATTTAAACCGAACAGTTGAACTGTTCGTTTTTTTCAATCTGAAGTAAAAACAAAAAACAAAAACAAAAAAAAAACCTTTCAAGACCTCTTAAGTTTTGCCTGCTCATTTATCTTGTACATTTCATCTCTGTATTCAACTTAAGTCTAATTCCTTTTTTTGAGTTTCAATACTTTTTTGTGAAAATTTTGTGAAATATATATAAAAAATAAATGTTTCAACAAACACAACCATGCTGACCCATTCATGACATCTATTTCACGTTAAAGGCATATGGTCCCTTCCCAACCACTCTTATTTTACTAACAAACTGAAAAAGGCCAGATAGTGGCATGATAACGGGGTGCTGGTATCAGTCGGTCTCGGGGGGCAGACAGTAAGTAGCAGCTGATTTAATGGGCAAACGCGACATACGTGGTCACCCGTGTGCAGCGTGTTTGCTTTTTGCCTCGAAACGCCGGATGGGAGCAGACCTGGAGACCTACCTTGGGGCTGAGGGGGTGCCCTGGCTGGCTCCCTCTCTACCGAAGCGTCTTGGGGCTCTTGGCTGTGAGTTGGCTGGCAGTCCTGTTCATATTTTCCACACAGGATCCCCACTGGATATTGTTGTGACCTAACCTTGCCCACAGGTGCAGGGAGTTAGTATGACGCTTATTTGACGTGTGCCTGGATCTAACTGGCTAGGAAATGGAACTGTTCGTACCTCTGTGTCTTTTCTGCTGTTGCTCACAGGTGGTCCTGCCAACGATTTGCAAGCTGCCTGATCCAAGGACCCCCGTTGCTGGACTCAAGTGTACCCACGAGGTTCCTGGTGCGTGCTGTTTTATTTCACTTTGCTTTAATGGAACTGGAATCTGTGTGCAAAAGGAGATTTGAAACATGTGGCTGGATGAAACCCTTCTGCTGAATCCTGGGGGAAGCTTTGCTGCCAGGTGTCTAGAGGCCTGGATCTTTGGGTACTATGTGGCTCATCACTTGCAGAAACGATGAGTGGAAAATGGCACTAGAGACTGGCATTAGCAGTGGCCAATAAGCAGCGCTTGGGATCCCCAAGCTTTTCTGGACATTGTCTCACTTTGCTTGCATGTGCAAATCACTGCTAGCCGCGTGAATGGGAAGATTATGCAAATTAAGGACCACTGGATGTGAAATTTGCACACCCTCCATAAACTGAAGTGGTTTAGTCCACAGAGGGGAATGGTGCAAAACCGACTGGGCAGAGCTTTGCAAATTGGAAGCGAGTTTATGTCTGGCAAGGTATGAACACAATGCTGACACATGCTTGTGTTTGCATTTGAGGCTCGGACAGGATTTGCTTGCATATTTTTCAGGCAAAAATGAAATGTTTGTATCACCTTACCTAGCATGATGAGGCTATAGCTGGTTTTTTAATAACTGGGACTGTGGGATTGACATAGTGCCTTCCCCTCGATTACAAGAGGAAAGAAAATAATAAAGAATTTTTAAAAAAACCCTATCTGTTGCCCAAGGCTTAAGAAGTAGTAGTAATTGCTTGAACTGCTGCTTGTTCCACCAAAGGATTGCTTCGTTGATATGCTTACGCAGGATTTAAAGCTGTCTGATGACGTTCTAGTTGCTGGGAGTGCGAGTACAGCTCCAGGCCAAGCACTTCAGAATTTATTCTTCACAGACACAGCTATATTTCTTGGGTTTAGGAACAACAGAAGAATTGGATCGAAGGCTCATTTAGTCCAGCACTTTATTCCCAGAGTGACCAATCAGCTGCCTGTGGGAACCCTACAAGTAGCCCTTGAGATGCAGCCTGGGGAACATAGTGGAGGGAGGTAGTGCTCAGGTTTGTTAGCCATTGGTAGCCTTACCCTTCATACATCCATTTAAACTTATATAAGCTGGTGACTTTCTTGAGGTAGCAAATTCCATAGTCTATGCATGATCGAAGGAATAGGATCACTTTATTCCTTTGGGTGGTTCCTTTTTCTCTGCTATGATTTCTTAATGGTCCTCTTCCATTCACAACAAACCAGGATCAAACTCTGGTTGTGTTCAAGCTTGGCAAATGTGTTTAAATAAGAAACTGCCCGCGCTAGCACAAGTTTTGTCCTTGTTTGGAGAGGAAAGATGCCTGTAAGCATACGTTCATGCTTTAGAAGAGGGTTTAGTAAGGAGTTAAGGAAGAATGCAAAGTACGGCAACATTTGCAACTAACTGAGATGAAAACCACCATCCCAGACTCTCACAGAGAGTAGAATCACGGCTGTAGTCAGCAGGAGTCAAAACAGGCCTCTCAAAGGATGCGCCTCAGGGTGTGTTTTTCTGGCTAAAAAGATAGCTTGGCCCTCCGCCTAAGGTATTGTGTGCATGTGTGTGTGACGGGGAACTGCCAGGCCAAGGGGATGATGTTGAGTGCCAGTCGACAGAGTGCTTTCTGCATTTCCTTGCCATAGCTTTCGCAGAAGCCGTTTCCTTTCTGAAGCCAGCCTGGTTTGCCTGTGACAGCTGCTTTTGTTGGGATTTCCTTTGCTAGATTCCTTAGATTTCCATTATTATGCCATCCCTGGTATATAATTAATCTGGCAGACTTGGTTCCTGTACTATACTTGTCGAGTACGTGGCGTACACCCAGTACTGACAACCATCAATTACTAGTTAGATGGCAGTTAATCAGTTTTTAACTTGGATTGCAAATGGGAAAGGAGGAAGGGAGAGATGACGGACTCTTGCTTGGCTTCCCACATGGTGGATGAAGAGCAGTGAGTTCTGAGCACTCCTGGCTCCATCATCAAGCATCCAATACATGCTGATGAGGCTGCAGAACTATTAGGGAAAGTTTCTGCACTGCTCAGCCACTGTGTTGCTACTTAAAAGCTTTTCTCCCTCCCTCTCTGAGACGGTTTCACACAATAACGTGTAACCTGCTTTTCAGTCCAGAACAGCTTTCAAAATAGCTTGAAATTAAAATCCCTTCAAATGAAGAATGACGATAAGGACACAAAGTGCAGTTTAAGGCTTACTCTTTTAGCCACTGGTAGTTATTGGTAAGTTGTTAAGTTTTTCTCTGCAGATGGAACTCCAGAGGAGTTGAGGTTCCAAGCTGCTTCCCACAGAAGGAGCTCTGATGGATTCAAAAGCTATCTGACATGAAGAAAACCAACCTAGACCAGTAGACACGATTGCTTCGCAAAATGTTATAATAGATTCTGTTAGTGAATTTATTTGCCAACAGTTATGAATTGCTTATATTAAAGTATTCAAACAAAATGCAAGCCATACTGTATAAAGCCACAATATAATATGTTACTATGTTTTGCTGTTTGCTTTTGGCATATATATGTATTTAATTTTATATGCTGCTTCGAAAACATTCTACCCTTGAAGGGGGGGTAAAAAGAGTTTTTACTGAATGAAATCATAACAAAATACTGTACAAAACAAGACACAAAGGGCAAGTGTGGCAAATTGTGGGCTTTCCAGAGACATTTAGTTGGTCACCATTTGAAAACAAAATGCTCTTCTGTTCAGGGAAAAATACAAGTTCCCTCTTCTGGAAAAATGTTTTAAGAAGCATATTTTTGGTAGGTGCCAAAAACTGAGAAGGGCCAGCTATTGCCTTATCCATACTGGTATGAAGTTCCAGAGAGTTGTGGGGATACTGAATCCCAACTCCATGCTGCCACGGACTGGAGTTCCAATATTGCAGGACATCTGATGAGTGCAGCAACCAAACAGGCAGTTGGTCATTAGGTAGGTTCCTCCCTCTAGCAGGAGAAGACGGAGGCAATTGTGGATGGATGTGGACACTGCTAATGGTAAACCAGCTGACCCAGAGAATCAGAACTATGGGCATCCTATGATTTTTGCCAGTGCATGAAACTTGACAGCCAACGAAGAACTCTGCTTTCTGAGAGTCTGAGCTTTTCCTTTCTTTTTTTAAAGAGGGAATTTCCTACCCATTATCCACAGGGAATTTCCTAATTTATGCTGCCTCAGCTGTGCTGCAGGAAGTTGACTTCCCTTCAGCATCTTTGCTATATGAGTGAGTCAGGCGACCCCACTGGATGGAACGAGCTGGGATGTGCCTGCAGAAGGGCAGATTTGCAAAACTCGGACGGAAGGACAGCTCTTCCTATGAGAGGTCGATCCTGGATCCAACCTAATAGTTGAACGTGTGTAGAGTGGCACTTTGCCTAAGCTGCTTGCTCTTTCCTGACTACCAAACCGGACACCCCCACTCCAAGCTTCTTTTAAACCCGAAGAAGTCTCCAGTTGCCATTTTAAGAAGGAGAGAGAGAGAGAGAATTAATGAGACATTTGCCCTTAACACTCAACCTACTTGATTATTGACTCTCATTTATTAAAACTTGCTCTCCAGTTACATCAACTCAAAGTGCATTGATTCACTCACTTGATTAAGCAGTGTTCTAGACCCTGATGCAAAAACTCCCCTCTCTTGCGGTTTTAAAACTTTTGCAAATTACAAATGTAGTCATTCTGTTCCGAAACAAGCCCAGTTAGGATCTTTACAGCATTTGGGCATTTTTAAAGCATTTCCTTCACTTTGTCACTTGTCTAATTTAATTCAGCCCAATTTATGGGGTTTTTTTTGCATATGATATATGTACCCCACCCCTTTAAAGAATTAGTCAATTTCTTTTTAACTTCCTAGATTTCTTCTCCCTCATAGTCAGGTGCTTTTCCTGCTTAGTGAATGAGTAATGCTTCATGCTTAATACTCCTTCCAATTTCACTAAGCTAAATTAGCTTTGTATGAAAAGCCTTGTCTCTTTATGGGGGTAACTGCTGGAAAACTGCCACTGTATACAGTGTAAAGATAAATATCTTAGATCTGGGTTGTTCCATCTGTACTTGTATACGTCTCATTTATTCATGCCTGCATGCTCTCTATGGACACTAAACGTGACTATATAAATACACTGCAAACTTTAATAATGCTTTTATGCCATTCTCCTATTGCTTTGCTCAAAGAATCCTGGGAAATGTTTTATTTATTTACTTACATACTTACTTAAACAACTTATATGCCACCCCCTTCACATAAGCCTCGGGGCGGCTTCTAGTCATAAGTAAAAGTCAACATATAAATACATAAAATAGTGGAGACATCCTGGCAATTTTAAAGTCAATAAATAACCTTAACAATTAAAATGACATTTAAATAAAAAGGTTTAAATAAAAATGTTCAGTCCTGTGCTAAGAATTCTCCAGGTCCATTACAGCGGGTGCAGCTCTCTCGTGGCCAAGCAATTGTTGGTGGCCTCCGTCTGTCATCAGCCCCAGTAACTTGGTCAAGGATAATGGGAGATCTAGATTGGAGAGCTAGATTCTTATTCCTGCATCAAATGTTTCTGACCACAGAACTACACAGAACCTTGTTTGGAGGTATCTCCTTGGCCACTGTGGGAAAGGGGTAGTGGATGATCTTAACACCCTAACCACTCAGACCAAAGCAACAGGACAAAAAGATTTGTCGTTGCTAATTACGAAGTTGCGTCCAACCCATCGTGACCCGATGGACAACATTCCTCCAGGCCTTCCTGTCCTCCACCATCCCCCAGAGTCCACTTAAGCTCACACCAACTGCTTCAGTGACTCCATCCGGCCACCTCATCCTCTGCCATTCCCTTCTCCTTTTGCTGTCAATTGTTCCCAGCATTAGGCTCTTCTCCAGGGAGTCCTTCCTTCTCATTAGGAGGCCAAAGTATTTGAGTTTCATCTTCAGTATCTGGCCTTCTAAAGAGCAGTCAGGGTTGATCTCCTCTAAGACTGACTGGTCTGATCTTGCAGTCCAAGGAACTTGCAGGAGTCTCCGCCAGCACCACAATTCAAAGGCCTCAAAAAGGTGATCCACTGGAGAAGGAAATGGCAACCCACTCCAGTACCCTTGTCATGAAAACCCCATGGACAAAAAGATAGCTTTGCTTCAAGAACAGTCTGTAATGGTCTGCATTTTTGCTTGCATGAATGACATCTAGGAGACACGGATGTGTTCTGGCGGCCGGCTCACGGGATCCGAGTCGTCCTAATTTGGGATCCAAGGTGAGCTGCATAAATGCTTTGTTCCTCTTCCATTCCATGAGCAGCAATGCCCTTGGCTCTTTTCATTAGGCTCTTTTCTTTAAGAACAAAACAAATTTTGTTTGCTTGCTTGTTTTTTATAATGAAGCTGATCAGATTGGGTGTGCTCTCCTGGGAATGGGAATGGACAATAGCTAAGAAACAGGGAGTTCCACTGGGTTGTAAAGGTCAGCAAATAGAGGAGCTTTTGTTATATAGATTCCAGCTCACACAAGAGCATTTCGGGAAACTGGACAGACTGAGCCATGCACATCTAATTGGCTGTACTTTCAGAAGAAATGAAGCATAGTCACAAGTGGATATATAAGACCTGGGATGAAAGAAGCAATCATTTTATATGTTGTGCATGGTTGAATCTCTAGAGCAGTGTTTCCCTAACCAGGATCTGCAGGGTACCAGGCTGGGGAGGACTCACACAGGTGGTTCACTGTCTTGCCCGGAGACCTACACCAGGCTGTTAATTGGCTTTATCTACTCCTGACTTTGTGGCAGAGGTAGGATTTTAGAGTTACTGAAAGTGCATCCCTTTTCCCGCTTTTCTGCTACATAACCTCTAGGTGGCATTGTGACGCAGAGGAATAGTGCAATTAGGCAAAGAAAAAAGCTTCATCTTTTGCTCTCACCTGCAATAGCAAGTGTTTCCTGCTGAATAAAACTTGTGGGAAGTGGTATATAGTTGCAGAAGCAAAAGTGGATGGTCACAACATTGTCTAAAGCACCTGGGAACAACCATGAGTAGGGAATGAAGACCGTACAATAAATGCTTTGCATAAAAAGATAAATGTTTAATTGGTTAGATTATTTGGTATGATTTAATTGACCAAAAAGTTGCCATGTTAATCCAGCAAATTTTAAAGTATTGCTTATTTTAATGCAAACACTTAAAAAAAAAAAATCAGCCCTTGACAAACCAATTCTAGAACAGGCATTCCTTCCAGTTTAACAGAGGGCGAAATGCTTCCTATAAAATGTTTTTCCCGCTCTAGAATAGAAATACAGTAGTTTCTCCGTTGCTGTTGGAGTGCAGGGCCCATCAGCCTCATACAGCATAGCCAGTGGTGATGGCTAATGGGAGCTGCAGTCCAGCAGCAACTGGAGGGGTAGCATCTTCCACATTTGTATTCTATATCCATTGTTCTCCTGCCCATACATACATTGTTTCAGATTTAACTGACGATTCACTCAACCAAATCTTGTGCAGTTAATTGATAGATTTTATTTACACAATGTTTCACTGAAACCTGCAATGCAAAACCAAGGTTTGCATTCCTGCTAGGCCACGAAGCTTGTTCTGTACACTCTTGTTTGCCCAAACCTCACCAACTGCACAAGGATGTTGTGAAATTAATATGCGGAGAGGCATTTATATTTTTCCTTTAATGCCTGTGATTTAGCACCCCTGGAGCAAATTCCTGAAGAGAGAGGTATCCTTGGTTTGAATTTCCAGAATGCTGACACAGAATCATCGGACTTTTCCAATAAGCCAACTGAATAGCTCTTATGATAACAGAAAGTCCAGTTTGGGTACCTGGCTTGCTTATTTATTCATGTCATTTCTGCCAATAGACAAAGGTCTCTGGATAGTTCACAAACCAAAAGCTGCATGAGCATAATAAAAGAACGAAACTTGCATCAGAAATGGCATTTCAATCCCAACCAGCTCCCAGGAGAATCCCTGTGTGTTAAGAGGTCAGCTTTTACGGGCCTCATGTTTTCTTAAATACATAAATTATCACCCCAGAATTGCATCCCTTGGGAAACATCCAAATCAGGGATCCAGAAAGGCCCACATAGAGAATTTATTTTATTTATTTATTTTTCGATTTATATCCTGCCTTTTTCCTACAAAGGGCTCAAGGCAGCTTACATCTCCTCCTCCATCTTATCCCCACAACAACAACCCTGTGAGGTAGGTTGGGCTGAGAGTCTGTGACTGGCCCAAAGTCACCCAGTTGGCTCCATGGCTGAGCGGGGACTAGAACCCAGATCGTCTGAGTCCCAGTCCCATGCTCTTAACCACCACACCACACTGGCTCTCCTGCAAGCTCAAAATGCTTCCCGAGATTTGATGATGCAAGCCAGAAGTCAGGCAAACTAGCAATTTGGGGAGTTTCTAAGCCTTGCAAAAGCATTTCAACCTTTTGGAGTGGAAATCGCTATGGAAAAGCCACAAAGGAATATACAATGGGGGGAAAGGAGCCAGGCAAGGGGGAGGCAACTAGCCACGTGAGGAGCACAAGACAGCCTGACCTGAGCCCCTGCTCACAGCCCTAGCTGCTCTTTGCTGTGCTACAAATAGCTCTAAACCAAAGCAGAGAAACGAGCGCTCCCAAGCACAAATGCCAAAGACTGTTCTGGCACCTTAAATGCCAACACGTTTATTCTGCCTTTCAAGGACTGCAGTCCACAGTCAACTCCCCGAGATCTGAAACGAAGAACTGATGAGACTAAGGAGCGGTGCCTAAGGATTCCCTATTTCGCTTCTCTCCCTACCACTCCCGCCCCCCCCCCCCGCCTCGTGCCATGTCTTCTTAATTCTCGTGCAAAACCTGAGAGACGCTCTGACCATCATTAGGGAGCGCAGGTGCGCAGGTTCGCGCTCTGGCTGGGCACCTGGGATTTCCGGATTCTGGTCCCCACCCGGCCATGAAGCTCGCTCGCTCGCTCGCTCCCTCTCAGCCTGCCCACGGTCGCTCTTGGCGCTGCGCCCCCGCCGTCGGGTCCTCGCAAGAGGGAGGCACGCAAGCCCCGAAAGCAGGGCAGCAGCGACCATCATCCTCGCGCGGGTGCGATCCTGTAGCTGCGGGAGCTCAACCCCGCGAACCGGCGCGCCCCGGATGCGGGCCCCTTCTGCCGCCGTCCCAACGTGCAGCGGCAGCCGCGGGGCACCGGCGCAGCGCACGTGCGCGGGGCGGCGGCGGCGGGGGGGGGGATGCGCGGGAGCCGCGCCGGCCCGGGGCCCCTCGCCGCGCCGCGCCCCCCCTGCGCGCACCTGCCCCGGCCGCGCCGCGCCGCCCCGCGGGCCCGCCTGCGCGCCCCCCTCGCCGGGCGCAGGCGGCGCTCCCCGGGGAGCCGCGCCGCTAGAGGGCAGGGACGGCGCCGCCTTCCGCTCGCCCGCCGCCCCGAGCCCCGCAGCGGCGGCAGCCGGCGCCGAGGTGAGTCCGGGCGCGGGAGGCGCGCCCGGGGAGAGGCTGCTTGCGGCCGCGGGCATGGTAGGGAGAGGGCCCGGGCGAGGCGGGGGCCCGGCAGGCGGAAAAGAAGCGTGCCCCTGAGAGTGCGCGGAGCGCCGCGATCCTGCGCGCGCGCCCCCCCCACCCCCGGGGGACTTTCTGGGTAGGCCTGCGAGCGATTGCGCTCCTGGATGATACTCGCTTTCCCCGCGAACAGCCTGGACGAATCTCAGGGATGCAACTGCTCCTGCGCTGCTTGGATCGTGGGCTGGGGGTGAGGAAGGTGGTCGAAAAGAGCGGCTGCCCCCCCACCCCCGAAAGGCTGGCCGGGGGAACGGGGGAGAGTTGGAGCCCAGTCCGTAGAAATTCACTCTTGCCCTTTGCTCTTCTGCTTGGCTGGTGGGTGTGCTTATTGTTGTCTGGGGCGGGGGGGGGTGCATTTTGGGGAGGGCTGTAGGACAAGGAGGAAACTGGGCTCTGTCGGAAGTTTAATATTTGTTGAGAGTTTGTGCTTTATGTTGTATAAACCAAAATAAAGTTGTTATTGTTAGTAGGGGCAGTGATGATACATTTTTTAAAAAAATATCCAGTGTAATTAGCAGGTTAGCCACACTGGGTTCAGCGAGGCGTAGAAGCTGAAACGTGCGCATAAATTGCACTAGCAGACAGAGGGCGGGGAGGGGGGGAGATTTGGACCTCAGAGTTTTCTTTTTTCACATATCCTGCAAGTTGATTCAAGCAAACATTTGGTTACAATGGGGAGAACATTCCGTAGGAGCAAAGCAAAAGCTTTGGAGGAAAGAAAAGTTGTTGTTGAGGTGTTGTGGTTATATTTTGTGGAAGTCACTGCCGGGGCACTTTCTGGAATTCTTATGCAAGCCTGAAGGCAAGATGTTTTTTCTAAGAGGTTGCCTGACACAGGCTCTCTTGCTAAGCGCTCATTTTGGAAATAGTATCTTTCTAAAGGATGTTTTGCATAGGTTTGTTTCAGTTGCTTTCCTTTAAAAATGGCTTTTATACAAATCGATTAAGGATTCCAATGCTAGTCCTGATAGCCAGGCTGGTGCAGTGTCTCAGGACTCAGGAGATCCGGGTTCTAGTCCCTGCTCAGCCGCGGAGCCAGCTGGGTGACTTCGGGCCAGGCACAGTCTCTCAGCCTACCTCACAGGGTTGTTGTTGAGGGGACAAGACTGAGATCAGGAAGATGTAAGGCATCTGTAAAAAAAAGAAAAGAAAAGCTGGACATAAATCAAATAAATTAAAAAAAGAGAAAAAACATGTCCCGTTTCACCATGGAATAAATACAATTGGATTTTTTTCTCTAACATGGTGACCTTATACATGTCTGCTCTAAACTAAGTTGTGCTGCGTTCTTTCAGGTTTATGCCCATGTCAGTGTGGAGAGGGGTTTCTGTTCCCCATACCCATGCTTGCCGAGGGGGAGCAGAGTGTGCCGGACCCTCTGTGGTCCAGATTAGGGGTCCCAGGGTTGTTCCCCTCCCAGCTAGTGGTCACAAAAGACCTCTGTCCATACGCTTAGGACAAACATTAATAGAGAGAGAGAGAGAGAGAGAGAGAGAGAGAGAGAGAGAGAGAGACACCAGCTGCAGCCTATTTAAAATCCTACCCTCTGATCTTAGTAATGCAGAAACTGAGTGTGGTTACACAGTCTACACATACCAAGAGGAAATACAGTCTTACATTATTTTATTTTTATCCCGCCTTTTTTCTTTTCAAGGTTTACACAACTCTCCTCTTCGTTTCAATCTTATCCTCCCTCACAACAACCACCCTGCGAGGTAGGCTGGGCTGAGAGAGGCTGAGACTGGCCCAAAGTTGCCCAGTTGGCTCCACAGCTGAGTGGAGACTCGAACCCAGGGCGCCTGTGCTCTTAACCACTCCACCACCCTGGTCCTCTAGCACTAAACCCTGGGGGGATTTGAACTCCCAGGCGTGGGCCCGGGAGCTAGAGCCTTCCCCACTGGGCCACATGAGCAAATCAAAGCAGCTTCTGCAGCTGGTGCTTGTTTAGGGCAGCAGCTTGAGGGTCCTCAGGGCAGAGACCCCAGCCGGTGCCAGGGGCAGGCATCTGAGGGTCAAGATCTGCACAGGCCTGCTTCTGCCCTGAGCAGCGAGCACCAGGGTTCCTCCTTGCTGCTTATTTGCTTGGCGGCATGAGCAAGCCGGCTGTGCCATTTCCTCCTCCTCCCCCCCCCCCCCCACCACCAAGTTCTGGGGAAGATCAGAGGCAGGCGAACAAGCAGGCTGCAGCAGTGGAGAGGTAGGGGAAGCCCGGAGGGCTCCTGCCAGTGGGTCTTTCTGGGGTGTTGGTGCATGATGGTAATCGCTCTGGGCACTGTCTTAAAATTTAGCAGGTCCCTGCTTTAAACATCTCAGTTCGAAGGGTCTAGGAAACGGTTTTGAGAGATGGGGAGCCGCAGTCAGTCAGAGCAGACAATAATTATCTAGAGACATGAATGTTTCCCCAGATAGAATGAGAGGTCGCCCTGCTCTTATGCTCTATCCATGGAAATCGTGGTTAATTTTGCAGCTTAGGACACCTGTTGATCTTGTCTCTGGCACCAGGCGATGCAGAGCATTCTTCTCTGTTGAGCTTCGAGGCTTTGAAATGTTAGCAAGACAGCAGTTCATTAATATTTTCACACTACCCTGCGAGGATGAGGGTCCTGCTCACAGTAATTTTGATTCTTGAGTGTGTGGAACCTGGTTAGTCATTGAAAAGCACATTGCAGCTTGCTGCATTCATATGCCCTCTTGCTCTCTGTTTATATGTGTTTTTCTAGGAGTGAAAGGGAGCAAACATTTTGGCGTGTTGCATCTGTCGGCCAATCTGCTGTAATTTGTTCAATATGGCACTCCTCATTTCTGTTTCTAAACCTGTTTCCTTTTGGTGTAGCAGTTGGAAGTTTTGCAAGCCTACACATATTAAGTGTGTCTCAAAACAACATAAGGGAAAGGTTTTTTTTTTTAATACACTATTGTTCAAAGGCAGGGAGTTAAGAACTGGAACCACAGTGTGTGCATTTTCTGAATAAGAACAGTATCTTATTGGGACTACTGCTTGTCTGAACAAAATGTTTTCAGACATTTTATTTTTAAGGGTGGACTTTTTATTGCTGAAAACAGGCCTTTCTTCCAGGTTTCCAGGAGCTGCTTAAAATGTGAAGTTTTTCCTGAACTGGTGAGATAGCCAGTATGAGCCTTTCACTGAATAAATCTTAGGCAGTCATTCAGTTCAGGGCTATAATAATTTGCATAACTTTGCATGTTGGAAAATAGCATTTTGTTACTTTTAAAAGAAAAATGGGTAAGTTGTTTCTGGTCTCGGAGATCAGAGAAAATGTGTTCAGTTTGCATTTTAATACAGACTTGCCTAATTCTGCACTTTTGAAATGCTATGTCAACCAAAACTCAGTTGCCCTTCAAAATTTGCACGTTTCTGAATTGTGCATTGGTATTTTTCAGGCCAAAAATGCCTGCTTGCTTAACACACATTTTTGCAGTGCTCCAGTTGAATATTTTTTGCAGTGTTCCAGTTAACAGTGTTTTCTGTAATTTGCACAACTGTGTATGCGTTCTTTGGATTGGAGAATGCCACTGTAGGGCCTTGAAGCTGGAAAGCCAAATAATCCCCCCCCCCCTGCCCAAGACAATACTGGGAGGGTGCAGGACTCTGCCCACTGTTCTAGGGGCTGATCCTGCTTCCCGAACTGTATTGGGCTGCCTGGTCTCCTCAGAAGATTGCTTTTGGATAATTGGGAACGAGTCTCTGATGAAAAAGACCGTCTTGCATTTTGTTAGTAGACTGGTGAGATCTCCCACAAGCTTCAGTTTTTGTTGTGCTATAAACTTCAAACCTGCTTTGTCCCCATGTGATGTGACAATTCCTCCTTTTCTCATTGTCAAATAGACATTCTTTTAGGGTGAAGCTTGCTTTTCGTGACTTTTATAAGGTGGAATTCACCACCAGTTTCTTGCTGTTTACTTAACTTGTGGCACAATAAAAATCTTTGCAGGGTTGACTGTCTTGTGTATATTGAGTGGTAACAATGCCAAATAAATCCAGTTCAGCTGCGGGTTGCAAGCACAGCAAAATGTGGAAAAGTCCAAGGCGGCAGGGGGTGAACAGCTCTGCCACTTGCTGTATCTAAAGTTAATTTAAAGTATCTAGGGAATGAGGACCCAGACTCTACAGACCTCCTAATGAAGGCTCTGAAATGACAGGGACTCTCCGTCGTTGTCATCCAGTCTGTTCTACGAGAGATTCCAGAGGTTGAGCATGCACATCTTGGAGGACTTCCACGCATAGGGTTGCTGTGAGCTGGGGATGACTTGAAGGCAAATAATAAGAGATACTCATTAAGTACCCACCTGATTAGAAAGAATCACCTATAATCTCATCATAAGGGCAATTAATACCATGTAGGTTATTTGCATTGGTGGCTGGCTGGAATGACTGGCTATGAGTTACTCACATATACCCTGTGAAAAGAATGGTATGTGCAGATTACCTATACATCTATTTTGGTATATTTCAGTGCTCAGAAGCCTCAATTGAGTCTACTTCCTGTGGAAGCGTGCTAGAGCTAACCTTTGTATCGCCTGCTCACTGTTTTGTGTGTGGATTGTGCCTGTACAAGGGGAAAAACCTCTTCATGGCGGTAACAGTTCTTTTCTATGGCTTCGTGTTGCGATTCTTGAAATGGCGACACTTTCAAGATACATTGGAGGTTTTTCTTTCTTTATTTGGCTGGCACTCAGCCTGATAAGAAAAGTGATTCAGATTGCTGTGATCATCAGATGAGAAATGACAAATGACAGCAAACTTCACCAGGAAATAGATACAGGGAGGATGTGATACTTGTCAGAACCTGTTTCCAAATGTGAGGCTTCGTGCCAGTGAATTTTAGTACAGTACTTTGTGATTAAAAATGTGGCGCAAGCAGCGTGAGTTCCATGTTTGCGATAAGTGGAGAGGGTGGTTTCTTTGACAGGCCAACTCTGGTTTTGGGGTATTTTGAAGAGCCAGCGTGGGGCTGGTAAAAGAACGCTCTGCTCCACCCCCAATAATTTGCAAAATATCAGCACTCCTGTTACCATAGCTGCTGCTTCCCATTTGCTTTTAAATATGTATCATGTTGCAAGCTGGCCACGTGTCGGAGCAATCAAGGCTGCATCTGGCCAGCTGCAATTTGTAGCCAAACCCACAAGTATTTTTACTGATGCACAGAACCAAATAGAGGAATTCTCCCCCCCACCCCCACCGCCCATGCTTCACAGGCAAACAGTTTGAGCAGCACCAGGGTTTTGAAGGACCTTGGGCAATGCACCCCACCCCACTCCAGTGAATCTCCCTTCCTTTGCCATCATCGGGGGCAGTTTCGTGCCTTGCCGTCTTTCTCATTCTTGCGAGAGTCTGTTTGCTTGACATGCAGCAGCTTCTCATGGTCACCCTTCCTGCCTACTGCATTCTCTGGGCTAGACCTTCACGTTTGAGGAGGGATGCATTGGTCATTGGGCCTGTGTGAGCTTTTTCTGTGCTGGACCCGCCCCTCCGCCCCCTGCAGCCCTTCCATCATGCGCACTGTGGACATCATGGCGTTTTTGGAGTCATTTTCATGGCAGCATATATTCCTAGACTCTTGAAAGGCACAGCTCGCAGCAGAGTCACAAAAATTGCACTGCAGAAGTTTTGTGATGAAGCTTCGGTTTGGGAAAGTCAGAGATCTAGAACAACTGTGGCCCATTTACCGTATTTTTTGCTCCGTAAGACTCCCTTTTTTCCCCCTCAAAAGTAAGGGGAAATGTCTGTGCATCTTATAGAGTGAATATGTGTGTGCAGTAAGTCTGTCAGATGTGCAGCCCATGGGGAAGTGATGGGGGATGTGCCTGTGATGGTGTGCCCATTTGATTCAGAATATTTTTCTTGTTTTCCTCCTCTAAAAACTAGGCGCGTCTTAATGGTCAGGCGCGTCTTATAGAGCGAAAAATACGGTATTTCGTTTTGATACTGCCCAGGAGCAGTTAACAAAAGTTTTCCTTAAATGAAAATTAAAAAGGCACACACACAGAGAACCAGAGAGTTGGAGCAGTGGCGTTGGGAGGAGAAAGCATTGCAAAGTGTTGCTTATGAATTTTAGCACTTAGAATGACACGACACAATATGTGCCTCTTATTTCATCTCTCTTTTACTTAAGTGTAAGTGCGTGGGGCCCTGATTTGGATCAGGACCACTGCATGCAGGTTGGAAAGCTGAAATCTTGGCGTCAGCACTGTTATCTGAAATTTGCCTCTCCCACGCAGCAGCTACCCATGCTGAGAGAAATGGAAAATTAACACACAGGGCATAAAAATGAAAAAACAGACCTTTTTGCAGCAAGCTCTTTAACAGATCGGGTTAAAGATGCATGCCAGGGCTGGCGATGACTGTACAAAATGATACTGAAAAGTTGGGACCAGTCGTGAGCTCTAACCTCTCTAGCATCTGAGGGGTGTTATCGTTTTATGGGGAGAGAGGGTTATTCTCTTAGGTTTAAATACCCTAATGGCATATGGGCAGTGTTCAAATACTAGGGCAAATTCCTTTCTCCCTTTTTAAGGGCACTGTCTTTTTAAATCCCCCCACCTTTCTTTTTGGAAAATGCAGTATAATACATGAAGTGATTAGAAAACTTTTTATAGACGCCAAAGCAGGATTAATCATTACACCACCTGTTTTTTTTTAAGTTTTTGACATGGGGTTTTAAAAAAAGAATGAGCAATTGCGCAGAGTGGTGTCACATTGACAGCCCTGTATTCAGAGCAGGATGCGGAGCATATTCTACTTTGAAAACTGTGCACCTCATAAGTGTGGGATAAGTTTCATAATTGCTTCCCAATGAAAGCAAGCAAGCAAGCAAGCAAGACAAGGCAATCAAATTCAAATCAGGGTTGGAATATGAATGGAAGTCGATTTCTTTCCACTGAGGTTTAGCTCAGTTTTCTCCTTCCCGGTGTCCTGGAGATGTGTTGGAATGCAACTCCCATCATCCCCAGTCAACTCCTCTGGAAGGCACCCGGTTGGGAAAGGCTGTAAAGCTATTTCTGTTTTGTGGTGATGATTCTTAAGTCCTCTTCAGGGAATAAAGGTAGTGGAACTGCAGCAAAGAGTCGTAAGAGACAATACTTTAATTCCATCTGTAGCAGCATGCATTTTCTGTTGGGTTACTCTCAAGTAGGTGTGGGACCTACATTGGAGGAGTAGAGGCTTTAACTCTCTCCCCCTTCCACTATTGGTGAATCTCGATGGGGTCTCTTCTACCATAGAGTAAAAATAGAAGTCGAGAGTCGGGAGATCAATTGCGAGAAGCGTTTTTAAAGCAGTGCCTGGTTTGGCCCAAAGTGTCTGTGATCTAAGTCAGGAAATACAGTACTAACTTGCATCCAAATTACATGCAGAGACCAGGGCCTGGATCTGCCAGTCCAATCCTGTCCTGGCTGCTCCAGAGAGGTTGATCCCAAATGTGGAAGACAGAAGCAGTATTGCGAGTGTTCCCTAATTCTGCACTGCATCTGGGGTTATAGAAAAGCTTTTGCCCTCACGCTTCCCCATAGAGGAGGGGTGGACAACTTAAAACAATGCTTTAACCTACAGTCTGCCTTCCCATAGGCTGTGTTGGCTCAAGTGGGTGGAAGGTTTAGGCCACAAATCTCCGAACCTCCTGGTTTTCTCCTAACCTGCTGGGCACAGACACCATGCAGAGCCCCTTCCTAGCCTCTGATGTTCCTACCTGGGTTCTGGACTCTCTGGTCTGCAGAAAGATTGGCATTTGCATTCCATAAATAGCCTGCTTTCTCTCCACCCCGCAACACCCCAAGCTTAGCTGTTGAAGTTTAATACTGTAAGAGGAGGGAGATGGGTCATGGGCTAGTGGGAGACACGCTTCTCCCAATATCACCCAGGAAAGCTGGATTGCTCCCTGCCCAAACTGCTGGTGAGCTGCTGCCAGCCTGTGTCAGTAGTACTGGACTCAGTGGACCAGAGGTGTAGCTCAGTACAGGGCTGTCTCCAAAGTTCCAGTAGGGATATACCTCTCCTGTTTGATTTGTGTGCAGGGGATCGCTTGCTCTTCCCAATCTGTCTGCAGCCCTGGAATTCCCTGACCCCTGCCCTGTCCTTCTAACCGTACAGCACTGGTGGTGGGCGAATTAGTGTCAAGGATTAGTTTCCTCATCTCACGTTCTTTCTCTGTGAATGTGTCCTGTGGAAACACTGCCTGGATGCAGGGTCAGCGAAATTCGAGTTGACCCTTGAACTGACAAGGAATTCAGTATCTGCTCCATCTTGGCCCTCTGTTATCCCAAAAGTTCACATGGGAGTATTAAGCTGTGATAACTGCATTGTTTGAAAAAAGCTCTTGCAGATCAGATAAGCTCATCAGGAGGTTGACAAGGTAAGAGATAATGCCATAGCTTGTAGCAACAACCAAAGCGAAATCTACTCCGGCAATCCAACGGAGCCTGCAGTAAAATTCGTCTGTTCTGGGCCAGAATATTTTGGAACCATGAATCACATTCTTACTTCCTTTAATAGGCATTTTAATGGACTTGTGCTCTGATAGAAAATCTTCAACCTTTTCTGCTGCTGACAGTAATATTGGCCATTTCCCCCAAGTTTCTAGATTTGTTTCCACCCCCTCTTTTTTCTTTTTTAAATAATACTTTACCTCACTTGCTGATTACTTGCTTTCTTGAGTAGCTAATTGTGAGCAGTTTGTCAAAGGCCCATTGAAAAGCCTGAATAAATGATTCCAGCTGGTTCTCTCTTAGCCTGGCATTTTAGCAGACATAAAATGCAGTTTTATGCTTCTGTGCTCTGTGTTGTGAGACCTTAAGGGAATCTCTTACCTATGTGTGTTTTTATGGAAGCAAGTCCTGCTGAATTCAATTACTTCCAAGTAAGTATGCATCTAATTGAGCTTGAGTTTTCCATGTGGCTTTTTCTCCTTTAATAGAGCCAAGGGACGGTTATGGTCTTGGTCCAAGTGGTGATAAAAGGAAACTCGTACTCCCTTTCTTTTCCAAATTTCACTGTGGGAGCAAAATCGACAAATAAAACATCATACACCATGCAGTTTTCTTGACAGGAGAATCTGGGAATCTTAACCCCATCTTTCATCATAAATAAGTTCAAGGTAACCAACAAACCACTTGAAAATAATTAAGCAGAAAACATCAATTACAGAAAAATCTGTAGAAATAAAACAGCAACAAAGAATCGATCTTACATGCCGATTGTTGGTGCCAACTGTAAACTACAAAAGAGGAAAAAGACATAGTGATACTATTATGATTTGTTGCAATTTAATAATTGTTATCTGGTTGTTTGGCTTCAATTTGTTGTTGAAGATGCTGTCAGTGTATCCCATATATAAGGAGAATTTCTGAAATGTTACATAAATGGAACTTTCGTATATTGTGAGAACAAGACTTTGCAATGGTGTGCATTGCGTCCAGATTGCGTTGCACACAAAGGTGTGTCACCCAAGAGCCATTTTTCCCAACACACGCCTTGCACTATCAAAGGGTATGTGGACAGGCAGCCTTTGCTTCCCTTTCCTATTTGGATTTTATTTTTGGTCTCCGTTTAGCACACTGTGTGCCCACAAGGCACTGAACAAAAGGAGGGAGAGCATGTTTGTGTGGGGCCCGAAGAAGCACAGATGCTGCAGGCTAATTTGGAGAAGGGCTTGCGAGGAAGCAGCAGGTGCTTGTGCTAGGAGGAGGTGGCCGAATGCGGCAGGAGGGTTGCTCTTGTGCCCATTTTGCAGATGATGAAGGGAGACTGAGAGGCACAGACCAGTGCGAGTCTTTCCAGCAGGGATGGCGGATGTTGGCACTCGGCTTGGTGGTTCTTTGCAGTTCTCATCAGCATCGCCCGTGCTGGACCTTGGGGGAAGTTGCAGACCAACTACCTGGGAAGGGCCGTACTTTCCCCATACCCGCTGTCCAGTGAACCATTCGCACTTAAGGCATGATATATGCATGTCTGGATTGAAATAACCCCTGTGAGAATTGCCCCTTTAATTGTTGTTGGTCGAGAAGTCGTGTCCGACCCATTGCGACCCCATGGACAACACTCCTCCAGGCCTTCCTGTCCTCCACCATCCCCCGGAGTCCACTCAAGCTCACACCAACCACCTCAGTGACTCCATCCAGCCACCTCATCCTCTGCCGTCCCTTTCTTTTGCCATCTACTGTTCCCAGCCCCTTTAATAGTCTCTTCTAATCCAGAAGATACCTCTGGATTACCTTTAGCAAGTTAGAGCTGCTAACTTGCTAAAAAGCATAGACTTTTTGCTTTTCAATAAGGTCATAAAACTCTTGCAAAGAGTTGCTCCTTTTTTTAAAAATTTTACCAAGTAAGCTCCTCTTAATGGTACTAGCTAGGCAGACATAAAAAGTTCCATTGGACTGTTCAATGTCTCAATTTTAGCTTGCTATGATTTAGGTTTGGTTTGGCTAACAGCCACTTGTATTGACAATAAAATAAAATAGAGGAGAGGAAGCTGATATGTAGAATTTTGTCCTTGGGCTGTTTAATTTTATTCACTTTTACTTTTGCAAATACATAGAACTTTTTATCTCTTATTGTGGTGGCTGGGTGTTATAAACACTACAGTTTTAAGCAGAATATTCTAATCAGTGAATTGCACCAGTTCATGATTTGGCATTGAATTAAATTTGGGCAAGTGTGCCTTATCTCGCACTCTCTTTATAAGACTTGCATTTTGAGAAAATGTGACAGGCAAACATTCTTAGACGGATGGCCATGAAAAAGGATGTTCTTCATGTAGCTAATAGGAGGAAGTGAAGCATGGGCAAAAGGGAAGGCAGAAAAGTAGCAGCCGTTCTATTACGCAAGGGGAAGTGAGAGATTTTTTTTTTAAAACCCTGCTTTTGCTTTGACTCACCCAGCACAGAAGTCTGTCTGTACGCGCCTTGCTCAACTTGGAACCCTTCAGATGAGTTGGACTGTAATTCCCAGTTCAGCACATCTGGATAGCAGTGGGCTGAGCAATATCTTGTTTAACAATTTCCCATCCAGCGCCTCTTATGCAGTACGCTGGTTTTCTAGCAGATTCATTAGTGTCCCCGGTCGACACCAAATTAGACCTTCCTCCACATTAGGAAGCATGTGAAAAGTGTTTTAATTGGGTCCTGGAATATCTTATTGTTAAAACTGTTTAAGGGAAGATGTGTGGGTCTCTATTGTATGCCTATATTTTTGTGTGTGGATGTTTTTATATGACGTGCAATATTACATTTGTAGTTTTGTGATCTCGGTAAACCAACCAGAGAACTTTGGCTATTGGGTGGTAGAAACATGTAAGCAATGAAATTAAATTCTCTGGCATGCACACATGGTGGAAAACATACGTTTGACTCAGGGTGTGTGTCTTTAAAAAAAATAAGCGATTTTCCATATTAATAAAAATAGCCAAGGAGGTAGTGTTTTTTGATTTTAATGTGAAAGGATTCAAGTCAAGGCTCACAACTGCTTAAAACAGAATCCACCACCTTCTATCGAACGCATTGATTTAAAGCAAGGGTGGAGAACCTAGCCAGATGGAGTATGAAAGAGAATCCCGTCAGCCCCATTCAGCATGGCTAATGTTCAGGGATGATGGGAGTTCTAGTCCTAAAGTTTGGGATGGGAGAATGGGGAGGGCTGGTCTGCATAGACTGGCTGTGGAATTTGGGGTTCCTTCATTGTAAGCAAGTGACAGTTCAGTTCCTTTGCACAAAGAAAACCAAAATGGGTGGGGGCAGGACCAGATGATGTTGGGGACCCCCCCCACACACACACCCAACCAGTCATACTGGTTTGGGCAAGTGTGTTTATGTGGAATTGTATCCCTGGACCAAGTTTGGCATGCTTGATTTACGATTCTATCTTTGAAAAAAAAAAATGGACTAGTGTACAAAGACTTCCCCCCCCCTTCAACAGATTTATTTTGCTGCTGCTTGTAATCCTTTGGCATTTCCCTCTTGCGTCTTGTTGACGTGCTAAACGCAAGGTGCTTGTGTTTGCCATTTGCATTCTGAAATTATATAATCTTGGATCTATTGTCCTGGTCTTTCCGCATTTCACCTGTGTAGCTCTCTGGGTTTAGGGACTTGCTGAGCCTCCCAATGGTGAGCCCAGGCTTCTTTTCTGGTTCCGTAAGGAGAGGCGCTCCTGGAATGAGTTCTGAAAGTTATACCACTCATATAAATGATCAATGGAGAGAAAAAAATAGGTATCCTTAGTGCTAAAGTTTCAACCTTGGAAGGCTAACGGAAGCTACTCTCTAATCCCATGGTTAACCTTGTACGCTCTTGCTCAAAATACTTTTTCTAAAGCAAATTCAAACAGCTCCTAAAGGAAGCTGTACCTCAATTAGCTTATCCAATAAACTCCAAATATTTGCTTTTAGATATGTGATTAAATCCATTTTAGTTGCCATCCACATGGGTTGGCCAAACTGTTTTACAAGCCCACTTTACTGATTGACAAGATAAACACATTTGCCTAGATTACCAAAAGTTAAGGTTTAACAAAGTCTGTCTTAGCATTTTTCCGTTTAATTAATTAGGCTTCTTCTGCCACTTTATTCCAAGCTTCAGGGCAGGTGACAGATCTTTCACTGCTTCCTTATAAAAATATGCACACACAAACAGTAACAAAACCTGGAATATTCCCCACCCATGCTGAGAACCTTTCCCAAGAGCTAATCAGAAATGTACAGGAAAGAGAAGGAATTTTCTTGCAGTGGAAGCGGAAGGGCATGTCTTACTTTTGATGCATAACTGTGAAGAGGGGAGCCAGCACTGGACAAGCTCTTCCTAATGTTTGCATGCTCATGGTCCCTCTGCTGGTTGGGCCAAAGGTGAAGATGGTGTTTCCATGTGTGTAGACTCTTCCCCATGTTTGGGAGCCCTGCCCAATCAGTTGCAAGAACTGCCATGTAAATTAACCCCTGGTTCTCTCTTTGGGCTCCACAGGGAGAGGTTGGAAGGTCAAGTTAGCAGTTCGAGGCCACCTTCCTTTTCATGGCTGTGGCCAACTGCGGGGGAAGTGAGAAGAGAGAGGGGAAGAAGGGAAGAGCAATAGGCCACATCACAGATCTGCTTAGACCGTGTCCTATCATGGCAGCCGCCCAGAGAGTCATCTTGGCTACTGGGTGGGGTATCAGTTTAATAAGTAAGTAAGTAAATAAATAAATGCCAGAGGACTCTTCTGGCCAGAATGCTGCAGTGAAAACTTGATATCGCTAAGAACCAGCCAGAAAAATATTACTGTATTTTTCATAGAAGACATGTTTGTGGTGGATGGTAGGTCTTCATTGTGGATAGTGCAGGCATATGGCCGGGATTGGTCCTGACTCTTGGACTTTTCTGTGCCTGGACCCAAATAGGAGATGACAGAGTGGAAGCCATGGCTGTCAAAAGCCTCCCTCTGTGTGGAAATACCCTGGATATCCTCCTGAACCTGTTTTGACTCTTCAATGTAATGAGTCTGGGCTCAGTGATGTAGAATGAAGATTCAAGGGTTGCCTGAAATTGTTGCATGTGTAGATTTGTCAGGGTTTTTTCTACAACCCCTGTCTTTGCCTGGGAAGGCTGACTTCTGGGAACATTCAGCCACTTGCCCTGCATTTGGAGCTGTAGAGTTTACACCAGGGAAACAAAGGTGCTTGGATCTCTGTAACAGCTGTGGAACCTTGGAGATGTATTGGCCTACCAGTTTGTTCAGTCTTTCAGTCTTGCTCAACCTGAAATTTTGTTGGGATGCATTATTCTGTTGGTTTGCCTTGCACAGCAGTCTCCAGCCTGCTGCCCTTCTGATGTTTGAGATGACAATTCCCACCATCCCCAACAGATGACCATGCTGGGACTGAGAAGAATTGAAGTCCAAAGGGCCTGGAGGCCACATCTGGTGGGGGGAGCCAGTCTTGCATCAAGATCTGCATACAGGGCCCTGAGACTCATGGAATGGCCAGTGTAGCACATGGCAGAATGTTGTTCTGGGCTCCTAGGAAACTCCAAAGCAATGTGTGCCTATCTGGAGGTCTCTCTCATGCGTGAGGGAAATAGCCTCACAGACACAGTTTGGATTGAGTTCCCCAGTGCCAAAAGACCCGAATTGGGCTTTCCCTGTCCATTCCCCGCTCATGAGAGATCAGTATAGTCTGGCTGTGCTGGTTGGCAAGTCCGTTGTCCATGCTGGACACCTTCATGGCAACAAGAGCCATCAATGGACATGCGCCAATGAAAAATCTGGGGAGCAAGGGTGATCCTGTTCCTCCTCCTGCTTCAGGTTGATGGTGCCTGCACTATTGGCCACTGTGATCTGGACCGTTCTGCTCACCACGTCCAGCTCTAATGCCTTGAGGGCCTTGTTGACTGTCCTCAATTCCATTAGGGTGGTGCGCTTGGTGGCCTCCTTGGGCAACCACTGATTGAGCACTGTAAGTTCCCCACAGCGGTCTTCTCGTCCTGAGAGGGATGCATCCATAATTGCCACATGCAATGGGCTGCAGAAATAGCCGGCCTCACAGAAGACACCTCCTGCTGTTCACCAGTTCAGCAAAGTCCTTGCCTCAGGGGTGGTTGGAGCCTGATGTGGCAGGTGTCCCAATCAGGATCAGAATCGCAGAGAAACCAGTCCTGCAACATTCTCTCATGCAGGTGGGCATATAGCATTGCCAACATCCTCACAGCCATGAGACTCAGGATGCTGCGTCCTCCCTGCAGGGAGTTTAATCTGATGTCAAGAGGAGGAGGAGAGCCAGCGATGCAGCCCCAGGCAGAGCCAAGTAGTGAATTGGAAGTTTCAGCTTACAGTCTTCCCATGAAGCATGTAGAAAGACATCCTGCCCCCTCCTGGGTTATTCCTGAATTTCCCCAACTGCGGGAATCAGACCTTGTGGCAAGGCATGCCTCTGGACCACGAAGGATCAAATGCAAGCAGACGTTCAGGTGGAAGCGACAATGTAGGGCCTCCCTTAAAAGCACTATACTGACCTGATTAACCAGCTGCGCTGACTTACAGGCAGCTATAAATGAACCTAGCTGGAGCCAGGTTGCTGCTGCAAACAACAGCATTTCAGCTCTGTGCTTCACCTTGCTCTGCCGGACTTGACAGAGCCTTGTGTCTTTGCTCGCTCACCTGGACATCCCTGGTTGACCTGGATGTACTCACTGGGCAGCCCAGTAGCTGTCGGATAATATCATCTCGGGACAGACTTCCCTTTTATGGCCCGGAAGTAGACCAGGGAGAAGGGATTTCTCCCTTAGCCTTGTTCCTGAGGCTCTGTCCCCAGAAGCCTCCCAGAGACACTGGCTGGTTCTCAGGGTGGGACCTGTGGTACAGGATGAGGTTTCAGTTGACGGCTAGGGCCGATGTCAAGGGTAGGCGTGGCCAGGCACATACCAAGAGACCCCACTGATGACAGCTCCCCGGAGTTTCTCCTCCTCTTCACCTTTGTCACCTGCTCGCTCATTTTCTCCCTCCTTTGGCCTGCACAGTAGAGAAGGCGGGATGGAGGTGCAGCAGGTGCTCACTGGCTCTCTGACTCAAGCAAGTCTGAGTGAGGATGAGAGGCAGACTGCGGACTAATATCAGGGGCAATGCCGGTGAGAAGACGAGCTTCCTGAGGAAGATGGTCCACTGAGAGTTGCTTGCCCAAATGCCCCAAACATCTGGAGGCAGCATCTAGAACACCTGGCCACTCCTGTTTCTTGATGTTGGGAATGAGAGGAGCTGTTCTTGGCATGCACTCGGGTCACGTGGACCGGACTTTGGGTCAGAGAATGAAGAGATGGCGGAGAGGGCCTGGGAGACGGCCTGGCACAGTGCGGCTTCAGACTTTTAGATGGGAGACGTGGAGGAGCTGATCTCAAGGCCACTCTGCCCAAGTGCTGAGGCAAGCCCTGGGAATAACCATCCTCCCTTTGCCCATGCAAGGCAAGCTGTTCCTTTGCGAAAGCTCTTTATTCACCAAAGGATACCCAACATGCAGCCTTCACAAGAAGTATCTCTGAGCATGCAGAGTGCGGTTTTTTGGACCCAGTCTAGCAACTACTTCCAGAAACCTCTTTTTGAGGAAGTCATAGAATCATAGAATAGTAGAGTTGGAAGGGGCCATGAAGGTGATAGCCTTCATGATGGTCCAACCTCCTTCTGTTGCAGGACACCACGCTACACCACCCCACTCAGATGGCTGTCCAGTTTCTTTCTGAATGTCTCCAGTGTGGGAGAGCCCAGCACCTCTCTGGGCATCTGGCCCCACTGCCATATTGCTCTGACAGTGAGGAAGATTTTCCTGATGTCCAGCCTGAATCTGGGTTGTCACAACTTGAACTGATTATTCCGTGTCCTACGGTCTGAGCCCCATCCCTCTCAGAGAGTCCTTTGGCAGTGAGCGTGGCTTTTCTCTGTGTGCAAACCCTCTGGCTGGGTAGCCCTCCTCTCCAGGTGCCATGGGGTCAAAAGGCATACCAACTTTGCCTGGCTCTGAGAACTCTCCCAGGTTCCTACCAACCTTTTCCGCCTTGGTTATTCCCAGAACCTGCCTTGGCACCTGGAGCAGACCAGACAGAAGCCGTCGCCCATCTCTGAGTCTGGACCCCACTTCCTCAGGCCTCCTCGTCTTCACCCAGAGTCCAGACCGGCCTGACCTGGGAGAGCACACCAGGAACAGCTGCCCTTCCCATTCCCAACCCTTGTGCTTCAGGGCTGCATGCACAATCGCTCCACTGCAGGTTTCCGAGAGTTCTTGCAGACGTTGAAAAGACAAATCTGTGTGTGCATGCAGATACGGGCCCTGCCTGGAGAGGGATGATCAGACCGTAAGAATCATGGTGCCTGATTGCTAAGCCCTTAAGCCATTCCTTCTTTCCAAGCCAGCGTCGTCGTCGTCGTCGACAGTACAGGTAGCTAAAAATGCTGCTTTACTAGTTCTGGGCGACACACCAGGTGGATTGCGGCAGTTGTGTGTCTTTCGTCCCTCGTCCTTCCTCAGGGGAAATAGCTCAAAATGGTTCTAGAGGACATCAATGGGTGGGGACTGCATTATGTTGATGCTACTCTGAACCCTTTGAGGAATGGAGTAGATACATATTTTATTGTCTGCCTAGATTAGATACCTGTTTCCGGCCTGGGCTCCGTCCGCTGATGCTCGTGGTCTTTGCACGAGAGTATCTCTGAAGGCGATCCCTGATAAAATGAGCGCCATTGCTATCTTTAGGCTGCAGCCTCACCCGTCTTGTCCCAGTGGCCCACGATGAAGGTAGCCCTCCAGACAATCCTTGTCATCCGTTGGTCACCCTCCTGTGTTTTCCCACGTTTTCTTCCAAGGAAAATCTCCCAAGGAGGACAAGGTAGGAATACCTGCATGATGACTTTTACTGGTTCCGTCTGAGGAATTGCATTCTCATGAGTTGTTCACATGGCAGGAACTGGGTCTGAGCTCTGCAGTCCTGCACACACACGAACGAGACCTGAAGGAGATGGCAGCACATGACTTCCTTCAATGGGGGCCTTCTGGGAAACCTCTTTGATTTCTGTGGGTGCCGCATGGGAACAGCACTGGAGCGAAGGAACGGGTGAAATGCAAAGGCTGGGTTGTTCTCAGTCCACCTTCGAGAGTCGGTTCTGGTTAATTAAATGTAAAGAGCTCTTTCCCCAGGAACAGTTTGTAAACATTAAAAAAGTGTTCTCAGCATTCTAGACCTCAGTGTTGCAATGCGGTTTGGCAAGCTTCACACAGTGTACGGCTGTTGTTTATTTATATTTATAGCCCACTTTTTTTCTCCTCGAACTCAAACTCCCTCTCATCCTCACTCAGACTTGCTTGGCTTTTATAATCCTCTTTCTCTCAGTCTTATCAAAACAACCATGTGGTAGATTAGGCTGAGAACTGGTGGCTGGCCCAAAGTCACCCAGCGAACCTTGTGGCTGAGTGGAGACTTGAACCCGGATCTCCGGGTCCCAACATTTTGAACTTGACACTGCACTGTCTTTGGCACTTCAGCTCATTTTAGAAGAGTCTTTGTTTCTTTGAAAAGACAGAAAGCGGCCTTCTATCAATTGTTAAGTCTTTCTCTTCTCTAATGGATCTCTCTCAATTCAGACTGAATGGTTTAGTAGCCGTGTTCTCGTACTGAAAATGATGTTTGAGATGCATGCCAGGCCTGGGAATTTCCTCTTAAGGTGTGTGTTGAATGGAAAGCTGGTACCTAATTTCCTGGGTTATCACAGAATCAACATCCGTTTGTTACAGTTGGCAGTGCTTCTACAGAATACATCATCGTTAGCAGAGCGAGCTCAAAGAAAAGAAAGACCTCTGTTCTGTGCTTGCTTTAGCAACCTAATAGCTCTTTAGAAAAGCATCGAATTAGTGCAGCAATTCGCAAAGGGATAGGGTGGGGTGGTCAGGACTGTACCTCAAATTAGCCACGGCTCCTGTTCTGAAAGGGATTGCTTTGCTACGCTTCCTTTTCTTCTCTCACTTGGATCTGGCCACTTTGTCATGCCTGCTGTCTCAGAAAGGAAAGCAATGTTATCTTTTTCATGTACAAATGAATTCTATGGCATACAGGCTATTCCATCTTATTCCTTTTATTGTTTGTTTTATGGCAATAGTTAACAGACGCGTTGAATTCGCCCTTCCTTGCGTCTTTTACACCACTCAGACTTCTGTCTCACTTCTAGGGTTCCCACATTTTTATTTTTATTTTTTTAATTTCTAGTTCCCGTGCTGGCCTGCTGTGGCAAAACCAACAAAACATCCTTTGGCACCTTGGAGCACATTTATGCTGGGCATATATACTTTCTATTACACTGGCTGCTCATGAAGTGTGTAAAAGCCGTGGCTGGCTGAGTAATTCATTCCATTCACATTGTAATGTGAATTTAATAAACCTGCTCTCCTTGAATGGGCGCGTATGTCACCTGGACAGCGATCCTAGTGACAAGGGAGTGAATGGAAAGGTGCTCTGGAGCTCGCTTGCACTGAGTCGACTTTGGGCACATCAGGAGAAGATGAGACTCCCTGGAGAAGGCAGCAGTGCTTGGGATGGCGAAGGCCGAAGGTGAAAGTCCAAATTTAAGATCTTGGCAGCCACCTGAGTGGGATGGTATAACGTGGTGTCCCGCAACAGCAGGGGGTTGGACTTGATGGCCTTCATGGCCCCTCCCAACTCTACTCTTCTATGATTCTAAGATGGACTCACTCAAGGAAGCCACAGCCTTGAACTTGGGAGAGCTGAGTGGGGCTGTCATTTTGGAGGGCTTTCACTCATAGGGTTGCCTTGAGACAAATATGACTTGATGCCACTTAACTACACAGTTAAGAATGCCTGAAGTCAGTATGAAAAGAGGATGTTAAAATGGTAGGCAGCAGAAGACGAGAAAGACCAACAATGAGATGGATGGATTCCAGAAACAAGACACTGCCGTGGGCTCAGAAGAGCTCAGCCGGGCGGTTGTGGACCTGGCATTCTGGAGGGCATTGCTTCTGGGAGTCACTATAAGCCCAAGGTGTCTTCGTGGCACTTCACTGCAATGCATCAGGAGTGGGTGTGGAGGCGGACGGGGCTTCTAGTGGGCAGCTGGGTGGCTGCTGTGTGTGGACAGCATGGGGGGTTGGTGGACCTGATCCAGCAAGGTGGTTCTTTCATTCTTATGGCTGTTCATCATGATGAGCATGCACTGCCCCCAGTCTCGGAGGCAGGACTTGTGTATGTAGTCTGCTGGGGGATGGGGACGGAAAGCTCTCTCGGGCTCATGCCCAGTTGGAGCTTCCTACAAGACCCTTGGAGACCTCTCTGTCCAGCAGGCCCAAATCGCTAGGCCTGGGTCTGATCCAGCCCGAGTCTTTGTTAAATTCTTATGCAACCTGGTACCCGCCAGATAATTTGGACTACAAATCTGTCATTACTGGTTATGTTGAGCTGTGCTTCAAAGCTTCTGGAGGACGCTTGATTAGCTACCTCGGGTCTTTGCTGACAGTGGCAAGTAAAGATTCAGACAGGAGACGGTTTGCAGGGCTTATTCCCACTTGCGTGATAAATTTAATCCTTTTAATAAGGTCCGTATCAGATGATGTTGGGTGATGCAAGTGGGTCAGAGTGGAAATCTGTAGATACAGCGGAAGGGGAAGAAAGAAAGTCCCAGGAGTGGCTGAGCTGTGCCCATTTCTAGTCAATGGGTAAGGGAAGGACCAGGAAGTCCTGGAGGAATAAGTTCACTGTGTCTAGACTGTGGCATGAAAATTCTCCCAGTTCTGGTTTCAGTTGTTGTTGTTGCAGCATTATTTTAAACAGCCGTGTTCTAAAGGCTGCCTAAAACAGAATTCCCCCCTCCTCCAAGCTCACACGTCTTTGCTTCCTACTCAAGTATCATGCCTTGCGGGTAAGCTTTATCCACAGGTGAATTAATATAATCTGTCAGAGCAAAGCCAAGGAAAATAAGTTCCTGAAGAGTTTGAGAAGCTAACCAAATAATTGGAGTAGAACTGAAAGATCTGACCTGCCTTAAGAGCAATATAGGTATATCTTGCTATCCATCTATCCATATACACGCGCACATGTGGAATAATTTGCTTTGCACTGTTGCACTTCAGGGGTAAAATTTAAGGAACACTTGGCATATATCCGGGACCACACACAAACAGGATATATCAAAGTCTGTCTGCCGCCCTTGTTTGAAAAGATGGAGGGATGGAGAGGGAACGAGTATGTATTCAAGTCTGTATATGAATTCCAATTTTTCTTTCTGAGAACAAGAGAATCTTATATCTCTCATGGAGGGAAGGATGGATTCTTGGGTTCCAGGTCATTGCAGCTTTCTCTAGAACCCAAACAGGAGATCCGGGTTCTAGTCCCTGCTCAGCCATGCAGTCGGCTGGGTGACTTTGGGCCAGTCACAGGCTCTCGGCTCAGCCTTCCGATCAGGACTGTTGTGAGGATAAGACTGAGAGGAGGAGGAAGTTGCTGTAAGCCACTTGCAGTTTGTTGTAAGGACAAGTGGGATATAAAGATAATAAATTAATAGGACTGGAACCACTGAAAAAATGTGTCTCTAGTGCCCAACCAACAGAGCCAGTCTAGCTGGAGATCTTGGTCATGGGTGTCAAAAGCTGGTGAGAGTTGGAGCTGAATGAAAAGGGACTCACTTCCCTCGCCTCTCCCCAGAACAGGTTATCATGAGAGCAACTACAGCAGATTTAGCTCTGTAGTCAGCCGGGGTTCCATCCCAAAGGCTTCACTGTTGTGGTTGTGGTTGTGGTTTCTTTTTCCATAAGGAGCTGTTGCAGTCCCCGGTAAAGTGAGACTAAAGTCAGACTTAACTGGTTCTAGATAATCTGTCCCTTCCAGAACTCCTTTCTTCACCATGCCTAGAAAGGACCATTTCCCCTCTTGCCTGGAAATAGTGGATCTGACCCTGCATGTCCTTGTTTGTCTCCCTGGAAGTAAGCCCCATTGTGTTCAATGGGACTTACTCTCAGGCAAGTAGAATTGGCTGCAGAATTGCAGCCTATGGATGTATTTTGTCTGTGGCTGATCCAAGTGTTTCAGTGCACGCTTTAATTTTAGCTTTAATTCTCATTTTCCCAACAAATGGTTTTGGTGAGTGTAAAAACCAGCTGTGGGTGGAGCAGCGAGAGGTGCAGGTCTTTCCTGAGTTACTCCCCAAAAACCCTTCAGTCAGAACAAAACAGGCCCGGAAGACTGTTGCAACGGAAATAAGTCCCCGTGGTTATTGCTCTGTGCAAGGGGGGTGTTTGCTCTTTTCAGATCTGAAAGTACTTACAAGCACGGCCTTTTGTATAGCTTTAGTTCTCTGAAACTCTGCTACTCATAAACAGCAAGGGGCAAGCTTTAGCAAATGAGTGTCTTGCAAGCAGTGAAACACTGTAATTGCCTTCTTGGATGCAGCTTCTTCCTTCCATCGTATAGTCTGCCATTGCCTGCAAGTACTCTCTCCCCAGGACATTTTAACTTAAAATTACTTTGCGGCAGAAGTATAGAACAAACATCTGGCGCTTGACCCTCTGGGGCGCCTGAGAAAGTTGACCTTGTCCACTTGCTCTGTTTTGTTAGTTGGGTTCCCCTGCTTTTGGTGTCAGCCGTTTATACGGCGACTCCGGCGAAACATAATCTTTGTTCTTCCCATTTTACAGATGAGGAAGTAAGGTTAAGAAGTGCTTGCGAGCTTCCTGAGCCCACTGCGAGTGGGCGAATTGACTGCCTCCCTTGTTTTGGAACGAACACCAATTTGACGCAGTACAGTAAAATGTGAGATGGTGGTTTTCGGTGATAAAATGATTGTGTATCTTTCATTCATTATTGCAGTAAAATGGCAGCCCAGATCATGTTGAGCAGAAGTCCGTCTTGCCAATTAGAAACAGGGTGAGGCAGAACCTGAGCTAAGCATTGTACAAATGCCCTTACTGTGAGCTACACCTTTGCCCCGGTGGTTCAGGAGGGCGGTGAGCCTGTTGCCCAAGGACCTGCTGGACAACAGAACCTGCTGTTGCCATCCTTCTCATCTGAGGGCTTGCGGGAATGCGATGCTGGCACTGTTTTTAATTCCCAGGGCCATTGGGGTCAGGCTGCCCTGTTCTCCACAGTAGCTGCAAGAAACAGAATTTTCCCAACAACCACACCACAGTGCTGCTTGCTCAAATACTTTGGGGTGACTTGACTTGCATGGGCAGAGGCTGTAAAATGGGACAGAGTCTCGTGTAAGAAATCATTGAGCCGCAGTGGTAATCTGCAAAAAGAAACCCTTCTGAGAAGAGAGAAATAAGCAGTACCATTCATGGCATCTCCAGCCCTGCCCACAGTGTGGCCTGTTGCTTCTTTTTGTAAACATCCTGTCCGCTAAAGGGAATTAGATTACATTTCTTTATCAGATATGGCAGACAATTACATAATGCTTTATTTGCTATAAATATTTGAGATGACAGCAAATTAAAACAAGCCAAGTGTAAAAAGTTTGTGTTTAGTGAACCTTAACAAGTATTGTCTTGCTGTCAGTGAAACAGATAATAATCTTATAGGCAGAATGGAATAGAAGACATTCTGGTGCCTGAGGATGGTCTTGTAAAAATTGTTCTCTCCAAACATAGATGGGCAAGCAGTGGCTGATAGTGTTACCCTGTACATATCTACTCAGAAGTAGACCCTGTTGCATTTGTTCTGGCTTATTCCCATGCAAGTAGTCATGCAAATTCTGGAGTCCATCCGTCTCATATTTGGGCTTTCTCCTCTTCTTCGGCCTTCAACTTTCCCTAGAATTTTAGCTTCACCCGTGAGTCTTATGCCTTTTGTTTGTGCTTACGATGTGCCTGACCTGAAAGCTTCTGTTTGTCAGTTTCACTTCCCAATTTGCACTTGTTCATCCTTCTGTTGGTCCAGGGCGTTAGCAAAGCTCTCCTCCAGCACCATGTTCTTCCTGTTGGCTTTCTTCATTGTCCAGCTTTTACACCTGACCGTCGTGATCAGGAATACGATAGTGTGGGTGGTATTGGCCTTGGTCACCACTCAAACATCCTTCTGCTTGGTGATCTTTCCTAGCCCGTTCATGGCTCCCCTTACCAGTCTCAGTCTTCTTCAAATTCCTTAGCTGCCGTCTGAATTGATGATTCAGCTAAATCCTGCATTTTCCCCCCACAGTTCTTCATTGTTGTTCTTGAGTTCTTCTGCAGTTCTGATTTTTGTTTTCTGAATGTTCAGCAACAGGCCTGCTTTGGCACTTCCCCTTTGACTTTCCGCAGGAGTCACTTCAGTTCCTGGTGGTTGCTGCTTTCTGCCAGTAATATGGTATCATTTGCATATTCTAAATTATTCATGTCTCTTGCACCGATTTTCATGCCTTCCTCTGATCCTAATTCAGCTTTCCTTATGATATGTTCTGTGTATAGAGGGAACAAATAGGGAGATCAAATATGCGGTTGTCTGATGCCTTTGCTTGCTGGAAACCCCTCTTTTGCTCCACATTCTGTCCACAGAGTGGCTTCTTCTCCTCAGTACCGGTGATGCATCAGGATAATCAACAGCTGAGGCATACCCATATCCTTCAGAACCACGCGTAGCTTCTTGGGATCCAGGTATTCAAGGACATTGCTGTAGTCTGTAAATACTGGACTGATTTTCCTTGGAAATTCTTTGGTGCACCCCAGTACCCAATGTATATTTGCAATATGATCTCTCGTGGCTCTTCTGTTTTTAGAATCCAGCATGAATGTCAAACATTTCCTGCTACATCTAGGGTAGTGTTCTTCTTGCAACATCCTGAGGATCACTCTAGTGAATGCACTCCTTTCCATCTCCTTTTTGGAGGATTGGAATGTATATCGGAATGGCCCAGCCTGTGGGCCATTGTATTGTTTTCCATATTTGTTTGCATGTTCTTGTAAGGATTTGGACCGGCTTGGTCTCTGCAGCTTGGAATCGTTCTTCTGGTTCCCTGTTTACATGGAGTATTTTATTCCTCCCAGGTGCTTTCAAAACAGCTTTCACTTCATATTCTAATATTGCAAGCTCTTCCTCATTGGAGTCCTCTTCAAAGGCACCTGCTAGCCTTTCATCTCTCCTATATACCGTATTTTTTGCTCTATAAGATGCGCCTGACCATAAGACGCACCTAGTTTTTCGAGGAGGAAAACAAGAAAAAAAAAATATTCTGACTCAAACGGGCACATAATCACAGGCACATTCCCCATCACTTCCCCATGGGCTGCACATCTGACAGACTTACTGCACACACATATTCACTCTATAAGACGCACAGACATTACTTTTGAGTGGGGGGGGGAAGTGCGTCTTATAGAGCAAAAAATACGGTAATTCTTTCTTATATTCTTTCTCACTTCTCTCTATTTTATCCTGGTCAGATAGCATGTTCTCCTGTTGGTATTTCAGCATTTCTCATCTAGATTTGAATTTTCTTTTGATTTCTTGGATTATCTGGAAGAGGTCTCTTGTTCCTCTTTTGCTGTTCTTTTCTATTTCTTTGCATTGGCCATTGTAATAGTTCTTTTTGTCTCAACTTGCTTAGTGCTTGTGCTTAGCAACTGTGAGTGTTTCTTACGTCATTCATGGAGCCCACCCCCCTTTAAGCTACAGGAAGGTTATTTTTTCCTTTTTTCCATTAGTCCGGGATAATAGGGCTGGCTTCAGTCCTTCTAGTTCACAGTTAGTTGAATTCAGTAATGCAAATCTGTTCTTTATGTGGACTTTAAATTCCTCAGGCACGTTATTTAAGTTGTGTTTTGGTACTGTGCTTCCATTACTCATGTTTCTTAGCTTTACTCTGATTTTTGATATTAATCACTCATGGTTGCTATTGCAAGCTGCTCCTGTCTTGTTTTGGCAGTGGGAATCCAGCTGTTCCATCTCGTACTGCCTGTTAGGTACTCTAGTTGATTTCCGTACTGGCCATCTAGTGATGTCTGTGTATACTGTCATCTGATTGGTTGCCTGAAATACGTATTTGGGAGAAACAGTTTGTTGGCTTCATAGAATTCTACAAGTCCTTCTGCTATGATCCTGGACCATATGTTCCCACAACATTTGATTCTGTGATGCTTCCTGGTTTTGTATTCCAGTCATATGCCCTTCTCAGCATGGCTCCTTCTATGAGCCCTTTTTGCTGCAGTTAAATGCAGAAATATGCAGCAGTTGAATGACTGGGAAGTAAACGCAGGGTTTAGTCGTGTAGTTGCCGTAACTGCTCTGTGTATATTCCGTTATTTTATTTTTATGCAGCTGTTATTTTTATTTCTATTTTCAGGATTAATTTGTTGTGAACTGTCCCAAGACGTCTAAGTCGAACAGTATTGAAAAAGTTTATAGGGATGGTAGAGAAAAGTTTTAATAAATAAATAAATAAATAAAAATATAGCCAGCTTCCGTATAGTTTGAAGTGCTTGATCTTGGCTAATTTCTGAAGGTAAGGAGGGTCAGGCCTGGTTCAACTCTGCATGGGTGCCTTAAAAGTTGTGAACCTCCCAGAGCTTAGGCTGCAGGTGTACAAATTCCCTTTCTGTTTACCCCCCTGCCTTTAAATCGGTGCAAATCTTTACTCCACTGATTCCCCAGTCATCAAATTGACCCCCGTTTCCCAGTCCAGAAATATTCCTGATGGTTTTTAAAGAAGAGACCCTTAAGGTGGCAGAACGAGAGGAAGGAAATGGGATGGCCATCAGGAGTGGTACTTCAGCTTCCCTCTTGGGGGCCCATCCGTCCTTCCGTTCAGTTGCTCTTTTGGGGTGTTTTTTACAACTGGCAGTGGAAGGCTGCAACTTCAGCAGGACATTTCCTGAAATGGAGCTCTGGGGGTGACTGAAGACCTGGGTGTCCCCTGGCCACAATTCCTAAAAGGCAAGACTGAGAGCTGCCCTCGGGCGAGGTATTGTTTTGGAAACATTTGCCCTTGCATTTGAAGACTGTAAGCTGCTTTGGTAGAAGGGTGGTACAAAATGCATAAAATAAATAAACAAAATGCAACTCCATACAAACTCCCTGACTGTGAGGGTCCAGTGGAAAGAGCGTAGTAGACACAAAACGGAAGGGGTGCTCTCCTGAGAGATGCGTTCTGTTTCGACCGACTGCCGCTCGACCAAAAGCTTGTTGCTAGGAGGAGACGGCAGCAGGAATCAGGACTCAAACAAGGAACTACTTTGTGAGACCTCTTGTTCTTATGCTACTGACAGGTTGTGGCTGTGCCTCTTCCTTTCCCTAGCCCCGCTAGTCCATATTGGCATTGAAAGGGGCTGATGGTCTGTCCTTTGTCAGAAACCGGATCCATAAAATTTGGCACTTGGCAGGTGACTTAAGATCTCGGACTGAGGGAAAAACTAATCTATCATGCCCTTTTTCAATTTCAGCGTTGTGACACAGGAGGGGAACTTGAGGTGCTCCAGATATTTTGGTCTACAAATTCCATCATCCATCACCACTGACTATGGGGGTGAGAGGTGATAGGAGTTGCGGACTAAAACATTTGGAGATCGCATGTTACATTCCCCCATTCCGCGTTGTATCAGAATCTCCTTTTCTTTTCTGATGGTATCTAATTAATTTCCGTAGCAACTGCTGAGAAGTGATACAAAGCGGTAGCACAGACTTAATCTGATTCTCAGCAGAGATCCTTTTTACCCAGGGAACCCTGGGAACTGTAGTTTTTGTGGAGGATGCCCCCCGTTCAACTGCATTCACTCATTTTAATTTTAAAACTCACTCAGTAGCCCCAAGGCCAAACAAAACACTTTTTCTCATTGGCGTGTTGACCCCCATGTGAGCACGCATGGCAATTTGGGAGGATGGGTTCATGCTTTGCCACTCTTAACTTTTCTCTTGGAATTTTGTCTTCTTCCCACAGGGGGGTTTAAAAAATGCATTGGAATTTGCTATTTGTGATTATCAGAACATTGAATATGTCCCTTAGGCAAGCTACTTTCTCCACCCGCTCCCATTTGGATCAAGCTAGATGTTGTTCTGTACCATCACCTTGTCTCCGAGTTATGGTGACCTTGTGGATGAAAGGCCTCCAGAATGTTCTTCCCATGTCAGCCCCCTTCAGCTTTCCCTAGTTCAAGGCCTCATCCAAGACCCTGTGGATGAGGCTTCCTGTATGGAGTCCGTCCATTTGGTCTCCTGGCTTGGACCTTCCCTACCATGACTGGCTTCTCCAGGGAGTCTTGCCTTCTCACAACATGTCCAAAGTATGACAGACTCAATTCTGTCATGTTTGCTTCTAGGGGAAGTTCTGGCTTCATTTGGTAGGATCCTCTTGTCCATCCTTCTTGTGCTGCTTGTTCAGGGTACGGTTAATTAGCTTTTAACCTGATAGTGTCATACCAATGTAAACTAGTAATATAACCTTCCAACAGAAGTCTAGCAGAACTAATTCTTTGGAGTTTGGAGGCAGGATGAGTATCACGAGAGTGTATAATGATTCTATACAGTTTAAGTCTGAAGGGCAATAGCCTTATTTCACTGTTTTTCCTTGCTCTGCTTTGCAGATAGGAGAAAAGAGTCTGTGTCCCAAAGTTGGCACTGTTTGTCGTAGCTGCTCCTAGAACTGTTGCGCATCTCAGATAACTGTAGGCTAACTTTATTCCTTCTTGGTGGAATAGGTTGATCACTGTCCTCGTACGCTTCTGGTCTCCTAGATTAATGAGTAGAAAACAGCATTTGTCATGAACCTTGCTGTTGAGGACACTCAACAATATTTGGAAGAGGCGAAATTTTAAAATAGGTCACTGGGAACTCAGAAGAATAATTGGGTTATTGATTTATGCAGTGGTTAAGATCAGTGGCGAGTTAGCTTTGGCTGGAAAAATCTATCCATGAGACATAATGAGGAACCTGGTGACTGTGAAACTTTGGGTTTCCAAAGGCACAAATTATACCTGAACTCCCACACTGGTGTGACAGCCTTCGCTGCACCCTGTGGCTAGCTTGCTTATGAAAATCGGTGTTACCAAAAGTCATATTGTTCTTGTCTGGAACATATTGTGAAAGTTAGCAGCTTGAACAGTTTTTCTATTGAAGTGTGAAGCTTATGCTCAACAAAACATTGGCTAGTGACAGTTCAAGACAACTGAGAAAGTTGGGCTTCAGTGGGGAACCTTGGAGGTTGGGACTTGGGCCACCTGTCTTGAGCTGCAATCTGGCACCATATTGTTAGAGGACTTTGATCCGCGCAGTGCTGCTTGGTTTTGACTTGTGCTCCTTTCTGTTTTAAGCTCCTTTAAAGGTTTGCTATTATACTTCAGTGTGCATCTGTCTTACGGCTTTATTATTATTGTTTATTTCTTAATTACAAGCATCTATATCCTGTCCTTCCGACAAGTGCTTAGGACGGATTACATAATATAAAATTACAATAATACAGTAATAAAACCCCAATTATTAAAACAATATAAAACAGGACATCATAAACTAAGAAAAAAGAAGGGAAGGAAAAGAATAGAAAATGCGAGTGTGGTGAAGGAAAAAAGAAAAAAAAATCTTAAGACATCTAAAACCGTTTAAAAAACATCTTTAAAATTTGCTTTGTGAACTTCGCAGAGTGCTTTGGCTATTGGCTGGTATCAAAATACAATTAATTAACCTACCTAGTATTCTGTAATAATAGAAGTGTATGTTTGTGTACTGTAGCTATAAGAGTTTGAAACCTAAACCCCTGAAACTTGGCGTGCAAATTACAGGGACTCGAGTAGTGTGTGCTTGGGCTTGCTTTGTTTTTTATAATGCATTCAATCCGTTTAATTTATTCAAATGTATGTGTGTGTACATCAAGCCTGCAATATATCTATTCTATCTGAGTTCCCTTTATATACAAAGCTTTCAGAGGGGCACAGACACTAAAAACAACATTAAACTAATAATAAAATCAGTAATGAAACACATTTATGGTATTATTTTTAAAGCAGTAACAAAACTTACTTTTAAATAGTCTTTATTGTTGCCGCAGCTTTTGAATAGCCAAAAGCAAGAAAGAGAGCATTGGTACGGAGCCAAAATGAAGCAAGGCGCAGTTTGAACACTGTGCGAGAATAAAGGTATTTGCTGGTGCTGGAAAGTCAGCAAACTATTTATTTTTTATTTATTAAAAGCTTTTGTATGCCATCCTATTATACAAGATCTCAGGACGGCTTACCATTTTTAAAAGGACAATTAAACAACAATATCAATAATAAAACAGAACAAAACAATAAATCAAACAGAGCGACTAAACTAAGAAAACTATTAGAGTTTAAAATACCGTTTAAATAAAAAGGTTTTGGCCTGGCGCTGAAAGAAGTATAAACTTGGCGCCAGGCGTACCTCTCTGGGGAGTACATTCCAGAGTCTGGGTGCCACAGCAGAGAAGGCCCTACTCCGAGTTGATGACCTTTTCACCTCTCTTAGAGAGGGGTCCTGGAGTAGGGCTTCTCCCATAGATCTAAAGGGATGTGAGGGCATATAAGGAAGGAGATGTTCCTTCAGGTATCCTGGTCCCAAGCCGTTTAGGGCTTTATAGGTCAAAACCAGCACCTTGAATTAGGCATTAGGTAAACCTCTCTAGGGAGGTGATTCCATAATTTGAGGTCCCCACAGAGAACAGGCCTACTTACGGGTAGCCACCCATCAGATTTCAGCGTGTGGGGCCACTTGGAAGAATACCTCAGGTGGGCCCTCGGGGTATGAGAAAGACCATATGGGAAGAAGTAGTCTTCTAGAAGTGATGGTCCCAAGCTTTGAAGGGCTTGGTAGGGTATCACTTGTACTTTCAATTGCATCCAGAAATGAACCGGGAGCTAATAAAGACAGCCCAATCTATGTGTCATGTAGTCATAACAGCCAATTCTGGACAATGACCTAGTGCTAGATTTTAAAGGGACTTTCTGGATTGTCTTCAGAGCATCCTGCATGTTGCAGAAATCCAACCAGAAGGTTCCTAGGTCTAACTGTTAGATCAGTGAGTCTAACTGTTTTGGTAGTTTATAGCTGGTGTATCTACCTAAATTCGTAAAGGCCCTCTGAGCCCCAGAGAACCTTGTGGTGCTTGCAAGAATGTTTGAATTCCAAGCATCCTTGCACTGCGGACACGATCCATCCTTTTGGGAGGTTGAAGCCCCTTCCAGAACAGGTAGAGTTGCTCACCTGGAGGGAGTACTGCCCACCAGCTGTTCCACCATCTTGTTTGTACTGAGCTTCATCCAGTCTGCTATTGTGGCCGGGCACTGCATCAGCACCTCTGCTAACACGCCTGAATTCGAGGACAAAGAGGAATAGAGCTGCGTGTTCATCCACCAACTTGAGTCAGGTTTCTCGCCATTGGCGGTCCTTTGGAGGCAGGGAGCAGTCTGAGGGTCAGCAGTAAATGCCACTTTTCTGCTGCTGGGAGCCATTACCCTCAGGGAGGAAGTGGAGCAGTTCCCCCCTTGGGGCAATGGAGCGGGTGCCCCATGGCAGGGATGGCTTGCAAGTAGGCACAGCTTCATTCAGAGAAGGGGACCCAAAGTATATAACCCTGACACCAGCATATACTTGCTTGTTGGTCTCACCGTATCACACCACAGGCTATTCCAACCTGTGCAAGTCAGGGTATAGGTATAGGTAAAGGTAAAGGTTTCCCCATGACATTAAAGTCCAGTCATGTCTGATGCATTTCCGTTTCCTAGCCGAGGGAGCCAGCGTTTATCCACAGACAGTGTCCATGGGCATGTGGCCGGCATGGCTAAACACTGAGGTGCCCGGAACGCTGTTACCTGCCCACCGAAGTGGCACCTTTTCATCTACTTGCATTTGCAGGCTTTCGAACTGCAAGGTTGGCAGGAAGGTCTGGGTATATTTACCACCAAATAAATGCCCCTAATATCTCCTCTCCCAGTTTCCCTGGGCTACTTCCTTTCTGAATCCCGTGATGTCAGTGACCTGGATAATCCAGCCCCTCTCAGAAGCATAAGACGATGACAGCTTGTGAAATATAAAACATGTATAGTCATGTATCTTCCCCAAGAACAAACAAGAACTGTTTGTTTTTCTACCCCTAAGCTCTTTATTCTGCCAAGTCACCTTTTTTCCTTTTCAAACACCGCCTCCCTCTAATTTGCGGCTGAGGAGATGTGTGATTACATCGATAAGACCGATTACAGGTTGACAAAATTACTTTCCAGCAAGTAAGTACTAGATGATATGAAATAGTTTGGAAGTCGTTTCTTGATTCTTTAATTCTTTAAATGTTTTAGCCTACTTGTTAGAGCAAAGCCCTCACCTGCTGACTTCCACCTAGAAGCGCAGTGTGTACAGCACATAATCGTTAAATTCTAAATGCAAATCAGAATTTTACTAAAAGCCTCTGGCTAAACAGAAGTATAATTCAATGGCACAAAGAACGCAATATTAATAGTGACATGCCAAGAATTGCGATTCAAACCAGGGTAAGGCTGCAGTCTCAGGGCTTTAGGAAACTACAGACTTTCCCCTTTGTGCGCAGTGAAGATAGTCTGGCACTGGGGAAAACCGGTGTCACCATCCTTCCTGCATGTTGGGGCACGTGAGAAGGCACAGCTGGGTGATTTTGGATCCATGAAGTCCTTCTGTGCCCCCAAGAATGGTGAAAAGATATCTTAGAACTGGAGCTGCCCTACAGGATGGGGCAGTGGTGAGGGCATTGGACTGGGGACCAGGGAGGTCCGGGTTCTAGTCCCCACTTAACCAGGGAGCTCACTGGGTGACCTTAGTCCCATCATGGACTCTCAGCCCAACCCACCTCACAGGGTTGTTCTTGTGAAAAGGAAATGAAACAGGGAAGAAACTTGTAAGCCACCTTAGCGTACAAGAGGAAGAAAAGATGGGGGTATAAATCTAGTGTAATAATACTCACTTGAATCCAGTGGAAGAGTTGAAAAAATGCTCTGAGACTGAAAAATGGGGTTTTAAAAAGCGCGTGTTGCTTCTGTGCTGAACAACAGGAGCTTGAAATGGAAGGCTTGTCCACTACAAGTTCTGGTTTGTTTGTTTGTTTATATTTTTTAATTTATATCCTGCCTTTTTCCTACAAAGGGCTCAAGGCAGCTTACATCGTTCTCCTCCTCCATCTTATCCCCACAACAACAACCGTGTGAGGTAGGTTGGGCTGAGAGTCTGTGTCTGGCTCAAAGTTACCCAGTTGGCTCCATGGCCGAGCAGGGACTAGAACCTGGATCGCCTGAGTCCCAGTCCCCTGCTCTTACCCACCGCACCACACTGGTCTTCTTTCCCATCCTCACAGGATGGCTCTGCTGAGCTGTTTGAACCCACTGCAGCACCGTTTCCAAGAGCAGCACCATGATACCTTTTCAAAGAGGTAACAGCTTGGAATATACAGGGCCTTAAAAGCCTTTGTCTGTGGACCTTGATATATGCCTCTCAGTTCTGCAAAGGTGGAATCACAAACCAAGCCCTGTCCCTCTCACTTGGCCAGGTTAGCTGATTTTAGCTGTGGGCACCGTGAAGCTGGGCTTAGGATATTGGCAATGGTTGAAAGTGCTCCTTCATGCAACCAGGCTGCAAGCTGTTTAGGATTTTCAAGGGCATTTCCAGCTCTTTTAGATTGGACCTCAAAACATGTTGACATTCAAGGCAATGTTACAGTGCTGTATGGTCTGCTCATCTTGTCTCCACCAACATTTGGTGAGGCAGTAGACATTTCTGAACACTGAAGGAAGGGCTCATTTTACGACCATAATCCAAATGTCACTGGAGCAACCTGATGCCTTCCTTCCTTATTTAGGACTTTTTTATACTGTCCACTGCTGAGGTCTCAGGATGGCCTTACATTAAAACAAAGTGGAGCACAGCATCCAAATTGATTTTCCATACATTGAAACCTCACATTTAAATCAGACTCAAGCCTTAAAATAATGGGAAAATTAAAAGGATTTAGCCAAAAGGTATAAAGTGCTGGTGCCAGGTGAACCCCTCTGAGGGGTGTCTTCCATAGATGGGCACCACCGCAAAGAAGGCCCTTCTCTGGGTAGCCACCCTCCTAATCTCCTTCAAGGAGGGCTCCCAAAGAAGGGCATCCAACCCAGATCTTAGGAGGTGGGCAGGCACATGGGGAAGGAGATGCTCCTTCAGATATTCAGATGTGCATCTTCTCCCAGGCCTTGCCCATGTGAATGACGGGGTGCTTCTATGAGCCTTGAGGCCTCATAGTCAAAAGACAATTGACAATCAAGGAAGTAGAGGGCACGGACACGAGGCCACTCTTTTTGTTCAAAGCCCTGAGGAGGTTCCATGACCTTGAAATTAAGTCAACATTCTTCCCTGCTCTCAACAGTATTGGTTCTGCGTGTGGTAAATAGGCAATTCACCAAGGGGGCCTGCCAGAATTATGTAAGAGGGCGAAGGAGGGTCAAATGAAGCATGAGTCATGTAGACATTGGTTACCTAGGATGGGAAAAATATCTGGTGTGATAAAGACAGTCAGATGCAGCCTGGGAATCAAATTAAAAGTATTGTATTTTGTTTCTCAAAAGTACAAGACTCTGGGTGGGGTATGTGCCATGAGGAAAGGGTTTTTTTTTTTTTTAACACTCCATAGCTTACTGAAAAGTTACTCCCCCCTGCAGTGTGAGCATGCTTGTATAATTTAATTGCACGAAGATTAATTGATCAGTGTTACTGAAGACTTTGCCGGGATGGGAAGATAAAGCGAAATACAAGCTGCCTCTTTGCTACTGGAAGTCTGCATCTTGCTTTGTCACAGTAAAAACAAGATCCCTTTCTGTGAGATTTCACATCTTTGAACTGGAAGAGAAAGATAATGTGCTGTCCGTGATATGGTACCGATAAACAGCAGGGGAAGAAGTCATTATCATCTCACTGCACTGTGCTTACAGCTCAGGAAAAAGAGCATTAAAGATAACGGCAAAGTTGGTCTTTGACAGATTTCTTCACTGGAAGGGGGAATTGAGCCACCGGTTCTGCTGCAGTTGAGCTGCAATGCAGCCTTCCCCCCGCAACCATGTTGGAATAGAATTTCCATTGTTTCAGTGCCAGGTATACGCAATTTTACTTTGAAGACCCCACGGGCTTCTTTGGTCCCTTCTTCCTGGTCTTCCAAACTGGCTCTTTAAACTTCTGATATGATACTGAGTTTTGCTGCAGTTTTATTTCATTTTATTCTTTTTAACTGTTGATAGTTCGCTGTCTCGGGCATTGCAACTATGCCGGCGTCCTTGTAGCTCAGGATACCATTCCATCCTGGGTAACTTTGGGGACTGCATGCCAATGGGGTGAGCTGGGCAAAACTGGGCAGTCCAATCCCTCACACAGTAGAGGAGGGTCTGCTAGTCCTTGGGAGAATGCCAGATGCAGCTCGGAGGCAGGACCGGATGCAAAGGTCCTGCCTCAGTCAGTCATCAGTTGCACATAAACGATGCTCAGACGCTGCATGAACTGAACGGGGGAGTCATATCTTTACGATGTGTGATTAGCAAATTAGTCTGCCTGGTGGGCTTATGTTACCTATGATGGGCAGGCCAGCCGTGTGTTGGACACTTGTGCATGCACCCAGGTGGGGGAGTCTCTGCCTTTCATCTTTTCAGCCTGGTGTTGACACTGAGCCCTTGGGCAACTAAAACAAGGTATTGTAAGAAGACCAAGGCTTTTCTTTCCGAAGGTCAGTAAGGCTTTGCTTTAATCAAATGTCAAACATTTCACCAACTCGGGCAACTCCCGGTACAGGCCGTTCTGGACTGACTTTGCTATAATTAGCCCTCATGTGGGCTTCTATACGGGCTGATTCCAGACATTCTAGCTGATTGGAAGACGCCCACAAAAGCTTCCCCATTTACTTCAAAGGAGGAAGCAGATGCAGCATGTGTGGGACTGACTGGGCAGTGTTGACATCACTGAAGCCCCGGCAGATTTGTATCTATGAAGTGGCTCATGGGTTGTCTTTCCATGGAGTCTTTGATCAAGATACGCCAAGGAAGGGTAATATGGGTTCCTCCAGATGTTGCTGGATTTGAACTCCCACCCGCTCTAGCCAGCCCAGTCAATGGTCCAGTGTCATCTGGCCTTGAACACCACATTTCTTGCACCCTGGGCTTTATGATCAGCCAAATCCCAAGAGTGCCGCTCTTGCTGCAGTGTTACCATTTCAGAATGCCATTGGGGGAGTACCATATTTTAATACTTGCTCATCAAAAACAACACACAAGAGAAGTGGTACAGCTCCTCCCAGCCCTTAAAAGGCAGGTGCATCAACTAGAACCCTTTCCCATGACCTGTCGTTGCTCTTTGTGTGTGTTCCATATCGGGCTGCATTCAGACAAGGTCTTCACACGCTGCATAGTTAAACTAGGGGATTCACTGTGATGGCCACCAGTTTGGACAGTCTTAAGATGAGTTGGACCCTGATAGTCATATGCTTATTTATTTATTTTATTTATTTAAATATTTATATGCTACCTCTAGTATCAGAGGCGTCTGTTGATGGGGAATAGTTGCTGAGGCACTTGTGCTGGAGGTTGCATTGTGCTCTTGTCCTGCTTGCAAGATCTTGTGGGCAGGTGGTTGGCCATGGTGGGAAGAGAATGCCCAGTTAGATGGACCTCAGGTCTGTTCCAGCAAAGCTCTTATGTTCTTCAGGTCTCCCATGCATACAGTCTAGCTCAAAGTTCAACACGGTGGTTTGCTAAGCACATGGCTCCTTCCTTCTTCCTTCCATCCGTCCTTCCGTTCTGAAGTGTTGATGTGTGGAAATTGACTCCTGGACGATTATGCCATGCTTGGGGTGTGGGAAAAGAACAGCGGTGCTGGTGAGGGTTTATTCACAGCTGGGGAAAACACCGGTCTTGAGAAGATGCAAGAAGATTGCTTCTGTAGTTCTCGATGCCCAAAGATAGATGGGCATATAACTCCAGAACTCGGCCTGTGGTCTAAGAACAGCTGCATCTGAAGCTGGACTTCTAGAAGGAAGACAGCTGGCACCATGTGCATGGATCCATGATCCCAGATCTCATTGACATTAGAGGGCCCAGTTGGAGCTGGGTCTGGTGGCAAAGCCCCACTCAGGTTATCATTGCAATCAGGCTTTTAATAAACACAGACGGGTCAGGTTCTTTGTTTTTCTCTCCCCACCTTTTTCAGCTGCTCTGAGCCTTAGGCGGTTCCAGTTGGACTTTTGGTTGGGGTGTTCTGGCTGAGTGTTTCATTCGCGGAGTGTTTTTAGGGCTTTAATGAATTTGTATTGCTTTTGCTGAGACTGGTTATAAAATTGCCTTGGAAATTTGAATGGAAAGTTGGAATAAAAAAGTCTTAACTAAACATTGTGATGCAACCCGATGTCCAATGACATGTGTGGGGGGGTGTCCAAAATTCAAGTGGGTGTGCCCAAACTTCGGGTGCATAGAAGCTAGATTATTTTGAATCTTTGCTGCTTCGGTGTTTGTATGTATTTATTGATGTTTCATCTGTGCAGATTTTCATCTAACACAAAAACAGAAGGCCAAAGCAGTTTACAAAGGAAGAAAGCTTGCAGGACTCACATCAGCCTTGCAGACTTCCTGGGTTGAATTCTGTCCGCTTTTCATTTGGAAATTGCATCCTAACACATCCAGAGAGGCCCAGGTAAGGAGCTGAGGTTCTGTATCCAACTGACATCCCCAAAGAACCACTCAGAAACAAACAGATATTGTACATGTGTTTGTAAGTACCTGCTGCGTCGTTGGACCTAGATCTGACACAGATTTCGTGGTGCTCTCTCCATGTTGGAATGTAAGCCAAGGGTTTCCACAGCAGAGGAGAGTCAGTAGTAAAAGGAGCTGTGTGGTTAAATCATGATGCCATCCGAATATCCAACCATTTCTTGGAACTCATGTTCACACCTCTTTTTCCACAGTTGACCGACTTCTTAGGATACCTCTTTCTTGGAATGAATATCTTCACCCACTGTTGAAAGTCAGGAGTTGTTACTCAAGGACAAGTACTCCTTTATAGTTAGCATAACCCTGCTATCACCCTTCAGTTGGGAACTTTCCAAAGTTGGTGGTACAGCTGTGCTAGAGAAATCCTAGCCTCCCATCCTTCTTTTGAACGTGTATATAATTCTGTAGAAGGTCATTATTGAAACGCTGTGTAAGGCTGGGACCCAGGCTTAGTATTTTAATCAGAGGATATCTTTCAGACAGGTAACTAAGAGCAAATCCCACTTAAGTCAGAGTAGCTCACTTCTAAATGGACATGCCTATGCTTGTGCTAGGCTACAAGCCTATGCATGCCTACTTGGGAGTAAGGAAGCAGTCTTTGCTTCTGTGTCTGTAAGGATGGGTTGTTTTGACTTGCAGGGTGACTCTGACACTTGCGAATTGGAAATATTCCTGATCAAGAAAAGAAGAGCCCCTGTGCTTTAATGTTTAATTCTGAGCATTAAGAACATCTTTTCATTCCTTTACAGGACTGCCCATAACATTGTGCAATACATTTTCTAGGACTGCAATGACCAATGGGCTTGATTAATCGCTGCATTTATATGCTTCTGATTAATAGGACAGGTCCCTGCCCCCGTTTTTAGTGCTCATAACAAGCAATATCTTTGAAGAGGGTTCTCTCTCTCTCTCTCTCTCTGTTTGAAAATCAAGTATTTTTGTTGTTGCTGCTTTGAAACTTGTTTTAAGACTCATGCAAATGTTAATGGATGTATAGATTTATTTGTTTGTTTATTTATTGGACTTGAATGCCACCCTGTTAGCCATAAGGTTCTCTGGGGAGCTCATGACATGTTATGCAACAATTTAAAAAGTACAATTTATAAAACATGTGAAACAATATATAATATAAACAACCAACAGTAAAAATAAAATCAATAATAAAAATAGACAGAAAATTGAGCAATCAGTAGATTAAACGATATAAGAAAATTTTAGAAAAAATATATTTAAACATAACTAAAAGGTACAACTGGTGCTGAAATCATAAACGGAATCATAATGTGGCTGTGGTGATTGAAACGATTAAACTCAGATCATGATTGATCAATTAAGATTCTTGAATCAACTAACATCTCAAAAGTGATGAGCCTGCAAAGATTTTTACTTGCCTTCTAGTGTTGGTGGCAGAGAAAGGAGCACCGTCCTTTGCAGGAATGGAAAAGCAGGATGCTAATCTTATAGCAAGCTACTCTTTTTAAAAATTTTATTTATTGGGGTATTTCTATCCCATCCATTACGGTTCGTCTCCGGATGGCTGACAATATAAGACACCTAATAGGTACATCACAATAACACATGACTGAGGATAAAAACATAATTAAAATATTTAAACTTTAAAATATCGGGTAAATACAAATGTCTTGACCTGGTGTCGAAAAGCATATAATGTTGGTGCCAGGCGAACCTCTCTGAGGAGCGCACTCCATAGCTGGGGCGCTACCACAGAGAAGGCCCTCCTCCGGGTGTTCTCTCTCCTGTCCTCCTTCAAGGAGGGTTCCCGGAGCAGGGCCTCTGCTGCAGATCTTAAAGGTAAAGGTAAAGGTAAAGGTTTCCCCTTGATGTTACGTCCAGTCATGCCTGACTCCAGGGGGTGGTGCTCATCTCCGTTTCCTGGCCGAGGGAGCCAGCGTTTGTCCGCAGACAGTCTCTGTGGTCGTGTGGCCGGCATGACTAAACACCGAAGTGCCCGGAACGCTGTCACCTGCCCACCGAAGTGGCACCTTTTCATCTACGTGCATTTGCATCCTTTCGAACTGCAAGGTCGGCAGGAGCTGGGATGGTGCACAGGAGCTCACCCCATGTGCAGATTCGAACCGGCGACCTTTCGATCAACCAGCCCAGCAGCACAGCGGTTTAAGCCCCTGCGCCACCTGCAGTCCCCTGCTGCAGATCTTACGGGGCAATTTAAGAGAGATTCCTGCTAAGTGGACTAGCAGAAGAGGCTGCGGTCTTTTCTCAGCAGCGTCCCTGCTTTGTGGTTCTGCTGGCTGTGGAAGAAGACTTCCGTGTCTGCGTGGATTCCTGATTGCCATAGGCGACCAGAATGGTTAAGCAGATGGCAGTTCTTGGATCTTTTCAGTCCTTCCTCTGGAATAATATCAGAGTGCATTTAAAGGATTTCAGCTCAGAATGTTGCAGGGCAAAGTCAGTTTATTGATAATCATTAAGCAATAGATTGCCGTGTTTGAGGCCTTTGTTAAAAGAAGAGGAACTTCGTGTTAAAGGGAGAGCGGTGACTCATTCGCTTGGGAAAGAGCGGGGCAAGGGGGTGCCCCTGTTAAATAATATTTACCTTGACTCTGAAGAACATACACTTCTTTAACAAAGGCACACCTGTTACACTGAAGCCTTTGAAAAAACTGTCTCCTTTTCTCCTCAGCGTGTCCTGCAGAACATTCATCTCAGAGAATCGCTGACAACATAGGAAAGATGCCTGAATGAATGCAGGGAAAGAGCAAAGCGCTTTCCCTCTACAAGACAAATAGCAATCAAGTCTCGAAAAACATGTTTGGAAGTGTTGATGAGTAGCACATGGCTTTGGAGTGGAGGACGGCGAGGAGGAGGAGGAGGCGGGCGCGTCTCTTCCGATTTATGCTGAGATCCGGAGGACTCAATCCTTATAAGAAGAGATGCTAATGCAGAGCTCAAGCCAATCAATGTGGCCAAACAAGGCAGACCTGACGGCAACTTGACCCGCGGGAGGCAGCGCGGAACTGTGTTGCCCATTGTGAAAGAGAGGCTCGGAGGCAAACGAGGATTAAAATGCCAGCTAAAGGCAAATACTTCTTCAACGAAAATGAGGACTGCAAGATCACGGACCCTTTGTATGAGAAGTACCGCTACGCGAGCCAGCAGCACCCTCTTCTCTTCTTCCTGCTCTTTATCGCCGTCGCTTACTGCACAACTCTCATCCTAGTCGTTTCCATCTGCAATGTGAGTAATCGGCAGCGCTGGTCAGGCATTTTATAGGCTCTGGAGCGAAGCCCAGAAGTTACAGTCGGAGATAAAACCATCTGGGATAAGAAGGGTGTCAGAAACTTTGCTTTGTGATGGTGCCCTTACTCAGGAAGGCGTAAGCTCCTTGAGAAGTTAGGAGCCAAATAGAAAGGTGGTCTCTTGCACAGAGGGGATGCGGGATGGAGAAGGGTTTGCCAAGGATGTTGCTTATTCTAAAGGTATTTGGGAGTCCCGTTTCAGGCTTCAATCTAATTGTTTTCGAAATACAGCATTCTCTGTAGAAATTGCTTGTTTAATACCAAATTGTAAATAGTTGAAGTGAAATTCTTTTCACAACACATGGTAGGTTTCAGAGTTACTCTTTTATACTGGTAGCAGAGTGTAGACTTGGCAGCAAAATGTTGCATGAAGACATTCCTGGGTTCAATTTTTTACATCACCAATTCAAAGGATCCTAGCTGCTCACCCTGCATCTAGTCTAAGATCTCTGGTACAGGAAAGACTAGCATGCAAGATCTTGGAGTAGATAAGGGTGGGGGCAGAAGGTTGACTGGGATCTACTCTCTGGGTGATTTGTAGTAGATTACCAAGGATCTCTTACTACCAGTTGTTGAACAGCAACAGCAAAATGGGGAAAGATTGTGTGTGGGAAAGACTGTGAATTCTGAACAACTCTGGGCTCAGAATTCTTTAAGTGCATTTCGTTTGTTAGTGAATTACAAATTAAAAAGATGAATTTGTGCACTTTGGAGCAGACAATTTTGGCTTAGGTGGACAGAGAGACCAGATCAGAGAAGAAAGCTTCTTGCATTCCTCGTGTTTAACAGGGTTATTATGCTGTGCCTAAAACGTCAGGTGTATTGCGTTTAAAAGTTTGTGGATGCTGTGAAACGGCGGGCTCAAGGTTGCGACTGGATAACGTTTGCTCTATTTTGAACAGGCAGCGCAAGATCATCTTACGTTCATCATCACCGTGAGCAGTGCTCTTGTGGTTTTTATTATTATGTACATTCTGGTATATATTGAATTCTTCTTCTGGTGCCGTCTGAAACTGTTGGCTGTTCTGATTTGGATCTGCTTGCTGGCCATTGGATATGTGTCTATTTTCGACAAGGGGGAAACTCCTCACCTTGCTGCATGGGAACAGGTATTTATGCCTGTTTATTAATTTACAGTTTATTAATCTGTCACCTGGTTCTTCCCCCAAGACTGCAAGACTGGATAAATGATAGCTTTCCCCAACCTCTGGTGCCCTGTGTGTGATTTAGACTTCCAGCTCCCATCTCCTTGACCATTAGCCACACTGGTTGTGGTGGATGAGACCTGTAATTCCAAACATCTGGTGTTGGAAGGGGTTGGGATGTGGACGCTTCCCTCCCCACCCCCCCCACCCCACCCCCTCATCCTGACCTCCTCCTCGTGAACTTGGCTGGATAGTGCCTGACAGAAAAGAACGAACCCAAAGAGTTGAACTTCATGGATGAATGGAAATTTATGACTTAGTTTCCTAAGTCTAAGTAACTGTTGTTCATTGTTGTTGTTGTTGTTACCAGTGAGTTGCGTGGCTGTGTGGGGACTTCGAGCCCAATCTCTTGGGTTCCCCATCTAGAGCACAAACTTCCGTGCCGCATTGGCTTGGCATTTTATCCACTGTGGCACATGCGCTCTCTCCGTAATACTGTGTTTCCGTAAACACGTTTAAAAATCCATGTTTAAAAGACATGGAATGCCTTCAAATTTAGGGCAGTCTGGCTATCCCTAGACATTGCTTATTATGCAAATGGACATGATTAATCACCTGCAGGGTAGAGAATCATTTAATTATGACATCAGTTTGCAAAACTAATGCTGCTTTGATTATGAGCAGTTAGGGGCTCCATTGAGAATTACAGATGGGGATATGCCTGAGAAATGTTATCTGAAACTGGGGGGGGGGGGGGGGGGAGGAAGTGGGAGAGAGAGAGATTGGTGTTGCCTGCCTGCCTGAAATGGATATTAAGGATATACACAATAACTTTGTATATATATTGTGTGTGAGCGTGGTTCTAAGGTATTCATGGCCTATGGACAGATGACATCATAAAAGGCTTTAGAGCTTCTCATTAAACTGGGATTATGTAAAAATGAGAGCTGTTTGCTTTACAAACTGCCTGCAAGCAAAAATGTGTGAGATGACCACACATTTTTCCAGTTGCACGTGACATGCATAGATATTTTTATTTTATTGTTATTTATTTATTTATTTATTTATTTAAATATTTATATGCCGCCCCTTGCATATGGTAATGTCCTAGCCTTCCTTCCAAGAAGTTAAGGTCACCTTCCTGGATTTGTGGTGCCTGGGTCGTCGTCTTGTTCTGACAGCCATGCTAGGAGGTCAGATTGGAGCGAGTGGCAGTGTGTTTGCATCTTGTGGTTGTATCTCATTTTATGGGCTCTCCTTCAAAACTTGGCCTCACTCCCCATGAATGGGCTGATGGGCATGTTCCTCATCCATTTGTAAAGGTCAAGTATATGTGTTACATTCACATCCTGCCTTTTCCTCCAAGGAATTTACATCATCGTAGGAATTTAAGGCCGATGTGAGATAGCTTTAGCAAAGAACCAGCAGCCCAACCTGCACAAGGTCCAGTGCCTGTCAGGGTTTAAATAAGCCCTGGTGGATTACAGCGTGAGCGGCCCCCTGCTGTGAATATCCAAACCCAGGATAGTTGGGCAGTTGATGCAGCTTGTTGTGGCATGTGAACCTTGGATGGAAGGATCACCTGGCCAGAACCCATGTGGTAGAGTTCTGGTTGGATGGTTCACCACAGCATCAAGCCCCTATTCCTGGGTCCTCATGATACAGCTGGCCACATCACCTGCCCATGGTGGCTTGAATATTTGCAGTGGAGGCTGGCATGGGCAGCAACCTGCCGTGGATTACTTAAGCCACGGTGGGTACTGAGAATCAGGCAAACCACCCCACTGATTGGCCTGAGGTCACCCAATGAGGCCAAGTGAGGACTTGATGGCCAAGGGAGGACGTGGCACCTGATTCTTGACACCTTGACTTGATGGCCAAGGGAGGACGTGGCACCTGATTCTTGACACCTTGACTTGATGGCCAAGGGAGGACGTGGCACCTGATTCTTGACACCTTGACTTGATGGCCAAGGGAGGACGTGGCACCTGATTCTCCCACTCCAGCACTAGCTGACCCACTCCACTGTTTCTCAGTATACCTCTCATTTTGTTTAGTTCTCCAAACATTTTTATGAGTACTGCTTCCTTCGTAATGCCTGCTTTCCTCTTGTAGTGAGCGTACTTCGTGATTTTGGGCAGGCGCTTGAAAAATAAGCCTGGTTCTTTTGCAGGTGCCCTTTTTCCTGTTCATCATCTTCACGGTGTATACCATGCTGCCCTTTGGAATGAGAGAAGCTGTGATTGTCAGCAGCATTTCAGCGTTGTCCCACATCGCAGTCCTGAGCATAGCTATAATGTCCCGCGACAAGAAGGATCAGAAGGACCTTGTGTATCAGGTAAGGCAAGAGTTTCAGAGAGCAGAACGGGGCTCAAGTTTGCTTCCTCTCCATTGTTCTCCCACCAATAAGCAAGCCCACTGAATTCATGCAGGACTTTGCTATGTAAGTGGGTCTGTTATCTTTTTAAAAATGAGTTTCATGTACCTGTTTTAGAATTGTATTCATTAAATTCGGTAGTGGCTGTAAGCCACTGTGAGAGCTATTTGTGGTATAAAACTGCAATGCAAGTCAAATAAATAATTGAATTATCTTTTATGTATCCATTTTGATATTCCACAATTCATTTATTTATTTCTGCACCATCCTTTAGCTGCAGCTCTTTGGGCAGCGCCACAATCCAATTTGAACAAATTTGCATTTTAACTTGGTTCAGCATATGCATTTTAGTCAATGGGTTTAGTTAATGGGTTTAAATATGTAAATTGATAAAAAACAGGATTTCTCAAAGTAAGAAGAATGCGGTCTTTGTCTGATAATGCATTCATGCTGGGAGAGGAAAGAGAAATATGGGGGATGCCTTTTTTTTTAAAGAAAATGCTGGCAATTTTATAACATAAATTTAAAATATTTTTGAACCACTCTGGCCGCCCAGTTAGTCCAGGGTACTCCTCTAGTCTTAAAGGGCTTTATTATATTAATTTAACTGGCTGTTGATCATTCATTACAGTCCTTTACACACTCAAGTACATTTGTTGGAAGGATGTGTGGTGGTTAGAAGCACTGCATCCTTGATTGAAATTTGCCTTTCTCTGTGTATATTAGTTGTTCTTAATTGTGCTCCAATGCCAGCACTGACTGCTACCCCTTTGCCGGCTTTGAAACCCTGGCAGCCTTCTTTCCAAGACCCAAGCAGAATTGTGGGCAAACTCCAGAAGCAGTAAAGCAAATATTCATTCAAGTAGGGCCATGAAAGGTTTTGGAGGACGAGGCTATTGTTTCGGAGGTCGGACACTGTCTGCAGAAAACAAACATGCACCTGCTGAGTTGGACTGTACCACTTATTTGGAGCAGCAGGTTAATCAGTCCTAGAAAACAGAGTGCAGAGATGAAGCGTATCCTGAATTTTTGTCAGTTTATTATTTTTAAGAGTCCTCCTTTGGGAGAGGCAGGGATCTCCTTTACAGTTTTATAATCTGTGTTCAGTTCCAGACAGAAATATTTTTTGTGTGTGGAGAGGACTGGGCGTGTTCCTGCATTACTTGGAAAAAGGAGTTTATCATGATTTTATAGCAACGAAGAATATCAACCATCTGGCCAGTGAATTTTCACAAATGTTTGGCAGGCACCAGTGTCTAGTCATACAACTTTTGAAATCTGATAAACAGCTCAGTACAAAGAGGCAGAGCCTCAGTGATTCAGAATCTACATGCTTGAGGTGTGTGTGTCATGTCTGTGTGAGTGAGGTAACTCATTTCCTTCCCCTGGATGGAGGCTTTTTGGTTAAGTGATGCAACTCCTTCTGTTTAACACTTTGCTTTCCCTTTGGTACTGGGGAATCTCAGCTTTCTTGGGACAGCTTCACCTGGACTTTTGATTACTGGTTTGTTGTGAAATGTCTTCTCCATGTCCAAACACTACATTGTCACACTGAGTTGCATTAGCTCAGTTTCAGTCCTCTGAGGAAATGGGTTCAATTTAAATGCTAGGAGAAAAAACAAAGCAAAGCAAAGGAGGAAAAAAACAGAATGGAGTCCTTTGTCCCTTTAAAAAGAAAAGATCGGTTTGAATCAAGATGCTCAGCAACCTAAAGGAAGCAACCTAGGAAGATCAACGTTATGGAAGGGTTCTTTAATATATTGGGGCCGGGCTACATCTTACACAGGAGAGATGATCTCCTGAAGCATTTGAATTCGCTTACACCAACCTCAGGGTGTGTTTGTGCTGGTTCTCTGAATTTGTTCAGAGCAAAGATTGAGGAAAAAGGTATGTGAAGTTGGTTGTTCCAAGAGTGATAACACAGTTTCCTTGTTTGGAGAACACAGGAAACTTGAGTAAATGGAAGCCTTCCACAGTGCATGCAGATGCACCATGAATGAAAGGGAAACCGAGAGGAGTTACCTGTATGGGCAAAGGCTTCTGTCTCAGCTTAAGATGAGCTGGTGATCATCCAAAGACGGCTACTTGATGGTTATTTACAAGTCTGGTACAGTTTTTGACTTTGGAGAAATAAATGTACATCCTTTGTCAAATTGTAGAATATGTTGGGAAGATGTGAGTGTTCAATTTGTGCCATAAGTGCTTGTGTACATGCCATATCTGTGAAGAACTACATGTAAGGCACATGTATGGGAAAACTCATGTTCTGTGTGGAAGAGTCTGGATTGACAAATGCAAGCCATTCCAGAACTGAATGCTCTTAATGTGCTTTCTTTCAGTTTGCCAGCAAGCACCATTTGAATTTCACTTTTAGTTTTTTGGCTGGATTTCAGCTCAGGGGAATGAGGTGCTTTTTCTTTAAAAACAATCTGTATTCCCAAGCCACTAACTGCATGGCAGGCTCCTTTGTTTAAAAGTTTCTCCAGGGCATTGTACAGTCATTTGGTGATTTAGAAGAAACTCACCGTCAAATCAGATATGACATTTTGCTTTCTCATTGTTAGAAACCACAAGTTTACTCTGCCTTAGGTCTACTTACATCACCCCTGCAAAGCTAAAGGGCCGGGAAATATGTAGAATGAACTAACATCTAAATGCTTGCAAGTTTTGTTTGTCTTCCCCCCTAAACTGCAGTCATCGCAAAGTGCAGTGGGATTTGTTTTGCTCTGGCGAGTGCATTTGCCCTTTTTATGCTGTCCTGAAAAATTGCATCCTTTAAATGGTAGCAGTGGGACATTGCGCACATATCCTTTGGCTTGAATATGCCAAACCTGCGCTTTTTTTGTAAAAAAAAAAAAAAAAGGTGCCGGAATTCACGTTGTCGCCGGCAGTAAGCACTCAGCACGCGACCACACACACCAATCCCAAGCCGAGCAGCGTCCCATCCCAAGCCGAGCAGCGCCCTCACTCTCTCACTTTCAGCACAGACACAAAAGTGGCCCGCAGGCACTGTGTTAATGATGTTTGCTGCTGACCTGCTACGCTGACAGGCGATTCAAAATCGCTTCGTAAAATCCATTGGAAAAAAAGGTGCTGGAACACCGTTCCGGTGCGTTCTATGACCAAAAATGCCCTGTGCCAAACCATGGTCGAGAATATGTAGCTATGGTTTGTTTTGGTGCCTGAATTGAGAAAGCATCCTTTCTGACTGCTTAGCAAATCAGAATTGGAATCCATGGCTTGCCAAACAAGATTTTGGCCTGAGATCTGGATTGATGAACCAGAGTTATGGTCATGACTCCAGAGGTTACCATAAGACTAGAGTGTACTTACTAAATCAGCTTCTGAGGGGGAGGGGAATAAAAGTGCAAAGCCAACTTTAAAGATGGGTTTTGGAAGTCTATCTCATGCTTTGAGTTCTGTGCCACTGTTTATGAAACCATTTTGGACCTATGTTTGGATGACCCATCAATGGAAAAACTTGTTCTAGTGATGGTTCTATAGATTTACAAGGCAGGGCAAGCGTCATTCTCTTGGACTATAGAGATGGCATTGGTGCATCCACACAGAAGGCTAAACCATGCAATAGCACAACTTTGCTAATCACCCCATAGCATCTGAGCATTGCACATCACCAACAGAGTGGGCAGGTCCAAGGCAGAGAGCTCCAGGCTCCTGGAATTGACTCAGAAGAGACATGCCATGAAGAGAAGCCCAGAGTAATAGGAGAGCATAAACCCAGCGGCAACAAGAACGAAAAACGAAAGTGCAAACCCGCCACTCCTCCACTAGAATGGTTAGCCGGTCTAGTTGAAGGAAAGCTACCTTCCTGATTTCATAATTGGTCACTGTGTTAAAATGGGAAACCACAGGGAAATGTTATGGTATGCTAGTCCAGCTGTTGTGGGGACATCTGAAGCTGCTGCAGTCAAAGCTGGGAATTCTGGTTAGTTGTTAGTAGGTTGGTTTGGCTTTTTCTCTTTAGTCCCAGAAGCAGTGGTTTTCTTTGGTTTCATCTGAATTGTGCAGAGAACTGCAGTAGAGAAAGAAGGAACTTTCCTATCCTCTAATGTTTCTCATCTTCTGTTTCCTCCTTGGTTCATTCCCCTGCACAGAAGTTCATAACACAAAAAGAGAAACTTCTCAAGTTATTAAAATATGACATTTCCTTTTCTGCCTGTTCTAATGCACACACTAGAAGTTCAATCACAATGCACTTGATGAGTTAATATCCTTACTCTACAATGGTGTTTCAGTTTGTTAATACTGGTTATTAAATCATACAATTTTCAAAGCACAGCTTCTTTTTCTTTCTGACACTTCACCAGAGCAAACGCTTGCCTATAAGTTCATTAATTTTCCCTCAGTTGCCTTTCAACTGAGCAAACACCATTGCCTTCATAATTTTTAAATGACTTGCATTCATATCAGAGTTCGAGGGTAAGCCTCTGTACAAAGAGCTTGTTAAAAGAGAAATAAACCTTGCATCATCTCCCAGTCAAAGAAAGGTTATTGCTTCTGGTTCAAATAGGGTGAAAAATCACATCACTTTGCTGATACTGAAAAATTAAGATCTGCTCTGATTTGTAATATATCAAGTCAAATCCAGAAGAATCCTACAGTGCAAAATTGGGGGTAGAAGAGATGCAGAAAGGCAGGAATATGTGTCCAGACCTGCATGCTTCCCCACTTTTAAAGCCAACTGGTTGGCACAGCGGAACTGTTCTATTCACAATCATGTGCTCATTTCTTCAGTATCTTTGCTTGATCGGTGCTGACATTGGCAAGCAAATAGTACAGTTCATCGCCTGCCTACATGAGTTGAATTTGGCCTCTTCTGGTCCTTGTCTAGGAAGCTGCCTTATATCAGAGAGCCAGTGTGGTGTAGTGGTTAAGAGTGCGGGTCTGGGACTCAGGCGATCTGGGTTCTGGTCCCTGCTCGGCCATGGAGCCAACTGGGTGACTCTGGGACAGTCACAGACTCTCAGCCCAACCTACCTCAAGGGTAGCTGTTGTGGGGATAAGATGGAGAGCAGGAGGAGGAGAATGATGTAGGCCGCTTTGAGTTTGTTGTAAAAAAATCAGGATATAAATCTAATAAATAAATAGGTTTATTAAAAATATACTTTCAGACCCTTTGTTCACCTTCCGCTGTATTGTCTACTGTGGCAGTGTTCTCCAGGGCATCTTCTAGAACTCAGGACCTTCTGCATGAAAAAAGTGTGTTCTGCCCTTGTGCTGGCTCCCTTTCTAATATTTTTGGCTTGGCTTTGGTATCTGTTGATGTCTTTGTACAAAGCCTTAGTCATCTTCCAGGGAACTTGGCAGTTCTGAGAAATTTTACCCTCCACTTTGTGTTCAGGGCTCTCATTAAAGTACCACTCCAGCCTCCTCTAGGAACTGGCTTCGTACAGCCAACTGTGGAAGTGGGGTTTACAGGCCTGTGAGACTGCGGCATCATGTACGCAAGTCCAAAGAAAACAGAATAACCTCAGGATCTCGTAGTTGACTCAGCAGCATGGAATCTCCAGTATGATGTGTGGTTGGATTCATTGGTTAAAGAAATCGGGGCCTCTGCGTATGGCTGAAGGGAGAGAAAAGTGTAAGATCACATCATGATTTGGGGATCTTTTCTTCATTTCCTCAGGTGCTCGCCAACGCTTTCATTTTCCTTTGTGGGAACCTGATGGGTGCATTTCACAAGCATCAGATGCAGGATGCGTCATGGGATCTGTACAGATACACTCTCAAGTGTATCCAAGTCCAGATGAAGCTGAAGATCGAGAAGAGGCAACAAGTGAGTGAACTGATTTTTCAAAATTATAAACCTGCACTTCTTCTTAGCACCATTTTTCTGTGATATGTAGAAGGTGTGGAGCTGAACAGTCCTTAAGGTCTCAATCCAGTTTACTTAGAACATCCAAGAGAGAAAACAGTAGCCTTTAATGTTGACTAATGTAGAAGTCGACATTAAAGCCCCAAAGTCTTCTTCAAGCCAAAGCACCACAGATGACTCTAGGCAGTAAGATTAAACACAGCGCTTGGTGAAAGATGTGAGTAAGTCCAGCCATGAATCCCACTTCCACACCGTGCCAGCTCTAGATTTTGGAGGGTCCTTGGGCCAGACGCCTTCCAGAGGTCCCTCCCTTAGTGAGTCAGTTGAGACTTAGTGGGTCACCACCATTGGCAAGAGATACAGACGCTCTTTACCTTCTTTCTCATTGTTTGTTCCACTTGCTTGCTTGAAGGACAGAGACCTAGTGAACAAGTTGGTAGCATGTCTAAAGCTCTCCTTCCTCATCCATTATTTTCTGTTTTCTCCAGATCGTTCCCCCAAATCCCCAGGTTTCTAGATTTGCAATATCAGTGTTATTTAGCATTACTCAAAAGTTCCTCTTTCCTCTCAGGAAAGCCTGCTTTTATCAATACTGCCAGCTCACATCTCTATGGGGATGAAGCTGGCCATCATAGAACGTCTCAAAGAAAGCAGCGATAGAAAGAAACACGACAACAACTTCCACAGCCTGTATGTGAAGCGGCACCAGAATGTTAGGTGAGCAACATAACCTTTCATGGTTCCTATAACTGTTATTTCTGTGGGTCCAGTATCTACAGACAGTATCCAGTTCTTCTCACTGCCACTTACAGTGGGAAGGTGTTCCGTGGTGGACCAGTCTTGGCTCGCTCCACAACATGTGTGTTCTCCAGAGAAGTGGCAACTCTCTTTACAGAGATCCATCCTGGTGGAATTTCCTTCCCTGGCATGAGTGTTAGACTCCCTAATGAACTGCTTTTAAACAGATCATAAAATCATTTTCCCCCTTAGTCCTCATTTACTGCTGACGTTGGTCCAGAGCTTCAAAATGGTTACTACTGTTTGCTTTGCTTTTGCTACTCTGGTTTTACTGCTACCGTCTTCTGTTCAGTATATTTTGCTATATGCTTACAATATCAATTTCGATTTTTAAGATGATACTTTATGATATTATTCAAAATCTATTTATACGAGTGGGTTATATCAGACATATTTGCATACCTTGAAGGTGGAGTCACCCTGCAAATAAGCTCTGTGAACAACCCATGATGCCGGGGGGCGGGGGGTTGCCTTCCCCTTGAGCCAGTGCCAGCACATCTCCCCGGCACCCTTGCGGTGGAATCCACCTTCTGTGGACCCTGGCTAGGTCCGCAGGCTTTTTTCTATTGCTCCTCTGAGTGTGTCCTTCTTTTGCTGGCTCCCATTGGGAATTCTTCCCACCGCTTCACTAGCCTGTGTCACCTGCCATGTAAAGACCGCGTACTTTAAAATATCTGCATAGGGCTTATGTCTGCACTGGACCAAAATTGCAGTATGTACTGGAGAAGCTGCATCACATTTGCCTCCGCTCGGAGATCTAAGCAGAGTTGGTTTCACAAGATAAGAAGCCTAACAATTGAATTAACACCCTTATACATGGCCAATCGCTGCAAAAAAGCAAAGGGATAATTTGAGGGCTGGTGGCAGGGAGAAGATAAGGGGTTTCACTGAATCTCAGCCAGGCTTAAAGGCCCTTGTGTCTGACGTAGGAAATGAAAGAGAATTACGTATGTGACTGAACACTGTGTCCTTCCTTAGTATCCTGTATGCAGATATTGTTGGATTCACTCGCCTGGCAAGTGACTGCTCTCCCAAAGAGCTGGTGGTGATGCTGAATGAACTCTTTGGGAAATTTGATCAAATTGCAAAGGTAAGTGACTTTGTGAAGAGACTCTTTCAGTGAATGTGGGTCTGTAAATACCTATTCAGCACTGAGACTTAGGAATTGTAGGAATGAATGCAAGCCAGTCTGTGGTTCGGCCATCAGGTCTTGGGTTCATACATGCACATTCCCTGCCTGACCGCCGTTGGCCATTTGCATCCAAACTGGGAAACTGTGGTTTGCCCTCCAAACCTAGATTAAGCTATTCATATGATGGTTTGGACAGCAAGTGCAAAACAGATTTTGACAGTTGAGATGCCCAAACCTGGAAGATACTCTGTACATGAAAGGAGGAAGAGGTGTATGACACAAACCTCGGTTTGGTGGTTGCATCTCAACAGGTTTGGATTGCTCAATATTTTGACGTGTATTTTGCAAAAGAGACAAATACTATATGCAACAACATTCTTAAACCCCCGCAAAGTTGTATAAAATATATGATGCATTTAAAAAGTTGGACAAATCTAGACAGCATAGTAAAAAGCAGGGACATCAGCCTGCCAACAAAAGTGTGTATAGTCAAGGCTATGGTTTTCCCAGTTGCAATGTATGGCTGTGAAAGCTGGACCATAAGGAAGGCCGAGCGCAAAAGGATTGAGGCCTTTGAGTTGTGGTGCTGGAGAAGACTCCTGCGAGTCCCTTGGACTGCAAGATGATCAAACCAGTCAGTCCTAGAGGAGATCAACCCTGACTGCTCTTTAGAAGGCCAGATCCTGAAGATGAAACTCAAATATTTTGGCCACCTAATGAGAAGGAAGGACTCCCTGGAGAAGAGTCTAATGCTGGGAACAATAGATGGCAAAACAAGAAGGGAACGGCAGAGGATGAGGTGGCTGGATGGAGTCACTGAAGCAGTTGGTCTGAGCTTGAGTGAACTCGGGCGGATAGTGGAAACAGGAAGGCCTGGAGGAATGTTGTCCATGGGGTTGCGATGGATCGGACACGACCGCGACTAACAACAACGACAAAAAGTTGGAAGCAGTGTAATATAATTCGAGTCTAAAGACGGTCCAAACATGATGGTCTAATATAAAAGAGCCTTCCATGTCCTTTCAGAGGAAAGTTCTAGAAATGTTCCTTGTGTTAATCAAGTGGGCTTTATAGATGTGCCTATATTTATGGAAGGTTCTGTTTCAGACCATTTTGCCTTATAAAATTATACATGTTAATGAGGTAGGAATTATGGTCTAAAAGTATTTTGTTGGTGAAGCATATCTCATTAAAGGCAAAGAAGCTATTGGGATGTGAACTTAATTAAGTCTTGATGGATGCAATAGAATTTAATCACTACCTGTTCCGAAACAACTTTTGTGCTAAAATGGAATTTTAAAGATATTAATTATACATTTGTGCTATCTCCAGTGTCCTTTTTTCTTGTGTCTCATATAATACTTGCCTATCAGGTTGTTAAAACTTTGTAGGGAGTGGAGGAGGGTGAAGGGATGACCTTGTTGAACTTTGAGCAGTTGGGCTGTTGCTAATAAATGGTCCTGTATGTCAAGACATGTCAACACACGAGACTGCGCTGCCTTCTGGCTGCGAATAGCAGAGGAAGATTGAGAATGGCCGACAAGCTGTCTTTGAGGAAACCTATTCACTGTGACTTCTCATCGGACATTTTTGGTCATACCTTGGCTTACTCTCCTAAGTTATTAGTAAATCTTTGAGTGTCCCATGGAACACTTTGCATGAGCCAGCAAGCAAACCTGGAGGTCTTTAACTTATTTACCGTTTTTGCCCAAACTGGGACATGATGGTTAATGGCTCTGAGGGAAAAATGCAGTCTATTAAGCCATAGTTCAAAGCTGGCTTAATATCCTGGTTGTTCTGAAATTGTTTACTGTGTTTCCCTGGTTCAGGCAAAGGAGAAATAATGACCCAGTTCCCGTGTCACAATAGTTGAATGAGAGAGAGAGAGAATGAGAGCGAGAGCGAGCTGCAAGTGGGAGCACCTGAAAAGTCCATGGCAGCTCTCTTGCTCAGCATTGCATTTATCCATTGGCTTTTCTCTCTTCAGATGAGCTGAAATAACCCTCCTTTCAGCTAAAGTGAGACAGTGACCAGTTTGTTTGTTCTGTACTGTAAAGTATATGGTTTGCCCTACTTAAGAGAGATACCTGCTAATTCATATTTACAGTGTTTCTGATGACTCGTGTGCTGTTTTTGTTTGGCAGGAAAATGAATGCATGCGGATTAAAATCCTGGGAGACTGTTATTATTGTGTCTCGGGCTTGCCTGTTTCTTTGCCAGTCCATGCCAAGAACTGTGTGAAAATGGGCCTTGACATGTGCGAAGCTATAAAGTATGTACTAAAGGAGGGTTTTAAAACTGAAAGTTTGGAAATGTTAAATTAGAGCCAGAAATATAGTTTTGGCTGAAATGCATGTCCTCATAGTCCTCGGAAGGCCACCGGGTTGGAGAAGGCTGCCTTAGAACACAGGTTGAAGATGCAGGGCAACTCTGGCTTGCCTGATACGCTCCTGCCATCCCCCTTGGATTCCCTAGATAGCCTCACCCTTCCTCCCACTCAATGAGTCAGTGATTCTCCAGCTTTTATACATTTTTTCCATTCCAAAAGGTCTCTCCTTAGGCTTAAGGCACTGGCAGGAAGAGGTGGGTATTTGGGTCCCACCCTCATTGCCTTCAGACTCACATGCTGCAAGAATGCCGCCCTCCAGGGTTTTCTCAAAAATTGGGTTTGGTTCTTGGGCAGGAAGAGGTGGAATCTTCTCGGCTCAGTGGGATCCTAGACCCAGGTTTTCCTGATCCACTTACAACTCTTTCCACTGCTCTACAGTCTGGTTTTTGCTGTTCTTCAGGGCATGGTGTGGAGAACACCCTTCCTTTTCACAGTGGTGTTGTAGCAAGCAGGGAGGATTGCAATGTACGATGAATTGTAGTTACGAAGAAGGAAAAACATGGCGCCTTCACTGTGTCTTCTGAACTGTTTTGGTAGGCAAGTGCGAGAAGCCACAGGGGTGGACATCAATATGCGGGTCGGTATTCATTCCGGGAATGTCCTCTGCGGTGTGATTGGACTTCGGAAATGGCAGTATGACGTTTGGTCTCACGATGTCTCCTTAGCTAACCGAATGGAATCAGCGGGCGTCCCTGGGTAAGCACCGCTCTTTCCTGTCTTGTGGGTCGCTTGAGATAATTGGAACCTCACTGCTTTGGTTGGAATAATGGAAAACATTGGCTGGTTCTAACTGTGTCTAACTGTTCTAACTACCTGGGTAGATTTTAGAGACCTGGTTCAGATGTCTCATGGGTTGGTTGTTGGGGTGATGCTTCAGGTTTCTCTTCAGTTTCTGGTTCATAGCCATAGCTTGCCCCGAGGTCCAAAGAATGGTTAGTCAAACTCAAGTTTGCATCCAAGCAAACTATTGAAACTATGGTTTGAAGTTGGTTAGTAGCGCCCATCATTGGGCCAATTTGGACATAACATCAAACAATGATTCGATCAAGGCAGTTTGCTCCTGCTCTCCATTTGATCCTCACAAGAACAACCCTGTGAGGTAGGTTAGGCTAAGAGGCAGTGACTGGCCAAAGTCCCTCAGTGGCTTTCATGGCTGAGCGGGGACTAGATTCCGGATCTCCCAGATCGCCAGTGCAGCACTCTTAGCCACACTGACACATACCTTGCTTTATCACCCCTGGACCGGTACGGGTTTGTTTGGAAGGATGCGGACTGGCCTTGACATAAACCTTTGCAAGATTAAAGGCAATTTATGTCTTCATACATTTCCTGTCTTGCCTGCCTTAAAGGAAAGCTCAAGAAAGGAGACAGGACCATTTACCAGAGTGAATCCTTCTACTACAGTGTCATCTTGGAGGAATAATTTTCTTGATGTTCAACTGTTGAAGTCCACAGATTATTGTCCTATCCTTGAAGGGCTTTTGTTTTTTCTTATAACATGTGCATTACTTAGCAAACCCTTTTGTTACGGCTTTTAACCACATGGGAACAGGAGGCTCAAAGGAATGAAGCTGCCCTCCAAGCACTTTCAGAAATGCTGTCTCTGTCAACAAAGAAAGGACACCTAAGAATAGCCTTCCCCGACCTGATGCCCTTAAGATATTTTGAACAATGGCTCCCAGTGTTCCTGACCATTGGCTGTGCTGGCTTAGACGGATGGATGTTCGTCAGAAACACCTGGCAGGCAACATGCGATGCTAAAGAAAATGCAACGCTTCGACCATGCAAGGTCGCACTTTTCAAATGCACTAAAACGCACTGTTTTTCTTAATTGGAATTACAGCTGTAACTAGCTGTGTTTGCTTTAGGGGCAGAACTCAGCTTTAGCACCCAAGCCAAAGTTAATCTGTGTGATTCAGCCAGTGCAGATCTAGCACCACAGGCAGAGAGAACACCTGTATCTCCTCATTCATAACACTTTTCTGGGAAAGGGTCACGTCATAAAGACGCATCCGTGAACAACCTTTTCATTTCTGCAGAGTGCCTAACGAAGGGAAGTGTGCACTCTGCTTGTTTGCGCCGTGAGCAAGTGCAGCTGCTGTCCTTCGTTTGATGTGGAGGTCCTTGTTTGCAAAATAAACTGGGAATAAGTAGGCTTGCAAGGTTCCGAGCTGCTTACGCAATCCGGTCTCTGCCTCTGCCATGATGTTGTTCAGAATACAGCAGCGAGCTTTCCAGCAAGCTCAGGGTAATGCAGTGTTTCGCTCTGAACTTGGCAAGCCGAGACTCCCGGGTTGCCCGCCGCACCAGCAACAGAACGAATGTGTTGCTTGCCGAGACGGCCCGCACTTAAGGCAGACTCCCTTGCATGCGTTTCTGTTGCTGTTGACGTTGGCGAAAGGCTGGAAAGTTCTTGCCGGTGGAAAAGGCTCGAGGAGGATTTATTTTTAGTCACTTTTATGGCCCTAGCTGGATTGATTGCCTTTTTCTGGTACATGAGCTTACCTGTTTGCCCGACGGAGCTGGACGTGCTGCGGCATCCTGTATATATCCTATGACTCAGGCACTCTCTTTGCTGTTGTCGTCGCTTGCGGAGCAGTGCTGGGGCGTGATTTTGGCAGACGCTGTGCTTGCTTGCGCTCCGACCCAGACTTCCCTCCCACGGTGCTCCTACAGAGTGCAGTTCCCATCAACATGGGTAGAGCCAATGAGACCAACGATGCACTGAGCAGCATCTGGAGGAAACCGGGTTGCAGAAGGTTCCTCTCTGCCTTTTGAACTGAAAAACCTCTTTAAAAATGGACAGGTAACCTGCAGTTTTGTACCACACGTGTCCTTCTGTTCTTTCTTTTCTATTTTTTAGAGGAGTACTGGCATTATACTTTGCGTTCGTGGCCACAAGTCTTCTGGGTTTGTCCTATTCTGATGGGAATCAGTGTCTCCATAATTTTAATCTCTCTGTTATGAGTCCATTATTTCTCTCTGTTAATTCTTCTCAGAATGAGGGGTAAAAAAAATATAAGGCTCATTTCAACACTGCTTAGCCCTCATCAGCGGATGTGCCCAGACCATCAAGATCACCGCTGTTCTAGTCTGGGTGGCTTGCGTGGTTCTAAACCCTGCTGTGCGATCCAGGTGCAGCTTTTCTGGGAAATTTAAAGCTGGGAGAGGAAAAAGGGGTTTTCCCCCATGGGAAATTAGAATGTTTTAAATGAAAAATTGTATTTCTTATCAAGATTGAATTTATACCATACTTGTAACAACATGCAGTGCATCATTTATAACTGACCTCTATACAATTGTAGCATTGACATATTTGGAAACTATTCCAAGCGATGTTGTGCATCTTTACTTAGCAGCGTGGCCCACTGTTTAATAGCACCTACTCCCAGGAAAGCAAGCCTCGAAAGTAAAAATGCCTTAGTTTTGCACAAGCCAATTCGCCCGTGCTAGAGCAAGCTGCAAATTATCCTACCTAAACTAAGTTTTTGTCACCTGAGCAAAAAGAATGTCGTTTTGCAAACCCCGCATCATAACCAACCGAGGCCTCGTGTGCGTCTCTCATGAAGGTCACAGCACTTCGTAGGTATAGAAATGCATCATGGATTTCCATCTATCGGTCTACCCCATATGCTGTTCTTCTGTCTCCAATTTATGGCAGTCCCGTGAAGGAAGGGCTCTTCGGCTCCCCGCTTGGCTCTTGCACACTCCAGGCTGCAGCTCCCTTGACCAAATTGATTCATCTCATAATTGGTCTTCTCCTTCTTCAGCAGCCCTGAATTTCCTCTAGTGCTGCTCTCTTCTCCAGTGAGACTTCCCTGCTCACGATGTGCCTGAATCACAACCAGCTCAGCTTTGCCGTTTTTGCTTTCGGAGCACGTTCGGGGTTGTTCATCTTCGGTCGGCCCAAGGTGCTTGCGAAGCTCTCCTCCATCATAGGAGATTCGATATGCCGTTTTTCAGATGGAAAAGTTGGAAGAAAGTGTTTCTCCCCCTCCAGCCAGCCCTCACATAGCCATATAGATGAAATTCTTTCATGATTTGTCCTGGACAAGCGATGCCATGGAAGGAGAATTCGGCAAAACCACACACTTGCACTCTTTTTTGCTCTTGTGGCTTTTTCTCCTGCCACCAGGTAGAAATCTTATTTCCCTGGTGATCTCCAGCAGTCCAGGCCTAAACCTTGGAAGCCTCGGGTATCTTGTTTTAGCTAGCACAGACTGGCGATTAGGCATGGGGTGAGTAACAAGGAAGAGCCCCCCAGCAGTCCAAAGCACGATGTTTACATTTGCTTGAAGAAAAATGTCTGAATGGACTCCCACCCATACTGCACCTCTCAAACTTTGAGAAATAATAAAGACGCAAGATTAAATGCATTCCGCTAACGTAATTCTATTGCATTGCTATTTTACCAGGTTCCTTATTCAAGCAATACTGGTTACTGTTGGTCCAGTACTTCTCCCATTGCAGTGCCTGAAAAGCTAGGACTTTCCTGTAGGATTCTCACCTTCCTTCCCTTTCTCTCCTTTTTTCCCCTTTTCCTTCTCTGACCCTCTTCTTCTTGTCATCTTAACTTTATTTTTCTCCTACCAATTCCATCCAACCAGGACGGTGGTTCTTTTGCTAAGTTTAGGTCTTCTGTCTTTAACTACCCTCCCCAAAATTCCCCTTCTCTCTCTTCCTCTGACCTTGAGCTGCATTACTTCCTCCTTCCTGAGAAAAACTTCAGGACTTTGATATTCTAACTAAATTTCAGACCTCTAAACCATGAACCTCTTCACTGAAACTGATTGGCACTTAAAATCCGTATTCTTTTGCAGCCAGACTGAGTGCCAAAAAGGGAAGGCAGTGCTGTTTCTTCATAGCAGCTTTATTTAAAATATTTTTAATACTGCTCTTCATCCTAGTTTGGATTTTATTGTGGACTTCTGCAACAGGGGAGTGTTGGTTTTCCCACTGCTCTTGTAATGCTTAAATCCGGCCTGGGATCCCCTGATGCCAAATATCTTCAATGTTGTCTTTTCTGGATTTTTTTTCAGTGCATGAATCATACCAGTTATTTGACTAGAAGCTAAACAATGATAGTGTTTAAATAAACAGTTGTGCTGAATGTTATTAGATGATGATGTATAATGACACAATCTTGCCAGTTTTTCCCACTGAGGGAAAAAGATATACCTGATTCTCTTTTCTCCCTTCAAATATATCTAATTCTCTTTTCGAGAATATTCGTATGACGACAAGTTGCTGGAAACTGACCATTTTAAGAAAGGAAGAATGATACATTTTTGGACCATGACTTTGCAATGATGTGTCCTTTAGTATATTGCTTTGAGAAGCTCTAACACTTGCCAGCTGAGTAAACTCTTGGATAATGGTGGGTTGTGTAATGCATAGAGACGTTGCTTTTGAGAGCTTCTAGCCTGTTTTAAGAGCCATTGAGCAGCCTGTTCAAAGAAGGAGTAGAAAAGGAAGAGTGCTTTTTGTATAAATTTGAATAAACATTGATCAGCTGTCTTGGCACACATGCAAATTGTCCTTGAAAACAAGATGACCAATTTGCATAGTTTTGACCTCCGAGCCGCTGCTAATCTGTGTGTCGCAATGTGCATATGATTAACATTAATTTGCATTAAATTCCTGTGCATCTATTTGTGATGGCATCTATTAATAATAGCAGCAATGGTGTTGTCATGAATGGGCACAATGCTTTGCAAGCCAACACAAGGCGAGGGAAGGAAAGGCAGATCTGTTGCTTAGGAGGCTGGAGTCCAAATTTCAGCAGTGATGGAGATGAGAAGGAGATGGAAGAGTGGGAATCAATTGCCTATTGGGTGAGGTCCCATATATCTATTTTTTCCCCAATAGCCTTGTGTACAAGAGTTCAGCTGGTTGAACTCTGCTTCAGCCGGTTGTATTAGGGTAAGAGAATAGGGCATTACCAGAAAGTTTGCTGGAACTATTTTGTGATCCAAAACAAAATGATACCCATATCCTAACATACTGGTGGAATAAAACCCACTGTCATATTATGTAATAACCAAGGCAATTGAACCAGTCAATCCTAGAGGAGATCAACCCTGACTGCTCTTTAGAAGGCCAGATCCTGAAGATGAAACTCAAATACTTTGGCCACCTAATGAGAAGGAAGGACTTCCTGGAGAAGAGCCTAATGCTGGGAACAATTGACAGCAAAAGGGGAGGCCAGAGAATGAGGTGGCTAGATGGAGTCACTGAAGCAGTCGATGTGAGCTTGGGTGGACTCCGGGGGATGGTGGAGGACAGGAAGGCCTGAAGGAACGTTGTCCATGGGGTCGCAATGAGTCGGACACAACTTCGCGACTAACAACAACAACAAGACTCTCCTGCTTCCCTAAACCATTTCACCCTTTCTTCACCCTTATGCCTGAAACACTTTGCTCTTAATATGAGCTCTTTTAATATGGGTTCTGGAGCAAATTACTCCTGTTAATCACATCAGTTTGAGCAATAAGCGTCACTGACCATGTCCACCATTCTGTGAATGGACAAACTCCACCCATGTGCACAGCATGTTATAGGAGTTCTCACAATTCTCTTGCAGAATTCAAAAGATGCCCACCAAACCCAAAAGGGTGGGAGGGGGGTCCCATCTTAAGACAGCAAAACAAAACTGTATACACCTCGAATACATGATTCCCACAAATTAACTAACCGTGTGTCTTTGCGTGTGCATCCGCACATGCCCAAAGTTGTTAAATTTGTGGAATGGATAAATCTTGGGCGTGCCTCCTTTTGTAAAGGGTTGCAGATGCTGCACAAGGACGGGCTGCAGCAGTGTGCAGAGTGGGCTGCAGAGAAGGAGTGTGAAGGAGCTGCAGCATCCTGGATTGACTTGCCAAGGCCGGAAGCTGTTCAGAGGCACAGCCCTGGCCGCTGCCCCATTGAGATGGAAATGAATCGCTTGGGCTGACCTTTCCGCAAACGTTCTGCTCTTTTGTGCCTCTGTCTTTCCCTTCTCCAGCCGTGTACACATCACTGAAGCGACGCTGAATCACCTAGGCAAAGCCTATGAAGTGGAAGACGGGAACGGGCACCTCAGAGACCCGTATCTGGAAGCCATGAATATAAAGACGTTCTTGGTGATCGATCCAAGAGTAAGTGCGCTGTTGCCCAACAGTCCGCCCATGCACGTCGCTTGTCCCGTTCGGTTCGGGGCGCTTCCAGGCGAGCTTTTCATTCTGCCACTGTCCTGTCTTGTTTGCGAGATTTCTCAGGAGGCTACTGCCTTCTGTTGGTTACCCACCTGTGTTCCCCCCCGCCCCACAGTGCAATCAGTTTTTTTTCTTACGAGAATAGATCCATCAGGTAGGGAATCATTTCTGAAGGTGGCATCCAGAGGCGTCTGTCTTGAAGCAATCCAGGTTAGAAAGCGGAGTGCTTTCTATGATGCCGCTAGCTGGGGGACCGTGATGTTGTCGTGTTCTTACAAAATATTTGCAAGCAGCAGCATCTGTGGGAAACAATGGGTTCGCACGGGAGCTGTGGAGAAGAGAGAGCAGGGAGCTGTGTGCAGTTAGGAAGTAGGGGACAGTGGCAGAAATCCTGGGCAGGCAGTAAAGGTTGGGAAGTAATTCAGAAGTCAGCCCAGGGGTGTCAACTCTCCTTCAACCTGGGCACTGAATTCCTTTTTGCAGAAGGAGTCGCATTTCAGTGGTGGACGTGGCCAGAGTCAGAAGGGGTGAGGACAAAAATATTGAAACACCCAGCCCATTTTAGCTGAAAGCAGGTCGCTAAGCTGTAGAAGAGGCACCTATACAATTTAGCAGGGGGACAGCTTCACAAAAGCCCAGAAGCGAGCATTGGCGGCTAGAGGAATGCTGGGGGGCAGGGTGACCCCCAGGAACCTCAGCAGCTTTGACCCCCGATGGGGTGATTGGGACCTAGCATTTTGGGTTCTGTGGTCCTGCGGTAGGAGGCAAGGAACCCAGAAATGGGGTTGTGGGAACAGAACAAAGTGAGCAGTAGAGGGAGAAGGCTTGAGACCGTGGGAAGGAAAAGCGACAGGAAGAGAGTTACAAAAAAGATTTAGATTCAGTGCTTGTTGTGAATGTGGGGAGTCAAATCTTGATAGGTGTGCTGGTCCCTTTCAGTTGATTTGGATTAACAAGCCAGGCCTGATTTGTGTATCTGTGTGTGTGTGTGTGTGTGTGCACGCTCACATGCATATACACTAGAAAAAACTTGGGGATCCTTAATGTGAGAGGAATAGATTGCAGCCTGGAAACCTGCGTTTTACCGTTGAAATGAGTTGATCAAGCATGCCTGCCTGATTTTGGTTGCATGGCTAGATTTGGCTTTACTGCCACTGTGGCTGGTTTAGGTCCAGGTTTTGTCCTGCAGAGCAGGTGGGAGACAAAAACGCCAAGCCAGGGGCATGGAGCTGGGAGAGAACGCACGTTACCCTGATTGCGTAACGAGGCTGAAATGTCTGAAACGACGTTCAGTTGCCATGGACCACAGAACCACGAAACAATGGCTTTTAGATTTCAGTCTCCAAGGAACACTTTAAGTATCCAGAAAAGGCAGTTCTTTAACTGTGTGTAATTAAAGAAATACGCTTTGAGCCTCCCACATTCTGCCTTAAGTGCAGCCCTACTGGCATTCTGAGCAGAAGTGATTAGGAAAGGAAAGGCGCTCTGCCTGGTAAAATCTAGTTTATTTTGCTCAGCTCAGAAACGAAAGTGTGTTTTGTGTTCCAATCATTTGCAGAGTTCAGGCAGCAGACGGTTCGCTAGATTCATGGCTTTTTCTTGTCTTTTTTCTTTTCCTTTTTTTGCCTTACACATCTCTGGTGATGGAGATTATTAGAACCAATCTAGAAGATAATGAGGGTGCAGGACCAAGGGTCCCAGCCTGGTATCCTTGCAGCCCCCAGTTGATGGTCTCGCCCTCCCTTCAAGCAGATCAGGAGAAAAATCTAACTGTGGCCCTTTATAATGTTAAAATTGGCCAGCTAGCCTGGCTTTGCGATGCAAGAGAAGGGTATATCAGGGACCATTCACCAGCAATACCAGCTCAGTTGGAATGGGCTGGATGGTAAGGTTTGATTCCAGATGGAATAATGAGCATGGGGAAGGCTGACTTAATTCCTGGAAAAGGATGTACTGTATGACTTGTATCTCATGCTAAGTGGAACATCGCAGTCTTCCAGAGCAGGAATGGGTCGCAGCTAAGCTTGGGTTTGTGGGCCTTTCCTTTCCCCTCTTTTATTCCAAATGGCCAGGAGGCGCTTCGAAGGTTTTGCTTGTCGTCAAGCTAAATGTGATATTTTTAAGGGCCCATGGTAGCTTGTCGCCAAAAGAGCTGCCGGTGCTCGTTTTGCCACTGTGTGGGAGAGTGTGGGGTAGAATATGGCCTCAGTGCCAAGTTCCCTACCCCCATGTTGAAGTGTAGCCTGATGTGCTATGTGAACAGACCATTCATTGCATCATGCTCCCCAATTTGCATCTGTGCTTTGTCCTGTTTTTAGTCTAAGCAGAAAGCTTCCAACCATCACCTGCCTCAAACCAGAGTGCAGGACGGCTTGAAGATGCGGGCCTCGGTCCGGATGTCGCGATATTTGGAATCCTGGGGAGCAGCCCGACCTTTCGCCCATCTAAATCACCGAGAAAGCGTGAGCAGCGAGACCGCTGCGCCGAACCGGAAGCGTAGAAAGGTGATGCTGCGTCACTGCTCTTTTAAGTTTTGGTTTGATCCTCAGACAGCGGAGGAATTGGAAACTCGGGTTAGCTGCCCCGAGGCTTGTTTGCAAGGGGGCGGCATATAAATTTGTTAAATAAATAAACAACAAAAGGATAGGAAAACAGTAGGCAGAAAAGGTCCAGTGGATTCATCAGTCTTGCTGTTGGCACCCTGAAAACCCAAAAGCACGGTCCTTGGCGGCACCTTTTGTCGTGCTTCTCAGATGTGGTTTACACATACCGTGCTGCGGAGACGTATTTGGGTTTTTTACTCAGCTTTTTTCAGGGGTATGAGCAGAAGAGTGCAGTGGCCTTTGAGTCCTGCTTGTGGACTTCTCATGGTCTTCTCGGGGGCATCTGGTTGTCTACTGTGGGAACAGAATGCTGGAGCAGATGGACTTTGGTCTGCTCCAGCGAAGCTGCCTATTCCTGGAACGAAGCTGACCCCAGTCCTCAGATATTTATCAGGTTTTCTGTCTTCCAGGAAACCTGCAGCTTTGGCTTTTCTGTGCCTTGCTAGCATAAATATGTTGTTTAGCTCGCTGAATTCATTTATTCCGTAGACTTGTTTAGGGAAAACACATATTTCCTCTCCACCCTTCTCTCTTTTTTAGGAGATCGCTTTGCAGCTAGCAAGTCGTCAGAGGACTTCAGAGAGGCAAGTCGTCCATTGTTACTCTGTTTATTTTAAACACACGTAGAGACACATTCCTTCTTTTGATTTGCAATCAACAAAGCAACTAAAAAGAAGTTACAAAACCTGATTAAAAATGGCAACAAAGACCTGCATGAGCAACAGAATTAAACTGATGCAGGTGCTGAAATAGAGAGTTTCAATGAATTCTGAAAGAGAATTGGAAGAGAACTGGAGAAGACTTTGTGGATCTTTGGATACTGTGGATACTGTGCACCTAGGTGCAAATTCCACTCTCAAGGATACTGTGTTCTGCCCAGCAATCACAGAGCGAATCCTCCAAGGAGGATCATAATAAATAGATACATATGGAAACATCGGTCCCTTGACTAGTGTAATCAAACCAAATAACTGAGATTTTAAACCTGAAAGCCTGTTTATAAGAGTTTAAGAATGTTGCATTTCCAGACAGATTTGGGTAATTAAAGGGATACATTTTAATTACAAGAAAAAATGCACTAGAGAGGCTGAATGGCATCACCTCTCTCTCTCTCCCCTCTCTTTCCTTGTGCATTTATTAGTTTGGATGGATCTAGACATGAGCAGTTATGTTCCCCTTCAATTGCACACTATAAGTGAGTTCTTCCTTCTCCGTATGTTTGTATCCGCTTCCCATCTGTGCAGCATGGAGCATCTGGATATGTTCTTGCTCATTTCTTTCTTTTCTCCCTTCCTCCAGCAAAACAAATCATTTTTCTGTTGGCTGAAAAGATAACGTTAGTTGTTCATGCCTCCCGGTTCTTCGTTCTTTGGTTTTCTGTGTTTCGATGACTTCTGTTTGTTGTTTCTAAAAGTGTTTTTGTTTTGGAATTAGGACAAGTGCAGCCACTTGCTAAACGTGGGTGTGTGAACGGGTCTGCGTATTTTCTGGATTTGCTTGTTTGAAACAGAATGAGAAAGTGTGTAATGATTTTGTGCTTTGTTCTTTCTTTTCCTGCATTTTTGGGAATCCTGGCTTTCTGTCTGACCTTAGAAATTCTTCACAGAAGGGGAGGATGGAAGAAGACATTAATGATAAAATGATGTCGACCATTGAGGGCCTAAACTCAGCCAGGTAAATGGCCAATTTTGTTTTCCTGTTCTTAGGATAACTTGCTTCATTTACGGAAGGGAGGAGGATGACGATGGGAATGTTCTTGTGCTTATTCTGTAGTACAAGGTTGCACACCGGCTTAAAAACATGCCGCTTTATTCTGAACATGTCTGAATGATGCAGAGCAGGCCGATGGGAATTTCCATGATGAACAAACACACCTGCTTCTTTGTACTGCTATTTTGCATGTTCCAAAAGTGAACCTTAACGGAAAATAAGTTCTGGGGCCTTGGAAGTCTTGCCCCTTGGCACAGATGGCCGCCTTTTTGGAATCATAGTCCCAAGCCAGGAGGAACAGCTGTTTGATGCCACAATTGCAATATGAACTCACTCTGTCTGTCTGTCTTTCTTTTTTGATTTATATCCTGCCTTTTTCCTATAAAGGGCTCAAGTCAGCTTACATCATTCTCCTCCTCCATCTTATCCCCACAACAACAACCCTGTGAGGTAGGTTGGGCTGAGAGTCTGTGCCTGGCCCAGAGTCACCCAGTTGGCTCCATGGCTGAGCGGGGACTAGAACTCGGATCGTCTGAGTCCCAGTCCCCTGCTCTTACCCACTACACCACACTGGCTCAGTACAACTGGCTCACACACCACACTGGCTCTCTTTAGTGGACTGGAGTTCTTAGAAAGAATGATAAAGGCACAAAACAGGACTGGAAAGGAGTTTCACAAAACAGGAAACTGAGACGGGCTTTCCCAACATGGCTGCTGATTTAGTGCAGCAGCCCCTTAAGGGCACTTCCCGAAATCTGCAAAGTAGAAGCATCTTCCCTTCGGATCAATGCAGCAGATGACAAAGAAGCAAAATGGCTTTGCACAGCTGCCTTGCGTTGTCAAGTCTTGCGTAACCCTCAGAAATAGAGAGGTATTGAAAAGCAGTGCAAACCTTAAATCCGAATCGTGTTAATTTCCTTTTAAGCATGGCTGTACCACCCAGGTCGGATTCAGGCTGACTTCCTCAGAGATGAAGTCCAGAGCATCCGGGCATCGGCCATCTGTCCATCCTTGTCCTAAGCCATCCAAGGCGCCCTTTTCACCTTCCAGTGTAGTAGTAGGAATACTTCGATTCGGTGTAATGGTCATCCTGTTGGACTGGGACGCAGGAGATCCGAGTTCTAGTCCGCACTCAGCCAAGGAGCTCACTGGGTGACTTTGGGCCAGCCACAGACTCTCAGACCAGCCTACCTCACAGGGTTGTTGTCAAGATAAGAGGAAGAAGAGGATTATGTAATCTGCTTTGGGTTCCTTGTGAGAAAGAAGGCAGGATATAAATAAATAAATAATAAATAATAAATAATAAATAAAACAAGGTGCATTGTTTCATTTCCCTCATGTGTGCGTGTTTTTCCCCCAATATCTTTGTTTTCCAATGCAGGCCGTGGTGTGGCTCAAAAGATGACTTCCGTGGACTGTGCGGGTTTTTGCTGTGTTTCGTAGATATGGGACTGGAGAAGGAGGTTCGTAAGCGCCAAAGAGACCTTGCAGGAACTGTTCAAAAAGCAAATATGTTCAGAGCTACACAGGAATATAAGAAAGTGTGACGAATATGTTCCAGTGTGGGGGGAATACAGAATGGACTGATCCAGGCCGGTCTTCTGAGTGCTTAGCTCTGGATCCTTGTGATTCCAGCCATGTTTGCGGGGCTGAATCAGGTGTGCCCAACCCATTTTTATGCTGAGCTCCTTATTTGTAACTGCTGTGTGGCAAGCAGGTACCACACGGTTCCTTGCTTGTCCCCCTTGATTTTGACTGGTGCAAATAGGTGCAAATTCCATTTTGGGTCATATTTTATCAGAATTGAAAAAAGGTGCACTTTGAGAAACACTGGGATGGAAATCTTAAAAGCTTGACTGCAGGAGGAAGTGAAATAGTCAGCTCTGTCCATGTCTGCTCTCAGTCTGGAACGTATAACAAGCTGGGAGACAGCACAAACGCTTTTTATCATCCTCTTTTCATCCTGACTTCAGTAGTTCTTAACTTTGTAGTTCTGTGGCATCAGGTTGTCTCCAACGTACGGTGATCCTGTGAGGGAAAGCCCTCCAAAATGTCCGATCCAGGATATTCCCACGTGGACGTTCCAAATTCAGGGCTGTGGCTTCCTTTATGGATTCAGTCCATCTCATATTTGGTCTTCTCTTTCATCTTATGCCTCGGACTTTCTCTACCAGGATTGTCTTCTCCAGGGAGTTTTGTCTTCACACGATGTGTCTGAAGTATAATAGCTTCCGTTTCGTTATTTTTGCTTCTAGGGAAAGCTCTGGTTTGAGTCAGTCAAACCCACTTGTTCCTCTCTCTGTTAGTCCAGGGTATTTGCAAAGAGCAATCTATTTTGGGTTTTTTCAACTGCTGATATAAGTTTCTGGCATTTGTGGGATCCAGAGAAGAAGCTGGGTGACAGGGTTTCTTAAGTGTAAAGCTCTCCTGCAAATCAGCCAAGAAGTTAGTGAGCGAATAAAGTAGTTGACCTGTGCTTTGTTTGGTGTATCTTTCCAGTATCGCACCATCCCGATCCGCAAGGTGGGAGGCTATTTTGCCTGCGCCAGCGTTGTCTTGCTGTGCATGTTTTTGGTCCAGATACTCATAATGAAAACGTAAGTGCGTATCTATCTTTAAAAATTGGTTCTGTACTCGTGCAAGCAGGAGATTCAACTGGTAATGTTTTTTCTTGGACTTGTTCTGCTTCAAGCTGGCTTTGCCAATGTCAATGTTCAAGAAAAGCTTTACCACTTGATTCTGTTTGCTTGCACCAGTCCCAAGAAAGAAGCATGAAGCAGCGGAGTGTGAAAATAGCCATGAAGCTCATTGAGTGACTGCGGGTTTGTAGCTGAATTGCGGCCAACCTGCCTACCTCACAGGGTTGTTCTGAGGATAAATCAGAGAGAAACTGCCGTGGGTTCTTTGCAAGGGGGAAAAAGGTGGAATATAAATGTAATAATAATGTCATCTTAGATAACCATAGGAAGACACCTTCTGTGTGTGAAGCATAAGCTTTGGTCCCTATCTGTCCTGCCCCCAGCTGGTCTAAATTTGATTTAGAGACCTGCAGTTGGTCGGTTGTCCCCACTCGAGGTAGGCTAGGAAAGACAACAGAAAGGGCTAGAAAGATCTGCATGTGGCTGCATATAGAAAGTAGAAGAAATTTGCTTGAAAACATTTTGCTAATCAGGTATTATAACCTCTGGTATACTGGTCTCTCCAAGTCTTTCTCATAGCAAGTTAATGTGATTATTCTTTAGTGGTGGATAGGAGAGAGTATAACAACGCAGGGCTTGAGAAACTGCTGCTGAATTAACTCTGAAAGTAAAATTTGAAAGGTGCAAGCAGCTTGGCAGTGGAAGGAATTAAGATTTCCCTCAAGAATACATGACTACTGAATCATGAATCGTGTTTTCCCTGAACTCTGCATCATCTCTGTTTCCACCCTCTCCTTCCCACCCTTTTGTCTCTTTCAGAACGCCAACTTTAGGAATTTCATTTGGGGTTGTAGCTATCATAATGGGTCTTACTCTCTGTGTGTGTTTTGCTGATGACTGTTGGGTAAGTAAAATAAATAAATAAAAACGGGGCCCCAAAAGACTTGCGCTTTGAAAAGGTGGTGGTGGGGGGAGGTCAGAACTTCCCTGTCTTTTGAAAACTGTTTCAAGGGTCACCCTCCTTCATCAAGAACCTCATAAAGATTTGACAGCATCCGTTGCCATAGGAAAGATGATAAAAAGGCCGGGGCTTGTTTACACACCTTGCTGATGCCTTTGCCTTCTGTTTGCAGAGATGTTTCTCCAAGAGATGGCCTCCGGCTCGCTATCTTCGCACGCTTTCCCAGAAGGTGGAGACGATGCCCTCCGTGCGGCTCCCCCTGGCCACAGTCGCGATAGGCTCTCTGCTCATCATGGCCATTTTGAACCTGGTAATGCCTTTCATCAGCCTTGAATAGCGGGCGCTCCAGGGGTGTTGCTGGCACTGAAAGGACCCAGGGCCAAGGCCCACAAGATACGAAATCTGCTCACGCTAATCTATATCTAGAGATGCGCTTTTAGAAATGATAGCTAGGATTTATTTAAAATAAAGCCAGCCCATTAAAGTGTCAAAGTATCGCTGTGGCAGTCCCCCAAAAGTCCTCCCAAAAGCACTCCGCCCCGCTTGCGGACGTGCTCAAGAGCAGACAGGTCAGTGCAGGTGGCTGGGAAGTGGGCAGCGGCGGCTGCTTGTGCAGTCATGGGAGGAACCATTTGCAGCTGCTTCTCAAAGTACGGACAGTGTTTGCCGTGGTGCTGCAGTCAGAAGCAGATGGGAAACCGTACGTTCCACCCTTGCATTGTAAAACATTTCAGCCTGCTCCTTGCCCAAATTTTGGTGAATTTCTCAGTTTCCCCTTCCGTGACCACGTTGCTTTTGAAAGCTAAGGCTCAGAAGGGTTGCTTTGTAAGAAAGCCGTGTGTTGAACTCTCATCGCTCAACTGCTTTTTATATTTTAATGAGCTCACAGACTAGCCTGGCGGAAACCGTATTGCATCACTTACCACCCCATGAGTTAAAAAAGTGCTTTTGTTTCATACATTAATTGTGTTGCAAAAGCTGGCAAGCTTTCAGTCTTTTCTTATCTCTTCCTCAAAGTACTACATAATGTTTTGATTCCTAGGTGCACTAATTTCACCCATCTGCTATCTAACTCCTCCATCCCCTTTCTCTGTAATAGGCATGCCATTAGCTGCAAATTGCTTATGTTTACAGCTGGCTATTATGGAATAAAAATCCCTGAATGAACCTTGACTCCCTTTTCAAGGGGTTAATCAATGTTTGGAAGGATAGGAAACTGTCAGCTCTAAAGGAAGTGGATCTGGTTGTTTCCTCTGGAATACAGGCAAGTGTGAAGAGCAAGGCTGTGCACAGAGGCACACCAGCACTCTACAGAGGCACACCAGTGACAGTCCGTGACCCCAAGACTGGAGCAGGTCTCTCCGCTGATCAGGATATTAGTACTTGCATGATGGCCTCCTAAATGAGAAATCCTACAAAGCTTGGTTTGGTTTGCCAGTCTGCACCTTTACCTTAGCGACGCATCAGAAAATACTGTGCTAAATCATTCGGCTTTGCATGTTGACACGGCCTAGTATGCCACTGAAATCAATCTTTCTTTCTTCCCCGCCCCCACCCCAAATACAGGTGTTGGGGAGCAGTTCTGAAGATGACAGTGAGTGGAACACCAAGGCTATGACGTATTCAGTGAGTCAAGTTGGATGTTATGCTCTAAAGACTGGAATTTGGGGTTTCCATGTTACATGTGTGCGCCAAAGCCTGCTAATGGGGCTTACCGATTCTTCCTGGAATGGTTGCAGAGGCATGGCGTGTGCCTGCCTGAGGACACAGAACTCTGGTCAAGTGCCATGTGGATGATCCCAAGCGAGGCTGAGAAGAGCCTCAAGTTCTCAACTTCCCCCTCACCCGGTTTCATCCAGAAGAGGACTTTGGGAGAAATTAATTTCACTTCCACAAAAGCCTGGCTGCGATTTTTATGAGGAGTGGAGTGTCTGGAATCTGATGGGAGGTGGGAATCTAATTGCACAAGTGGCGGTGCAGATGCGCAGGCCTCTGCTCCCTGTTTGCTTTGCAGGAACCCTGAGTTCTAGTTCTGGCAAGCTTGCCTGGAGTTCACAGGGCGGCGACCTGGAATGGCGGCCCCTGCTCTGTGCAAGCAGCACCCCTGTCCCGCCCCTGGTCCAGCCGCTGCGTGCGACTCCACATACAGATGGTTGGTCACTGGGGCTGCCGGGCAGCAGCGGCCACCTTGCTCAGTGGGGAAGGTGCACCTGGGACTCCACAAATGCTTGTAGACCTCTTGGCTCAGCGTGCTTTTTTCAGGATCAGGCCAAGCACAAGAGGATGTGCTAGAGGGATGGATTCCGCAAGAGGATGACTGAAAACCAATTCTGGTTGGGGTTGAAACACCCCAGTTAAACAACCCCTCATTTAAACTCGGCTGGCTTAGAAGACGGTCTGAGTTTGAGAGGTATCCAGTGTTACCATCCCTAATTAGATTGGATCCATTAGAATGAAAGGGACGCTCATAAATTGATCTTGGATATCTTGGTGTTTTGCATATGAACCTAACCCTTCATACTTTTATATGCAGGTCATTGAAAACCGCACAGTGCATAATGCCTTGTTCCAGGGATGTATGTTTGAGCATTTTTTAAACTCTTCTGTTCCAGTATTACACATACAGCTGCCTCTTGGGTTTTATTGCGTGCTCCGTGTTCCTGCGAATGAGCTTTGAACTCAAGCTTCTGCTTTTGTCGGGAGCGGTCATTGGGTATTTCATAGTGTTTAACACCAACCAGACTTGGCTCCCCATCAATGGCACCCCACCAGCGCCAATGTAAGTATCTCGTTTCCCACCAGGAATGCGTTCTGTAGGTTTCGTGTAGTGTTAGACTACAGCACAAAGAAATGGTCCTTCAGTAAGGAAATGAAAGCAAGATGGGAAGACCAGAGCAGATGGGGGAATACGGGGAACAGAAGCAGTCTTGCCACTGAAAATATTTCAATAATGGACATTCAGCAGACCGTGTTCCTAGAAGGGTACTTCCAGTTAAGGCTTTTGTCCCACAAGTTTCCTGCTTCATTGGCAGAATTTTGTGGAGGAGATGCTAAGTGGATCCACACATCGCGGTAACCCGTTCCGGTATGAACCCATGGTGGTTTGGCTGTTGCCTAAACAACTTATGGTTCAGGTGGCAAATGATCAGTGGTGGAACAGGTCAGAAATGAGCATACTGCCACAAAGGCATTTGGGACTTGTGTCGAGACCAGCGGTGGGTACCAAAAGGGAGGCATCCCAGGGTAAGTCGCCGTGTGCTGATCATCTGATGGTCGCGATGTGGGTTATTAAGTGGAAAAACAACCCACCCCAGCTCATGTTCAGGCTCAGTGTAGCATGCAAATTTGCCGGGCAGTTTCAGGCTGGAAGTGCTAGGAAGGCCCTGTTACTTGGAAGTGTACCGTTTGGGAGCTGTTTTTGGAAACTGAGAATGCCTGTTTCACTTACAATTTCACATGAGTTATCTTTCCCACATGTTCTCTTTTGGTTTTAGGTTTCTGATGAAAGAACCAACAAGAATGACCAATTTGTACCTGGCTCTGTTTTATATAACCCTGGTTCTGCTGTCGAAACAGGTAAGGTTCTCAGCACTGTTCTTGTAGACTTGTTTTACCTGGCACTTCTGAACAGGTGAACAAAGAAACTGAGCTCAGGTATTCTTTGACTTGTGATAAGTGAGAAAAAGGCTTTCTCATTCATTGTTCCAGAATTATTTTTGGAGACTTCACATATTAAAATGCTGCGATGAGAGACAATATGCATTGTTGGAAGACCTGGATTAAAAATATTTGTGGCAATGAGGCAGCAGAATCCTGTGTTGTTAAATTAAATGGTGACATTTTCAGATTGCAGGTGGGGAAAGATCCAGAAATCCAGGAATATCCTGGATTTCTGATATTCCCCCATGGAAAAGAAATCTCCAGGCAAGCAGAAAATTAACCGAGTTGGAAGCGAGATGGGCATGAAATCTTCTCCTTAGCACTCTCTTTGTATTAATTTGATTTTTAATTGTACGGAGTATTTTAGAATGACCCCCACACTTCCTCTGAATGCAAAATTGAGGTGGTGTTAGCCTCACTACCATCTTTAGATTGCACCGTCCCCCATATGGCAGAGGAAACCTTACTGTTTCATGGCGTTGGGGTTCCATGTGTGCCAGCGCATTTATTCTTCTACATGCCAGCAACAAAATGACCCCCCCCCCCCGTTTGCATGCAAACAGCTCAAATTTGTTGGGCTATTAATAATGGCGATGATTATATTTGATGACTGCTGAGGCAATCTAGAAAACGGAGTGCAATGATGTGGGATAAATAAGTGCAGTTTAAAATAGAAATGTGGCTCGTGGGAGTGAATTAGGCTGCAGGGAACACAGCCTGTGTATGAAAGCACAGGGCTTTGTTGGTCTGTGTCCTTGTGTGTGTATCGCACGTGGGAATTCCGTAAGGGGAATCGTGGGAGGCTTGAGTACCCCGAAGGATCCACGTATTGGTCCGGTGCCCCATTTGACGTGGTTTGAGGCATTGCTCTCGTGCCACAGTGGAAACCCCAAAAAGTACAAAAGGGTTTGTTGCCATTGCAAAGAAACGGTGCAAACACGTTGTGATGGGATGCACCTGGAGAATGACTGACTGCTAAAGGCAAGAGGGAAAATGTACTCTAATTAAAGAATATATAATGGATTAGATTTTGCCAACTCACAGATCGACAGGAGGAGTCAGAGACATAGAACAGCCAAGAATTCTGCAAATTGAGTTGACTTAGGGAAAACACAACAACATTCCTGCTTAAAAAGGGGGTGCGGGTGTTTCATAAATGAATCATTCAAATAGCGCTGCTGCATTTCCTAGAAGATGTTTGTCGGGAAGGACACCAGGCAGAACGTTACCGATCTTTGTCTGCGGTGTTCTTCACTGAAGAGCATTTTTCACGTGCCCCTGGATTAGGCGGGCTGCATGTGAAAGTGCCCTGTGCCACCTTTGCGGCTGTTTCTCCTGTTTACAACAGCGGCATGGGAAGTGTTTTGTTCGCTGATGATGCAACTCAGTGTTTCACTACTCCTTCCCTTGCTCGCAGATAGACTATTCCTGTCGGCTGGACTGCCTGCAGAAGAATAAATTCAAAAAAGAAAACGAATCTTTCGAAACCATGGAGAATGTAAACAGACTGCTTCTGGAAAATGTCCTTCCAGCTCATGTTGCTGCCCATTTTATTGGAGACAACAAATTAAATGAGGTACGGAAGAATATTAGCTGGTTTGGCTAATGGTGTTTTCGTACTAGCTGATCGTTTAAGAGAGGGTTCTCTTGACCCCGGCACTAACGCCGAAGCTGTAGAAGCCTAAATATTAACAGTAGAGTCATTCTCAGTGCAGGGATGCCTAAGTAGTCAAAACTTACTGTCTGTGCAAAGAGGCGGAGATCCTGGCAGACTTGGAGGAAATGTGTGGTTTTCAGAAATATTTTGAGGGCAAGCCCAAAGGAGGGGGAACCAAGAGACCAAACCTGAGAACCGCCATGCTGAGTCAAACCAGGTCTTCCTCCCGGCCGGCATTTAGCTCACATAGTGTCCGGCCTGTGGGCAACCTGCAAGGTGATAGCCTTCTCCTGAGCAGCTGCAGAGGGCACCGGATGGGGAAATAATGGGAAATTGGGAGGGAGAAGAGCGGAATGGAGCCTCCTGGAAGGAGGCATGGCTGGCTGGGCAAATCCGAAGATTCTGGATGGTGACCTTTTGTTGAGGGTCCAAGTTGTCTAGCCAAGAAGCCGTCACCGCTGAGGACACAAACCGGTTTCTGGCTACCGGGCCCTCCCAATGTGCCCGATGGGGCATATAATTTTGAACGTCTAGGTGCGTAGTGGGTTGATGCTGTTTTATGGTGAAGGACGTGTGTCAAGACAGGCATGGCGGTTGCAAGCTGAGCGACTGCGAGTGTTTTGCTGCATTTTCCGCAGGATTGGTACCATCAGTCCTACGACTGTGTCTGCGTCCTCTTTGCCTCGGTGCCCGACTTCAAGGTGTTCTATACCGAATGTGACGTCAACAAGGAAGGGCTGGAGTGCCTTCGGCTCCTCAATGAGATCATTGCCGACTTCGATGAGGTATTTCTGGGCTGCCTTTGGCACAGCCTCTCTCTCTGTTGGGGTAGCACTCGGCTGGGGAGCCTCAGGACCAGCTCTGGATTAATCCCTCCCTTGCATCAAGTAACCTGCAGAAGAGGAGGAGCAGGTGTGATAGGAAGAGTCAAAGGGTCTACTTCAGTTGGACTACCCACCCCAGAGCTAACTCATACCCACTGCCCTGTGGGAAAGAATACAGGGAAGGTAAAGGCAACCTGGAACCTCGTTTGACTGGGCTACTGATCCCTCCAGGGATGGGGTGAGGCCATTTCACCAGGCTTGCTGAAAGTTCGCTCTTTCCTCTTCCCTCCCCATTCCTTCTTTCCTCTCGCATCTTATCTTTTTAGACTGTAAGCTCTGCAGGCGTTGGCTAAGTAAATAAACTGAACATGTGGCCCACCAGATGGTGTTGGACTGGAACTGCCTTCAGCCCTAGCCAGGACAGACAGTGGTGACTCAACCTGATGGCATCAACAGACGTTGGTTCAACCATGAGAGTTGCAGTCCAACTACATGGCCCTAGAAGGAAGGCAGTCCGTCCTGAATCCACAACAGCCCCATTTTGAAATGGTTGCCATTAAGCTTCAAAACGTGCTGAGCTTGATACATGGGAAAGACTCAGAAACACACACTGAGTCTTAAAAATCTTAATGTATGGCCCTCAAGGGCTTTTGTAATTGAGTATCTCTCTGAAACTCAAAATGCAGTGTGAGAATCAGTGCCGTTTGAATGTCCGTAGCACCCTTGTCCCATGCTAGCGTTTTCCACTAGGAAGTCTGGCCTCTGAGAGGATGACTGGGTAATCCGAATGTTGGTTGTTTTCTGCCTTTTCCTAACAGCTGCTGCTAAAACCTAAATTCAGTGGTGTTGAAAAAATCAAAACTATTGGAAGCACATACATGGCGGCATCAGGGCTTTGTGTTACTCCAGGGCAAGAGAATAATCTGGTGAGTCATTTATTGTATACCAGCTCCTTAGACTTTGGGTTTGTGTCAGAGTGTAACTTCATAAAATCATAGAATAGTAGAGTTGGGAGGGGCCATGAAGGCCAACGGGTCCACCCCTCTGCTGTTGCAGGACACCAGGTTACACCATCCCACTCAGATGGCTGTCCGGTTTCTTTTTGAATGTCTCCAGTGTGGGAGAGCCCACCTACTCTCTAGGCAGCTTTTCCTGATGTCCAGCTTGAATCTGGGTTGTCACAACTTGAATTGATTACTCCTTGTCCCGCACTCGGGTCTCGGCGAGAAGAGATCTTGACCTTCATCTTTGTGACAGCCTTTGAAGTTTCTGCTTAGGTTTTTGCTGAATATCCTGGGATGCGTTGCAAAGATTTTCATTCATTGAGTGACTTAATGCGAAGGACCTCTTAACTATTCCATCCATATTGTTTAGGACCAGGAAAGGCAGCACGCTCAAATTGGTATCATGGTAGAATTTGCAATGGCCTTGATGACTAAACTTGATGGCATCAACAGGCATTCATTCAACAATTTCCGCCTTCGAGTTGGTAAGTTTGTTATCCCCCCACAAAGATTAGGATTAAGTAGCCACGTGGGTTTAATTTTACCAACTTTGCATTCTTTTCAGCACAAATCAAAATGTTCCTTCTTGCCCAAGCATTTAGTTTTTCTTTTCTTTTCTTTTCTTTTCTTTTCTTTTCTTTTCTTTTCTTTTCTTTTCTTTTCTTTTCTTTTCTTTCAATGGTTGGTTTACTGGTTGTACAGCTTTAAATCTATAGACTAAGCAAAGAATTTAATTCATCCATAAACCTTTCTGCAAATTTATACATAAAACTATTGATGTTGATACATTTTTTTCAATAATGCATTATTAATATAGCATTATCTTGTTTTAATAATACACTGTATAGTTTTTGTGATGTTACTGTTTTACCATACTTGTATAAGACTGCCCACTTCCCTTGGATCCTTTGAGGATGAAGGCTGTTAAAAATGAAACTAATGAAATAGATGTTAAAAATGAAACTGAATTTCAGGCATCCTTCTTTGCCTTCTTCCATTTCTGACTGAGAGAGTTTATCAATGCATCCTATGACTTGTGGGTTGCCAACGATTCACCCTGCTGAATCAACAATTGGTAGAAGCACTTTTTGCTGTAATTAGTACTACAACTCCTTGGGAGAGGATAGGGGAGAAAGAGTGAACGACGTGGTAGGAGATGGATGAGTAACAGAGACATGGTAAGCAACAGAGCGAGCTTTTCCCACTGTGCAACCAGCCACAGAAGCTCCAAGCAAGACTTAGTCTTTCCTCACTGTTCTGTTCATACAGGTATCAACCATGGGCCTGTTATTGCTGGTGTGATCGGTGCTCGCAAACCCCAGTATGATATTTGGGGAAACACCGTTAATGTTGCCAGCAGGATGGAAAGCACTGGAGAGCTTGGGAAAATCCAGGTAAAATAAAATGTTTTAAACCGTCCTTCTAGCTTAGGGATGTAAAGCCTCAACCCCGAGGACAAATCCATCCCACCTAGCTTCCAGCTTCTCCCTCTGCCATCTGCTTTCCCGTGACTGCCAGTGTGTCTTCCTGGGTTGTGTGTGTCTTCCTCCCATTCCAAGAGGTTGACCTCTCTCAGTTTAGTTTGTCATGGTGAGAGCTTTAAGTTCAGCTGATATTTCTGGCTCCACCACTGGGGCCTTCACTCACCACTGGAATGTGACTCATGAGATTCCTGAGTTGAATTTGACCTCAGGCTAAAAGAAATTCAATGCTTTGCTCTAGAAGGAAACCTGCACACTGGTGATACAGGTCAGCAAAGCATCTCTCTCCCCTTCCTTAACCCTGTCCTTGGAAGCCTGTTTTCGGATTCAGTGGCTGTTTGGGCTTTAGTGGAATTTAAAAGACAACCAGCCTGCTCTCTTGTGGGCCCTGTTCACTGAGCTCTTCTCCCATGGAAGCCTCCTAGTTAGTCCCCTCTTTTGAAGATAAATGGCTGCTTTTAAAGAGGGCTGTTGTCCCTAAAAAATGAAGATTTTGCATTAGATGGATTTCGGCCCCACCTTTCAAGCCGGAAGAATCCGCGAGGTGAGCTAACCCAGACTAATGAATGCCTCCACACCCCCTTGCGATTTATCCAGTGTGAGCCCTATTTCACAGAGGCCCATTGAATTGAATGGGCTATTAAGTTTAGTTAAAATTGGATAGAACCCAACTATTTAAAGCTCTGGGGTAGCTTATTTGCTTAAGACACCTATTTGGACTCCTTCTCCCCTTGGAGCTGGGGCCAGGGCTCTGCTCTGCTGGGCAGCTGCTAGGACCCACACGGAGCTCCTGAAGTATGTGAGCAAGGATCAGGAAGAGGAAGAGGAGCTGTCTTCACTTGCCCTCCCTGAGCGAACGCTGCAACAGAATTGGGATTCCAGTGGATTGGGCCCAGAGATGAAAGGGGCATGCAAATGTAGCGATGGAGTAGACCTGTCAGGTTCTACTGACAGCATCTGGCTTATCCAGCCACCCAAATGAGCACCAGACCCCCTCTTGTGATATTGCATTTCATTGAGCCTTGGTCTGCCAGCTATGGGAGATTAGGGGGTCTGCACACTCCCTTCCTCCCCAGGAAGAGGACAGCTTTCCCTGGCCAAGTGGGGGAGACGAAGCAGAGTGATGCAACTCTTTGGCTGGCTGCTGGGAAAGGTTTTATAGTTTCTTGCATTGCCATTAGGTCTGTTTCCTTCTCTAAAGTAATGTTGCTGGTGGTTCCATCCTGTTTGCAAATTCTGTCTCTGTAAAAGCTGTTTTGGAAGCTGCTTCTGCGAAGCAAGGTCTGAAAGCGATCAACCAGATGCATGTTGCAAGCCCTGAATGCCTCAATGACCTTTCAAGTTCTGTGTTGCATGTGCAGGTTACAGAAGAGACGTGCAAGATACTGGAGAGCCTCGGATACGCCTGCGAATGCCGAGGACTGATTAACGTCAAGGGAAAGGGAGAACTGACGACCTACTTTGTGTGCACTGATACAGCCAAATCCCAAGCCCTTTGACTTGAACCAGAAGCTGTGGAGAAGTTTGGTCGAAAGGCAAGTCCTTCCTCTTGTCCTTCTGGGAAGTCTGGAAATTCTGCCTTCTTATGTAAAGGAGCTTAACTTACCTGTGAGTGGTACATCTGCATCTCGAGAGAGGAGCACAGAGAGCTCTTGGAAGATGTTTACAGCCGTGTCAGTCCCTGTTTCCAAGAGAATTTTTCTGTGGTCCCCACATGGATGATTCTTGTTTCCTGGCCACAGGCACATGGGACCTGAAGTGACATTTCTGCATGCCTTCTGTGGAATCACAGTTGAACTAACTGCCTTGCTACAATGTCCTGCTGCCTAATCTTTCACCAGATCCAGTAACAGTATTGCATTTGTCATACGAAAGAACAGGTCTGAACTGCACTGCCTTTAGCACAAAGTCATCCATTTCGTAGGTGACAACAGGATCGAAGTCCTGCTACTGAAATCTTTTACAACTGAAAGTGTCAGAGGTTGAAATTGGGACCGTTTTCCCACAAAGCTTGTACTCTGCCAGGGATCCATGGACCCCTTCCTCTCACTTTATGCCAGAGCTGTCCTACCACCTCTTTTCAAGATGAGGAGATGTTGCACTGCCAGTATTGTCTACAGACGCATTCCATTCCACAAAAAGATCCGCCTGGGTGGATGTTCTTCCTTACTGCTAAACCTTAACCTGATACTGCGTCCCTGCCTAATGTCCAGCTTACGTCATGCTTACAAGAGAAAGGCTGCAAGGGGGGAACGTCTCGGACTCATGCATGCTTCTTTTTCTGGAGTTTGCTAGCCAGGCTTTGGGGCAAGCATCTTCGGCTTTAGTTCTTCAGTGCGCTTCTACTTGGTGGAAATGCCAGAGTGGCTTTTCCTTGTTAATATTACCACCTTGCATTTCTATACCACCCGTAGCTTGAAGCTCTCTTTAAGTCACCCATCCCGATTTCAGCCAGGCCCGAGCTCTGCTTAGCTTCCAAGAATAGGCAGGACCAGGCACTTGAGGCTATATGGACATTTCCCTTTGGCTTCTGCTGTATGGTGTTTGCTCCTCACAAGGCCCTGTCCTACGTAAACAACCATTCAGTGCCCCACAGCAGGGCACAACACCAGCATTATTGATGTGTGTAAATTCTAATTCATTCTCAGGGGCAAACAGCTTTGGGTAGTCTTGATTTACATAGCTTCTTTTCCAGTTCCATGACTGGCAAGAGAAGTCTCTCTGCGCCAGGCAGAAGAACCGAATGCTGCCCGATCTCAAAATGCATTGTGGCAGTGGCAAAAGAGTCGTCATCCTGCCATGCCCAGTATCTTCCCCGTATCTCCCAAAGCATAACTTCTAGGGAAAGAGGTCTCCCCTCTTTCTGTTGCTCTTTCTTTGCAACAATGGACATTGCTTAGTGCTTTGGAATGCTTAGCAGCACTGCGCAAGATTCTGTACGGTAAGTGAAGTTTTCTCTTTCAAGTAATTGCGTTGCTGGATTTCACCATTAGTAAGATGCTCCCCCTCCTTTTTTGTATGATTCTTATGGGTAAAAATAAACAAGGAGAATGGGACCAACTGCAGTCTCTATGGTAAACCAGAGAATAACCAGCTTTTACTTTGGGATGTTTATGCCTTTTGCTGTTGCAATTTTATTTGGTAGCTTGCCTGTATTTCTCACATTTCAAAGCATGGGTATTCCCATGGGCTTCTGCTCCAGTCCCCTTAGAAGTTTTGGGGAAAAAAACCCCTTTGCTTATTAATTTTCCTCCTGTTGTTTAATTCAATACATTTTATCTTCTTTTTGTTTATTAACTTGTATCATAAATTACAACAATTATCAGGCAACTCCAAAGTTTACTACCTGTGTACTTACTCAACTAAGTCATTCACTAGTTTATGGAGAAACAACGTGCATTTTAAGAGTTCTGTTTGGGAATGCTTTTTCATAAAGTGTGAGTAGTAGGCTACTGTGTAAGATCTGTATGGGATAAGATTATTATTAGAAGGGAAAAGAGTTTCTTGCAAAGCTGCTTTTCAAAAAATAGAGTTCTTTTAGGGATATTTTTTGAGTCTGCTTAAATTATATGGGGTTGGATCCAAAGATGCAAAAGGTATTTATTTGAGTCTTCTTATGAGCACTGTAGACAAAATCTCAGTCTAAACACGGTGCTTTGCCTGTGTAGCCATCTGCACAAGCACAAAGACCTGCTCTAGAACCGAACTCTAGCACTGAGGAAATCCGTGAAGTCTTCACAGAACTGTGCTCGCTGAAGGGTCCCTGGATCCAGCTCAGTGTACTTGCAGTTAATGTACTGGTAAGCAGCTCACCTTGATTTTCCCCCCTGTGACAGTTCTGTCTCAAGGGAACAAGGAAAAAAAACCCAAGAGCAAACCCCACGAAGCCTTACATGTGGAAAGGAAGATATGTAAATTGTTTGCACTGTGTCCAAAATAAGTAGCCATTTCTCATGTGCCTCTTTTAAAAAGCTTAGTAGTACAGTCCTGTTTGTGTTTATTTAAAAGCAGCTCCCACTGGGACAGGGGGATTACTCACATGTTAGTGTATGAAGGACTACGGCCTAAAACTGGATTTTGTGTTGACAAGTACAGTTTACTTGTCCTAAGGAAGAGAGACGTATTGCTTTGCATTGAAGTGGTTCATAAACTGAAGTGTAAATATCATGACATCCTTGCAATTTTGTTTTTCCATGTGATTTTTTCACTGGATGCATTTGATTAAAACTTTGTAGAATACCGTTCACGTATGAATTGCTAGAGTAATTTTACTGAAACCCATTTATGGAAGCAAGTCCAAGAATTTGAGGATTCTGCCTCTAGTCTAATTAAAAGTTGTCAGAGTGGAGCATTTTTCAGCCTTATTTGCCCTGGATGTACCCCTGTTGTGTTCATTATAATTACTGTGTAATTAACTTAAGCGGAGGCTAAACTGCCTATGTTTCATGACAGGAACAAATCTCTTCTACTGAGGTCCTACTGTAGATTTAGGACTTTTGGAAAGTCTTAGCTAACTAGAATAGGTCACACTGGAAAGTGACACAGTGGGATAGTCCTGGGTATTATTAAAAGGAAGCATATGCAACTGTTTGTTTGTTATAGCTGCAACTTAATGTGAATTATAAAGTATTGCTTTCAACTCTTTATTGTGGATTTGTTACATGTCTGGTTTTTAAAATAAAAGAATGCTTTAGTCAACGGGTCTATAGTCTCTAATATTTGTAACTATTATTGTGTTTGAGAGCAGCTACCAAATGTTGTGTAACAAATGTAAAAGTGTGAAATTAAAGCATCACTTTAAAAATTACTTCTATTCAGATTATACTGCAATGGGAAGTAATTTGCCTCAGCAGTGTTAGTTTGCATGTAAGCTCTGAATTTCCTAGATGGAAAGTTTATAATGTTTCTGTTGCCTGAAATGGAAAACCCTCATTTAAAGAAAAGGAATTGCCATGCTTACTCGTGGTTTAGCCTCTCTGTTGCTGTGTTAAGTCTCAGACACTGAAAATACCCCCTCCCTATGTTAACAGTAGTGGACAAAGGGAACTGCAGGGGAGCAAAAGGCCAGCTTGAGGCAGTCCACCCCAAGGTCAAGATCTCCCTCTTTGCTCCTAGAAGCTAAGCAGCGGTCATCTAAGCATCTCTTAGGAGCTGGCACATCCCCAGAGCTGTGGATGACCTTGTGTACACCGTGACTGGTCTGTAGATAAACACGTCTATTCGCAAAGAATCGTGCTCAAGGTGAGGCGAAGCTTGCTTGGTGATGACTCATCCATACCCACAGAGACCTGCTTTGTGAACGTGCAGGCGTGTTCTGTGCTTCGCTTCAGGCTGAAATCTCTCCCTCAGTGCTGCTGTTTGCTTCCTGTGAATGCATGAAGCTTAAGCTTGCTTTTAATGTTTTCTTCCCCCTCGGTCGTGCACCGCCCAAAGAGGTAGAGGCGGTTTCTGATGGAGCACCACTTGAGGCACGGGATGAATGCAAAAGTGGCAGCGTGCCTCATTCTAAGACCTGCTGCGGGGTGTTCTCCGTTCATCGTGCGGAGTGGGAGCCGCAGAACGGCATGTGGCAGCCAGCCCTTGGCTGCCGCGCACTGGAAGATCTGAATCAAGAGACCCTGCTCTGCACCTGTGAACTCCCGGGGTGACTTAAACCGTGGCCACGCAGAGAGCCCATGCCTGCTCAGCCGGGTCCCTTCCGCCCCCAAGGGTGCTAGAGCGGTGCGAGAGGGAGGCAAGCGAGCGCGCTCTTCCTCTGACCAACGCAGAGCCTGAACGGGGCTTCTGCAGTCCATTTCAGGAGTACCTCTTAGGAGCCACCAATAAAACAGGGCCAGTTCAATTTTAAATGGTTTTATTAAGAACTCAAACGTTTCCATAGACAGACCCCACACGAAGAGCCCATGCGTGCGCTGGGGTAAACTGCAAGCAGAGTGTTGAGGTCTAAATAGCCTAAGGATCACGTGGCAACGGGTTCACATTCATTTCCAATGACAATGGGAGCTTGTGGGGCTTCCTCCACCTCTGGAAAAAAGTATTACATATAATCGTACCTCACTTGGCTCGCCTCCTGAAAGGGGGAATGGGTCTTAGCATGTGACTATGTGGCTGCCGTGACCCTGCTTAGAGGCGCTCCGCAAAGCTAACCGAGCTTATCCAAAAGCAGAGCTCAATTAGACTTACTCCCAGGTAACCTGATACAAGACGGCAGCGTCGGTGCCTCACGCTCCTTAGCCTACAGCAGCAGCCCTGCTCTCAGAGCTGGCCACAAACACACACACACACAAACAGAAACCTTCTGAAATAATGAGCCCCTTTCCTGTGTGGAGGAGGGAAAACCCAGGATTTTAAAAGGCACGGCACTGAAGTGCGGGCACTGATCGTTCTTCTGCAGCCACCCTCTCCCACATGGGAGGAAGTTCTGAATGCACGCCTTCTTTGTTACGTGCTGCTACGTGCTCCTGTGCAAAACGTGGTTGTGGCAGCAGAGCACCCATGGAAAGCGCCTGGGGCCTTGCCGGGTGCCCGGCACTTACCCTCCGTGAGGTCAACGCAGTTCTCTGCGACGTCTGGCAAAGGGACCGAGATGCCCATGGCTTTGCGGATTCCGTAGGTGCTCACGATATCGCCGGGAGCAACTTGCTGTGCAAGCTCTTTGAGATTACTGGTCACTCTCTCGGCTGGAAAGAGAACAAGGCCGCAAAGGCGCAACTTTTCACAGAACGTACCAATTCTGAAAATAGCCCCCAGGAGACTGAAAATCTGGGTTTATGCGTTTAGAGAGCCTTCCTTGTGATTTTAATTCTTTGAAACCTGTATGTACTGCTTTTCTGGTACAAGCAACCTCTCCAAGCTGTTGAAAATATTAAAATGTTGAATGGTTGATGAAATGGGCGGCACGATCGCAGCACTCCTTGCAGCACGTGGAGCATTTGGACTCGATGACCTTCTTGGCCCCTTCCAACTCTACTAGTCTATGATTACAAGCATCCCATGCAGGACAGGAAGTATGGCAGCGGCTTGCCTTTCTCAGGAAAGCTGCTTTTGGCCATCTGCCCTTAGTATGCAGCAGTGGAGGGAGGAAGGCTGGGCACCAATTGGAATCTCTAATTGCACAGCCTCAGCTTCCTCTCCTCCTCATCTCCCAGCATGCCCCTCTCTCCCTCCCCTCGCCCCCAGTTGGCACTTGGGGGATGGGCAGGCCAAAGGGCTCTCTGAGTGCCAGCTAGAAGGGCAGGGCAGGGACCTGCTCTTCACAGCTCCAGCTGCAAGACTGCATGGCATTCCAGCCAGCACAGGAAGCTGTCACATCATACCCTGAGAGAGCTGAAGGATACTGCATACTACTAGCCTTGCTGGTTTTCTAAAATTTGAACACGTGCGGCACAATAATATTCACGTGCATTCCAAAGCATGCCCCACTGAGCTCAGTGAAGCCTTCTCCAGTGTACGTGGGGATGTCCTTACGTGCACCAGAAGACCCGTACTTACCCAAATGCATCTCCTTGTAAGAGGGACTCAAGAGGCAAATCATGTTAGGAGGCGGTTTTGTACTCAGCCGCTCATTCTGTGCATCCTGGAGCTCCCTGAGCAACTTCGTGGTTTCATCGAGTTTTCTCTGGAAGACCTCTGCTTCTGTGAAATCCGGAAGGAAACCGTGGGCAGAAGTCAGCCTGGCTGGAATGGGCCAAGAAGCCTTGCGAATCAATGCCAGCCCTGTGCATTCCACTCACCTTCGGATTCAAACTCCTCTGTGGGCATCCCAAAATTGATCACTGCTCTCAGGGCTGTGAGCCTCTCCTTAGTAAGAGAGGACCTGCTGGCCAGATCCGTTTCCATAACCTGCTCAGGGTGACAAATGCATGCTTTTAAACTCCAGCAAAAGGCATTAGTATTAGTATTGCATTAGTATTTTTAAACCAACCGAGCATGTTGACTCTCCAGAGTAAGACACAGGATAAATAGCATGGGTGGCTTGAAACGTGACCCTCTATGCCCTCTTCAAAGCATTGGGCTGACCCTGCCCAGGCTCCCTCATCTAGCTAGCTGGCTGTTGCGCCTGGCACTGTGAGGCCCCTGTTGCACCCTGACTGCTTGCACCTGGGCCCAAAGCCGTAAGAGGCAGGCCCTGGAAGCCGGTCTTTAGAATCCCACCCTTCTGGCCAAGGATGAGTCATGATTTGGATAAGCTGGCCATACATTTTGACCAAACAGCTTTGCTTTTGGCTTACTGCTAACGTGTTAAAAGGCAGCCAAGCCACCGTGTTGCAAAGTGAGGCGTGAAGTCTCAACCTACAAAGTTGTTAAAAGAAGTTCTGTATAAAGTCCAAACTGAGAAGCGCTGGCTGCTGGAAGCAAAGCCTGAAATATGGCACCACAGTAGGTCAATTTCACATGGGTTGACTTTTTTCTGTTCTGTATTTTAGCCGCCCATTTATCGAACGTCAGTTTCATATCCCATGACGCAAAGTAAGAAAGAGAGCAAGTGGACTGTCTCTATTCTGTATATGAAAGTAAAACTTGGCATTTTGATTTAGGCTGGTTTGGTGAAGCATTTCCCTGACCTGTTTGCTGCCTAGAGGGCTGAAGAAATTTAAAAGACCGTCACCTCTATGTCCTTGGCCACTTCAGCCCTTTCACGGAGGCCTTCGGCGTCCTCTGCTGACTGTACCTGGAAAAGGATCACCTGTGGTTATGATCCATTGGAATTTGATCCTTAATGTGATCCAGTAAAACGAGTCTCCCGGACTTAAGTTTGCTCAGGTCCCTTGGACTGCGTTTTTACTCTACACGAGCACTGTGGGCCCCTCCTCTTCCCAGCGTGGGCCAACTCTGGCCTTCCTGAGCCAGTACCGCCAATGGGGAGTGGCGAGGGGAGGTGCACGCCAACATCTGCGGCCCCACGTTGCCTGCCTGTGGCTGACAGGTGGTTCCAGACATGGCAGGCTGCCAGCGGCAAGGGAAGGAAGACTGCCGCTCTGGCTTGCATGCCACTAATGTAAAATCCCAGCCGTGAGCTCCCCGCCTCCAAATTCAAAGGGATTTAATGGTAGGTTTTACATATCCTTGTTAAAACCTAACATCCAGAAAATAAATCTCTCAATGACCATTTCAACTGGAGTTCCAACAGTCAAGAGATTTATGTAAAAGGCACCTGGCTTCATACGTTTCTAAAGCTGTTCTCTGGACTGATATTCCCTAGTCATGCCTTCTTTCTAATAGTTCCTCCCAAGGAGAATAAATACCTGGTTCCAGAAGTAATTTATTTTAAATCAAATCTCGCTTGGATTTTATTTACAGCCAGTGCAATTACTTCCATGTCTGAATGCCAAGGACAGCAGTCCCAGCTGGGAGACAAACTTAAGAGCAGCTGCCCTCCCACCACCGCGCACAGAAGTCTTCCTTCTAACCAGATCATCCCCTCCACCACCAGCCCTGAAGAGCCTACAAGGGGTAAGCAGAAAATGTGCCTGGATTTATTGATTCGTTTTGTATTGCGTACGGTCTTTTATTATTTAAACAAATAGTTAAGACAACAGACAAAAATCAAAGCTGGCCCATGGACTGGCTTTCATGGCGTGCCTCTCCCCCACTTACAGCTACTGAAGTCAGGAAGGACCAGGCCAGAGAAGGCACAGAACGTAGCACTGCCTCCTCCCCATCAGATCTGGCTGCAGGCTTTCTCCTCCTGACATCCATTTCAATCAGCGAACCAAGCCTGGGAGTGGCCAATGTTCAGAAACCTGGAGAGAGCTTCTTCACCCAGTGCGCTCCAAATGTCTTGGGAGCCCTTTGACAAGGCAATGGCCCCAGAATATCCTGGTCCATGACTATGCAGACACAAGTCCTGCTCAATTCAGTGGGGCTTCATCCTCAGTTTGGATGCAAGAGGCGGAAATGTGGGTGGGCCGGGGACCACGCTGCTCCAGAGCCCATGGCAGGCTGCTTTAGATTAGGTGGCAGACATAGCGTGAAGGACCACGTGGAGAACGTGCTGTGCCACAACATTTGCAGTGTGCCCAACTCTCCATAGCGGCTCCACCAAAACCCCTGCCTATTGTCGCCCTTCTCAATGCTGCTGCTGGGGAATGCGCCACCTGGAGCAACGGGACAACGGGCCAAGCAGGGGAAGGACCAAAGAGCCTTTCTTTTTCCCTCGGGGGTTCTAGGGCCTCCCGAAGGTTTTTCCTTGAGTGGCTGATTTACCCAGTTTGGCTGCTCAGCTTCATCTTTTTATTATCAATTTTATAGACATGCTGCAAGCCACTTTGACGGTCTGCTGGAAGGCTGACATAAATAGACTGGGTTTTAGAACATTTCTCTTGGCCAAGAAGTAGAGAACAAGGAATGATGCTCCTTCTCCACTGCCTTGATTTTTCCTTCCTTGATTTTCAGAAGGGAACACACAGGTGGGCTTACCGTCTCTAGCTCTCTCAGTGAGCGAGAATGTCCTCCTTGGGTGAGGACATCCAGCAAGCTGTCAGCCATTACATAGGGGTAGTCCTGACACTTGGCCAAAAATTCATTAATGCTAAAGACCAAAGAAGCACAAACACATTAATAAGCAAACAGAGCGGGGAAAAATAGCTCTTGCAATTTGCTGGTTACCTGAGCAGGTCAGTGACTAGAAATAGCCTTCCAGGAAACCAGGTGGCGATTCAGTTTCTTATCTGGGAAGGTGTGGCATGCACCGTGTTAGGCGTTTCCAGAAATTCCCATTGGCTTAACAATAAACCGGTCATTACTGAATTTGAGAGCTAGCCAAAACAGTGCACAGTGATGAGGTGAGTTTTTAAAAGCACCTCAGTAACGCTAGGAAACGATCATTTCACATGCTCTTGGGCTGAGTAGTAGAAACAAATTCAGACCCAAGCCTTGGCCACCCTAGAGAGTAAAGCCAAGCTGTAACCTGGATAAGCTAAACAAAGCATCAAGTAAGCTTGCGATACATAGGGATTCTCAGCATTCCAAACACCACTTGAGAAGCTGTAACAGGGCATGCCTGATCCCTAACCCAAGAAGTCATTCTTTAGTCCCTCGCAAAGAAAGCTGATCCTGTTGGTTACAGCCAGCAGGATCCTGCCAGGAAAGGTAGAGATGGAATGTGGTTTCAACAGACCTCCTAAAAAGCAAAAGCTCGTCACTAGGGGAAGCTTAAGTGAGAAAAAGATAGGTGTATCATGGATGGAATGCCGAAGCAAAGGACTGGGGACCACAAGGCTAGGTGTCTGTTGATATTATTTCAGAAAGAACACTTGGTATTAACAACTGAGATTTGATGGAATGTTAAGAATGTGATTATGAATCTAGACTAGCGAACCAGAGTGGTGTGATTGTTAGGAGCCTGGGTCGAGGACTCAGGCAATCTGGGTTCTAGTCCCCGCTCAGCCATGGAGCCAAATGGGTGACTTCGGGCCAGGCACAGAAGCCCAATCTACCTCACAGGGTGGTTGTTGTTGGACTAATACTGAGAGCAGGAGGAAGAGAATGACATAAGCTGCTTTGAGTTCTTTAAAACAATTTAAAAGGCAGGATATAAATACATAGTTTTGTATTTTGTAACTAAATGAAATGAAGTGAAATTCCCTCACTCTCAGCTAGTCAAAAACATATAGATGAAACCCCAGTAAGCATCTGGTCTCATTTGCTAGTGCTGCTGCTAGTAATGGGAAAACACCAAAGGGGAGCCTGCTCCTTTGTTGAAACACTTACCTGAAACTCCCTTGATTAGAATCTTCTCCGTAAGTGGAGTAGATTAAATCTGAATCATCCTTGCTGATATTTGCGAATGTGGAATCGTAAGCTGGAGCGTAAGAGCTAAAGGGTCCGTAGTTCAAGTACATCACTGAGGAAAAACAGAGCAGGAATTAGTCCCATATTGGTGCAGACTTCCGCAATCGGGCGACCTCCTGGTGTGTCTAAATGCAACGCCCAACATCCCCAGCCCACACTGTATTTAGCCAGTAGAAATGGCACAGGAGCTAACTCTTCATTCTGTATGGCTACAATCCTTTGGCTACTTAACGAAGTCTTCCCTGGGCCTTAGGTTAGGTCCAAAGGGAAGGATTAATTCTGCGTGTTCCCCATAATCTGTAGGCCTCATCCAAGAAAGGGAGAATCGTCGTGCCCCCTTCAAGGCAGAAAACCGTCTGGCAGCGCTTGCTCATAGTCTACAAGAAGGATCTTGTTTAATTAATAAATAGGCTGGACCTCACACCCTTCCAGTGCAGCCTTTCTTAGCTCATGTCAGAGCTTGCTGTGGTATCTAAGTCCTACTTTTAATGCCGTCTTCTGTGAATGGAAGGATCCTACAAAAGTCTGTCATTCAGTCATAAGAAATCCGAGTGCGAAGAAGAAAATCCAAGTATTACACTAGAAGAGGAGGAAGATTTTGCATGCACTATTAGGAGAAACAGGTGCTGATGGAACTCCAGCTGAAGTTTTTTTGTGTCACAAAGCACCGAATTTTTTCATCTGAAACCCCCCTGGATCAGAATTAAGGAAAAACAGGTTCTCTCAATCTTTATTGTGTGCATAAAGTTTGGAAACTTTTGGAGATTGTCATCTGTGGCTTTGACATTTTGGTCTCCTCAATATAGAGCGAAATCCTCCATTTGTATTTGTCCCTTTCATTTATTGATTCCCACTGCCCACATCCTCCAGGACATTCGAATATTCTTCAGCATACACTAGCAGCAGGATTTACCGGGAGTAACTTTATTCCGCTTGTCTTCTTTGAACCCTTGTAATGTATTTACACCTGACTGAAGTCTTCCGGCGGTCACACCCAACTTCGCAGAGCCATGGCCGACTTCTGCCACCCAAGAGAATGAGACACGAACAAGAAAACAGTTATGTAGTTTAACCTCTTTTTAAAATAATCCTATGTAACGGCCGCCACATACACAACATCTCCTTCCGGGCTTTTCTGAAGCCCTTGTGACAATCAGTCTCAGTTCCCAATTAGATTGCAAGCCATTAAACCTTTCTGAGGCTCACTGGGCAGGAACACTTTCTCTGGAGTGGTTCTCCACTCCAGCGTTGAAATGCTTTTCAACAGCCTTCCCCAAACGGAAGGCATGCACAGAATGTCGGGGCATGCCGAAGACCCCGATGCTGAGCTCAGCCTTTGGTGGCTTGCCGTGCCAGTTCCTTTAAACTGCTTTTACCCGTTATATAAACTGGAAAGTCTTGGATTTCATTACATTTGTATATTGCATGCAGATTATTTATTTACTTATGCTGGGATTCCTGTGCACTGCCTTCAAAGCTTAACGTGACAAGTGGGATATAAACACTGAAAATAAATCGCTGAATAACAGTGTGTCCATTTTCACGGATTTAAAGGCCTGTGAAACGTTACCTTGTAGCCCAATATAAAAGTCGCTTAAAAGGAGAGTTATGAACTACAACTAGCAGTTTGACTAACAGTCCACCCACTGGCATTTATTAGTCTGGGTATCAACATCGTATGAAGCAAATGGCTCTAAGCATCAGGGAGGGCAGCACCAATGAATCTGCAGCTCTTGCTTCTGAGTAAGCTCGCTCGGGAAGACTGGCAATCAAGATACAGCTCGGCGCTGTTCCACTGAAGAGGCAACTCAGATGGGGGTGGACAACCTGATGCTCTGCAGATCTTTTAGGTTGTAACTCCCATAAGCCCCCATCACCACACCCACTGGTCAGGTTATCATGGGGATTGTGGTCCAAAATACCTGGACAGCGCTGCATCGCCCGCTCCTGCCCTCTCACAGGAAGGCACCTTAGCCCAGGTGTCAGACATACTTTGAGCTGTGGCTGCCAGGCTGATGCATCAGGACCTTCTGCTCCTGCACCCAGGTCTGCTGTGATTAAGTTTTACACACCAGCAAGGCACTCGTGAACAACTGACACGGAATATTCCAACATTTTGGTTTGCTGTGGTCTGCTCAAATGGCATTTCCTGAGTTAACTGATCAGCCTGGGATCCATTAAATCAAGCATGTATCAGGAACCGACCAACGTTCTTCGAGAGCTCTAAGGAATGCCTGCTCTGGAGGAGTGTGGCTCAGTCCCAGGGGGACTTCCTCGATACCCTCCAAAGCACAGGAATCATTGGCAATACATGCCAACAAGAGAAAAGATGGCTCAAATTATTATTATCGCCAGCATTACCCCCAGCTGCTTCTGCTGGATTAAGAAGTCCCAGGGTGGTTGTGCCATCTGATTTTCTTCGTTCAAATTCACACTGAAAGAAAAGATCAAGCCATTAAAACAGGTCTCTGGTGCACTGCCTGAGCAGTTAGCACGACACAAGCGCCATACATAATTTAGTAGGCTGTTTTGCGCGTCGCTGCAATTAATAGATATTATGGGCGTTGATTCCGATGTTTAATGATACTGAACAGAATGGCACCTACTCTCAAAGGGTTGTGGCTTCCCAGAGATGGGGCGCCCATATTCTCTGCTCTGTTTACCTGAGCATTAGGAGGTCGTTTTGTCAGCTTCCCCCCTGACTCCCGAATGATCCGTTCGATCAGCTCTTGTTCCCTCTCTAAATTACTATTCCTTATTTTTTCTTCAAGTAGATCTTTTTCTTTCCTGGGGGAAAAAAGTGGTAGAACAAACACAAAAAGCTATATAGGTTACTGTGCCCCCTTACTATATATAAGACTACTACATTATTTATAATTATCATTACATTGCATTTCTGTCCTGCCGCTTTCCTCTTGCGAGGAAACCAAGGTGGCTTACATAGGTTCACTTTATCCTCCAAACAATTTCCTATCTAATTCAGGGGCTTTCTCTTTTTGGATAAGCGCAGTAGGGCGACTTGTACATACCAGACATCTGTCATCTGTTTAAAATAAAGAATAACGCCCTTTTTACAGTGAATGGGAAGGCATCTCTGCTAGCAATTTGCTTTCTTTGCTTTGCGTGCCGCCAGCCTTGAGTCTCCAACAGAAAAGCTGTTGAACTGATTTTGTGCCCAAAGATTCCCAAAGTCTCACTAGACTGCAAATCAATTTGGGCAAGGTTCAGAAATATCAGTGAAATTTTAAGTCTACTATGATATTGGCAGAATTAGCACAACTGGCAGAATTAGCACAGAAAGGATCCTCCAAACCAGAAGATTTCTTAAGAATCGTGTCTGGAGCATACCTCAAGCTTCAGCAAATGCTTCAAGGTATGGTCAAGTATGAAGGATGCCGCCAGCGGATCCACAGTGCATCTAAACCAGCCTTTGGCTGCCCAAGCTTGGCCTCCAGATGCCCAGTGGGTGTGCATGCCCCACTGCCAGGAGGGAGTCAGACAAGGGACCAGCCCCCTTCCCTACTTTGAGGTAGGCAGGATTATGCAAACAGCTGTGCGATGATCCCAGGCACCTCCCCAGTGCCAAAGCTGGGAGCGATGCTGCGGGTCCTGGCAGCCGTGCAGCAAAGGTGCCCACAGCTAAGAGGTCTCCCTTCCCCACCAGCCCCTCCTGTTTCAAAGTGCAACATACATTCGTCTGGAGGTGTTCTACGTATTTTAGGGAAATGGTGTCCCGCAGTGCAACACTTCCCACACCTGCTGGGGAAGAATTGGAGAGAGGGAGGGATGGTGATGAGAACTTCTGGCTTGGCTGGCTCAACCGGCCAAAAGCTGCCCCCCTACACATGCCGGTAAGAAGCCAGCGAGAGTTTTCTGCTCCTTTGATAGCCAGGAAAAGACATACACATTGCTACAAGTTTGATGTTACTAAGTAACAGCTGTTGACAGACCTGCACTGGGCGGCACGTTGGACCCAATGACCTTCTGGCCCCTTCCAATTCTATTATTCTAGGATTTTATGACCACTCCTCTTCTACCGTTTGGTTTAATCCCCTCTTAAAACTAGTTTAGTTGCTACCATCAAATGGCAGGGCTCCTGACTTTGGCCAAATGAAAATAATACTTAGCCTCTTGTGACGCAATTACTTTTTGTGCTCCTTGCTGGGAATTTTAAAGGTTTTGAGGTCTCCCTCTGGGCAATCCGCATCTTTTCCAAGGCCATCCTCGTCTTCTCCACTGGACTGTACACCTGCTTTATCCTTCTGCTTCCTACTTTTTTGCAGGTCTGCCATGAAGTCAATACTTTGTTTCAAGCTCTGAATTCTTTCCTGAAAGAACAAACCAAATTTAATAATTTCTCATTTGATAACCACATGTATAACAGGTCCAAAGTGCAAGAATTTTCTGCTCAGCTGCAAAAGATCAAGAGCTCTTTGAGGAGCAGCACGAGTACCCCAAAATTCTTGTTCTGAACGCCGATGGCTGCAGCCTTTACTCCAAAGTGATGACACAGCCATTAATCTACTGTAAAATCGTTTTTATGCATGTGTCTCATTGAGTCGAATGGGATTTATTTTTTTGTGTGTGTGTTTAGAATTGCTGACTTGGGGATTCCTGAAGGGAAAAGAACGGTAGTCAAATGCTGCACTTCAAAAGAGATGCAAATAATCCAAGTACAACAGTTTTAGAAGTGCTAAGGAACAAATAAGTACTTATGGGGAGCCCAGCTGAGTGAATCTGACATTATTTCTCCCCCAGAACTGGATTCCTCACATACTGCCATCGATGAAGCCACTCCCCATTCACCTGGCATCATTTGTTTTCAAGTCAATACCTGGCTGAGTATTTTCATTCCTGAATGCAAGAGTTTTTTTGCTGCCTTGTAATAGATCGTCTCTGGTTTGTTATAGACCATGGCATTGGTGCACATCAGTTTGAAGTTGTCCTGTATAAGCAGAAAAATTAAGACAAATGAGCAGGTGCTTCTGCAAATGTTTCCTGTCTGATCTGTCCCTTTATACCAGGGGTGCAAAGAAATGAAGCCTGCAGATGGCCCCCCAGAGACTGCCAGCATCTGCCCCCAAGCCCAGCAAGAAAGCTGGCTCCATTCCTTCCCTGGGCATCCCAGGAAGGAACCACAGAGACCCCAAGTGCCTTTCAGATTGCGTCCTGGAAGAACTGTCCTGGACTGGTAGTGCAGCACCTGAGCAGGATCAGTGCTTCACTGCGGCTACAACCAGGAGAAGAGCAGCTATCGGGTCAGGGTGCCTAGGGCATGGCGAGGGCTGCTTGGCCGACAGGGGCCATAAATAAGCAGTGACCAGTCAGGGGCTCCGAACATGCATGGGATTGTATGTGAGTGCAAGTGGGACCCCGCTGGCACCCTGGAAGACATAGAACGTGACCTTCGTGGCTGAAAAGACAGTACTGCCCTGCTTTACGTCAGCGAAATGCGAAACGTAACCTGTGCTTGGAGTTGCCGGTCTTTTGAAACTGAAGCACTGCATGTGGCCAGAAGCAGCACACTGACATGCCTGAATGATGCTAGAAGAGGCACCACAGGAAGGGTAACCTAGTCATCCATCATAATAGAGGTGCAGATGCCCTGCAATTTCCGAGTCGAATTCCTGAATTCCAGTCCTATCACCTGCCACCTTAACAAGCACGATGTGTGTGTGTCTCTGCACAGAACAGCATGCCTTCTGTTTTACCCAGTGCTCTGCAGTCCCTGTTAGCCACTGTGCTTTTCTGCCTCTTCCATGTGAGTGCTGCTGCGTACAAAAAGCCAGGACCAAGGATCACCGGTCCGGTGGGAAGAGGCGGTGTCGTGCCCATGCTCTCTGTACTGCGGCTAAGTTCTTTAGAGTGACAAGCTGAACCTCCAGGTGGAATTCAGTACCCTCTCCTCTGACACCAGCTCGCAAAGCGCTCAGCCAGCAGTTGACATCCTTTAGAAATGACAGATTTGATCTGAGGACAACAGTGCTCATAGCAAACACATCAGTTTACACTTTGGTATTAATGTACTGCGATGCTCATCACAGTCAGCTTTCCCAGGAGATCACAGGGCCCTTTTTCATCAGATTGAAAACAGTAATAAAGGAACCGCACAAATCTTATGATTTTCTTTAAAAGGCACAGAGAGGGACAAGGGTGAGACAAGAATTTTAATAAGCAGTGCTAAATGGAAGGCAAGAAGGAGATAGGCTGACTTTTGCTATCCTTTAAGGTTTTTCCTTTTAAATTATTAATTGACTTACAAGATGTATATACTGCTCTAAACCCATTAAAATTCATGATAGTAGTGAACAATAAGGAGGATTTAAAATCAAAATACAGAATTAAAATCCTGGAAGTTAGGTATGTCAGTAAAGGTGGCTGGCCAGTTTAGGGTTTAAATAAACCTCTTCAGGTGCCAAAAATGAAACACTGGTGCCCACAGGGAGTTCCACAAAGAGGGAGCAAGGACACCAAAGGCGCTACTGCACCTGGACTCCACCTGGGCTGCAGAATCACCAGGAGCACCTCCCCAAATGGATTACTTAGGACTTTACACCCTGATAAGGTAAAGGTAAAGGTTTTCCCTTGACATTAAGTCCAGTCAAGCCTGACTCTCGGGGGCGGTGCTCATCTCCGTTTCCTAGCCGAGGGAGCCAGCGTTTGTCCGCAGACAGTCTCTGTGGTCGTGTGGCCGGCATGACTAAACACCGAAGTGCACGGAACGCTGTTACCTGCCCACCGAAGTGGCACCTTTTCATCTACGTGCATTTGCATGCTTTTGAACTGCAAGGCTGGCAGGAGCTGGGACGGCGCACGGGAGCTCACCCCATGTGCAGATTCGAACTGGCGACCTTTCGATCAAGCAGCCCAGCAGCACAGCGGTTTAAACCACTGGGCCACCTGCAGTCCCTTATACCCTGACAGGAGCATCTTAAATCTGACTCGGGAGCAAACCACCAGCTGATACAGCCTTCCTCCGTAAGGGTGCAACATGCTGGAAAGGACCGGTTCCTGCTAGGCTCCGCACTGCCTGCAACTTGGAGACCAGCCTTAAGGGTGGCTGCTGGGCCGAGGCTGCAACTCGCACCTGCAGTGCTACAGCCAGGCTGTTCCTGCCCAGCGCTGGCCATAGCAGTCATGCGGCAGAAGCCCCTCGGGCTGCCATGGCTATTTGGGACCTGGTGATACTATGCCTAGATGCTACGGACGGGTCCTTTAGAGGCCGTGCTGCCCCATCAGCAAGCCGATTTCCTGGATCTGGGACCCACTTGCCCACCAGGCCCCCACCCTGAGAGGACTGATTCAGCCTCCCTTTGCTAGCCCCATCCAGGTCATCATGACATCTAGGTGCCGATCCAAAACTTGCAAGGCCTCGTCAGGTTCAGATCTCCGGAGTGGGTGGAGCTATGTGTCACTGGCCTACTGGCAGTGCTTTCCTCCAGATCAGATCCCCTAAACAATGTTCCTACGGCGTCATGCAGGTGTCAAACAACTGCCAGAGCAGGACGGTCTCCGCAGGACCCCACTGCTCAACAGCCAAGGTGCTGAGGAATAGTCAGCAGGGCTGATCTCAGAAATCGGGCAGGACTGGAATCGCATGATGCCTCCTGCACCCCAGCTGGACATGGTCGATGGCATCAAAAGCCAGGCAAAAAGCAAGGCCGTTGCATTCCCACAACCCTCGCTGGGCACAGGTCATCCGTTAGGGACGCTGTCTTCTGCCCCAAATTCTATCTGGATCAGTTACACGTAGGGTCATCTGAATCCATAGTCTTGTTTTAAGATATCTGGTATTACTGAAATGTGTTTTGATGTGTTCAGCCTTCCTCCCTCCTGCACACAATTTCTAACACCTCGTGAGTTAACATTAAAAGTATCTACTGAAGGCATTCACAAAGGCTTTCTGTAAAGTAAGTGAATGGAAACCTCTTGAAGCCAGATGTGCCCATTTTTGATTCTGTGTGTTCATAAACCATGAAAGTTAAGCCCCGAAATGAATAAAATGTGGAAAAAACTCGGTGCAATGCAATTGCTAGTACCAGCAAGTGTCAATGTTTAATCCCCTTTCTGCAGTTTAAAATATAAATTAAAAGCACCTTTAGTTCTTCTATGGACTGGTAACCATTGTTCTTGATCTTCTCTTTCATGGTACTAAAATCCATTGGCCGTTTAATGATCATGGAGTAGCCGGGAGCAATAAAGTCAGTCACAGGAAATGAAAAGAAAGCGTTTGGATCCTTTCTGTTAAGAAATGAAAAGAAGAGCCCTTTATGGTACGTTTCCATAACAAAGAACAGACAGAGTTTAGTATTAAATTGAAGAGAAGACTCCAACTTGAAAGGAACCAGAAAACTGAACTGAAACAAGAGGTAGCTTTTGCCCTAATCCAATCCTGCATTTCTTTAAAGTGTGGAAGAGCTACCGGGACCCGTCCCTGCCTCCCCACTCCCACATTTTTTGCTGGGATGCTATTGTTAAAATGTGTTTGATATTTCTAAACCAAACTGCAGGTATCACATTTTTCTGCCTCTCCTTCAGACTGAAAGATGCATTATAGTTTCAGCATAATGCCAGTGGCTGGGAAAGGATATGGTACAAGGCTGCTGAACGCTAGCCACACAGGACTTCCCCCTTCAAACGGTGCCTCCCATATAATATTATTATTATTATTTGGAATTTTTGTATGCCATCCCTTTCGCATAAGCCTCGGGATGGCTTCCAACATCATAAATAAATACTCATACAAATAAATACATATAAAATCTGGATGCATCCTGGCTAAATATTTTAAAACCAATAAATAATATGAACAATTATTAAAATATCGTTTAAATAAAAAGGTCTTGGCCTGGCACCGAAAAACAAATAACGACGGCGCCAGGCGGACCTCTCTGAGGAGCGCATTCCATAAGCGGGGCACCACCGCAGAGAAACCCCTCCTCCGGGTACTCACCCTCCTAATATCTTTCAATATATAAGACTGGTGGTATTTCCCAAAGTGCAACAAGTGTTAATATACAGGCGATATCTAAAATCAAGATGGCAGCCATCAATTTCTCCGTGTTCTATGCCACACGGGCAGGCAGGATTACCTTGGAGTGGCAAAAGAAGGGTTTCTCAAGCCAGCAGACCTCCAATGTACTCAACTTCATTGCACTGGCTGGGAAGAAAGTCATTGGATTCTTGCGAAGTCTCACAAAACCATAGGCCTGAGGTTGTCTAAGCTAAGGTATGTCTCATCGACGTGTAGTAGTTACTGCCTACTTCCTGGATTAGCTAAACACATACTTGGACTCTTTCCAAAGAATAACCTTTTATTCTAACTGCTGCAGTGTTTCACATATAGTCCGCAGTCAGTTTATAGGAATAATTAGTTATGCTAAAAAAAAGTTCTCTTGGCTTAAGCAAGAGAATCATTTTGACAGGTTTCTCCTATTAAAAGAAAGGCAATCCTCTCTGAACAATGAGAAACTGAGATCGTAAACCATTTACTCACTGAAGCTGCATAGAATCTACAGGACATTTCATGACTCCCTCAGAGTGATTGGTTTATTAAATAGCAGCCAATTTCTAGAACTATTTCAATAACATGTTAATTTTAAAAAGCAAATGCTAGTATTACATGAAGATGAGCATGTGTAGTGATACATATTAGCTTGGTAGAATTTACAAATATGGATAGTAGCATACCAACAAAACATGAAAAAAGAACGATCCAAATTAGAAAGAAAAATGCACAGGTTTTTCCAGCATTAATTAATTAATTAATTAATTAAAACATTTCTATGCCACCCCATCGCAATAAAGCCTCAGGGCGGCTTACAACAGAATAATTATAAACAATAATTATAAACAAAACATAAATCAAATCTACCCCCCCCCCCCGGTGCATCTCGGCAAAAACCCTTTAAAATCCAACTCAACAAAACTATTAACAATTAAAATACGATTAAATAAAAAGGTCTTCGCCTGGCGCTGAAAAAACAAATAATGACGGTGCCAGACGGACCTCTCTGGGGAGCGCATTCCATAATATTAAACTATTTAGCATTCTTACTGGTCTTATCGAAGATGCTTGGAAACCTGAGAAGGACTCACCTCTGCAGCTGTCTGACAAGTTGGTTCAAAGCTTCTTGAAGTGGGGTCTGCTCTACTTCTAAGACAAAGAGATGAAAGAAGGAAAAAGAGCACACATTAATTGAAAAAGGACACTCAGGTATTGCTAAATCCAGGCTTGGAGACGTTACTTTTTCTTATGGCACACTGATACAGCATCTTAGAGACAGTGAAGCAAAAGGGTAAGCTTTCCTCTGTTAACCTTAACAGTATTTTCCATGCACATCAGAGGAGATCTTCCAAATGTTTCAGGGCCATGCAAGCAAGCAAGAGTTTTGACTTTCCCATGCAGGGAGGCGGCTTCCTGCTCCAGTTCCAGGCCTGTTTGCTTCATAGCAACAGGGTGTTTTCAGAGCTTTAACCTTGGAATTTCTCCCCACAACCTCCAGCTTAGCTGGCTGGAGTGCGAAAGAGCCAGCTTCTCTGTTTCGCAATACCCACTCAGCAGGAAACTCCCTACAACAGGGATGGGGAGGCTGAATAGCCCTTCAAGTACTGCGCTCCCCATCAGCTCTAGCTAGCCTGGCCAGTGGGAGAGGCTGGAGGAAGTTGCGGTTCAAGAACAGCCAGAAGGCCACATGTTCCCCATCCCCAATTTGAGAGCTTTTAAAATTTATGTAGGGTTTTTTTTTTTTTTTTGTACTGCCTTCCTGGGCAACAAGCCCTGTGAAGGTGGTTTGGATCTGGATGCTCAAAAATGGGCTGATGTTTCTAGGGCGTGCTGCTCTAGTTCAGGAAGTTTTTCAACTTGTAATTCCAAACATGAATTTATTTAATTTTAGGCCAGGCACATACAAACACCATTTTATAAAAAATAAAATATAAATAAGCTGAGATCAAGCTTCTGACATTTTCACATTCTAGCCAATGTGTTCTTAATAATGGAGGAAAGAAGAAACACAGTGGCTACTGTTGTTATTCCACAGTTGCTGTGACTCTGCTTTTAATGTAGCATGTTATGTTCTGAGGCCACTAGTCACTTGAACAATTTTTTTCAATTAAGGGAGGTTTTTTTTAAAAAAATCATGATTTATGCACTGCCTTGTACTTGAACAATAGCACACCTGAAGTGACTAAAATTTTTAAAAAATCGAAGTAGAGCCAATCAAATCAACAATACAATGGCCTTTATAGCCTAAAGTGTTTCATCCTTCCTAAACCTGGAAGGCAAGCAGGGCCAGGCCTGCTTAGAATCTGAATGGGAGGCTCGAATCTTGCACTGAGAAGGGGATTGGACCTGATGGCTTTCTAGACCTCCTTCAACTCTATGGTTCTATGAACACAGACAGTATTTTTTACCTTCCTGTTTTGCTAAACTGCTTGCCAGTGGTTTTTCAAGTGGCATTTCCAGTCTTACAGGAGTCTGACATTTCAGTTCTCTTTCTCCTTCGGTATCACCACGGTCCCTATCTCGCTTCTTTTTATCCTCCTAAGGATATAAACAACAACGACAATTGTCTTGTGAGGCATCACACTACTGGGTGCAGAGTTCTGACCACAATTTGCTTAATCAGTGTAGACATTAATGATCAGAGTGTTAAAAGCCCAGACAGAATCTATTCTTTATGTGCTGTCTCCATCTACTGGAAGTCACATACATTCAGGATATTATTCATAATATTTAAGGAATGCAATGGGATGAGATCCGGGGGGAAATGACAAGCAGCCTTATACCAGGTCCTAATATTCATCCAACCCTGTATTACTGACTCCAAAGTGGACCTCAGGATTTTGTTGGACTCCAAAAGTAATCTCCCCAACTCACATGGGCAATGAGCAGGGATGATGGGACCTGTACTCCACTACCTGCAAAGTGACAGGTTCCCCACCCCAGCTACTCTGATTGACAGCAGCATTCCCGCATCTGAGGCAGAGGCCTTTTACATCAGGGGCTAGCTAGGCCATGCTTAACTGGACATGCCAGGGCTTCGAACGCAGAACCTTCTGCAGGCAGGGAGGGGCTCTGACCACAGGTACATGACTGAAAAGTCTGCTAATGCAGTGGGGCTTTCTACTCATGCAAACTTAGTTTTTACTGATTCCCTTCTGCTGCTGCAACTTACTAGGCCACGCTTCAGATCTTCTGGACAATCAAAGAGTATCCCCCAAACTACCCCAGGACAAGCATTTTTTTTTTTTACCTGTAAAGGCAAGCAAAATACCTTATCTAAAACTACCTTTACTTTTCTCCTCCTTTTTTCCTTCTCCTCTCCAGGAACTTGCTTTTCAGCTTTTTTCCTCTTCTTCCTTTTCTTGTCTTTGTGCTTTTCATGTTCATTTTTGTCTTCAAATAGGGTCGAATCGTGTATTGTGCTCTGAGTGGAAAGCTCTGCTACTTCATTTCCTCCGACTTTTAAAACCAGCTTTAGAGGTTTTTCTACATATTCTTGAAGAAGCACAGGAAACCTGGATAAGTCTTAGAAATAACCTGCAGTACACACAAACTCGATTCAACTTTGAGTCATGTTGAAGCAATCCTGTGGCCCTTAAATAGCTTATAGAGGGGCTGCATGATTTTTTGGATTCCGAGATCCAAGGTTGGCAAGGGGCTGGGGGAGACTAGAGGCAAGAAGTAGTCAAATTCATTAGCCCTGAAATACTCCTTAGTGCAGGACCCCTAACTCGTTTCTCAAGGGAAAAGTTCTCAGCAGACACGAGGCCTTATTCCGTTTCCCTTCTCTCTTGTGTACTTGAGGCTGTGTGTGGTGCTGTAAGCTGTTAGACTCAGGCTGAGATACTCAGATATGCTTGGCTCTTTCCTGAGGTGAGACTTGCAAGATTTCATGACTGCGGTATCTTACTTGAATCAGCTTTGCAGATTATTGTTCGATCCTACCTGCAGAGTTAGTTTCTAAGAGTAACAGGGAGATCCTCTGCTCACCCTTGTAGTATCTGAATAGTAGGGGTCCTGCAAGATTCTGTCTTGATCATCTTGTCCCTTAACATATCTATGAAGCCACTGGGTGAGATGATCAGCAATTTGGAATGAAGTGTGTCAAAAACAACACCCAGCTCTATTTTCTCTTGGCATCTGAGTCAGGTGAAGCTGTGCAGGCGCTGAACCTGTGTCTGCTAATGGGTTGCATGAGGTACAACAAACTGAAACTAAATCCCAGTAAGGCAGAGGCTCCGTGAGAGGGAGTTAGGTGTGCAATCTGTTCTAGGTGGGGTTGAAATTCCCCTTGAAAGAACAGGTGCATAGTTTGGGGGCACTGTTTGATCAGAATGATGATATAGATGTATTGTCTTGCAATAGAGATAAACATAGAAACATAGAAACAGAGTGAGTCAGAAGGGGCCTGCCAGGCCATCTAGTCTGACCCCTGGCTCCAGTCCTGGCTCCATGGATAATGGGTTGGATCCATATTTACTCACAACTGCAGCAGACCCACTTCAATTAATGCTGCTTAAGTTAGTCACAAGACTGTGCTTAAAACTGGATCCAACCTAGAAAGGAGGAGAAACTGTGTATATGACATGGATCACAAGTGGGCAATTTGTGGCCCTCCAGATGTTTTGGCTTGCAATTCATCAGTCCTTGCTAACACAGCAATGATGAGGGATACTGCAAACTGTAGGCCAAGACATGGAAGCCCCCGCCGCCCCGATACCGAATGATATTAGTATCTGTATGATTATGTGCATGCATTTATATCTCCAAAATTCTTTGTACATCTGATGAAATGGGCTAAAGTCCATGAAACTTTATGCCATAATAAACTTTAAGTTTAAACTTTAAACTATTAAAGTTTAAATAAACTTTAATAAGTCTTTAAGATACCATAAACTCCCTAGAGTAACACAGCTACCCTTGGAAAAGGTATATGCACATGCGTAGTCTATCTGTCAGCGGCATGCTTGTGTGCAGATAAATGTATATATAGATACAGAAGTGTCTATCGCTTGCCACATACCAGCCGTGCTGATAGACGTTACAGAGGGTAGTTTGTGCTGGCCTACTGCAGCAAAACCATCTTGTGGCACCTGAAACACTAAGGTGTTGTGATGATTGTAAACCCCTAAATGTGGGGCTTTATAAACGGCTTTGATTTCTTTGAAAAAAGGGAAAAGGTGGGATATAAATCTAATAAATAACTAAATCAATAATGCATTTAAGTTTAGACAGAACTGTGGTCAAGCACATCTGGCGGGCACCAAGTTGGGGAAGGCTGCTCTACCCCACTTGGCCCTTTCCTGTTAAAAAGTGGGGGCGAGGCCCCTGGGTCCTCAGTAAGCAAATCGCGCTTGAAGAAACGGCTCCTCCACCAAGACCACCAAAGGACATGGAAGACAACCCTGCGCGATCCCTTTCGCCCACTTCATCACCCCACAATTCATCCCCCCGCGATTCCTCCCTCCGTCCCCTTCTTTCCCTCCCATAATCCCCCGCTTCAGCCCAGCATCCCCCATCATTCCCTCCCTCTCCCCCAGACGCCTTCCCACAACCCCCCTTGCACCCACAGCGTCCCCCCTCCCCCCCAGGCGCCCTCCCATCATTCCTCTTCGCGCCCACGCCGTCCCCTCCCCCCCAGGAAACGGCCGCGGGGGCACCTTCATACGGGTACTTCTCCGCCTTGTGCTTCTTGTGCTTCTTGCCCATGGCCCGCGCCGGCCGCCCGCCGCGCCCCGCGCGCCCCCTGCCCGCTGCGGTTGCCGTCGCGCGACGGGCCCGAGCCGAGGCCGGGCGGGACACAGAGCTAAGGCCGCGCAGCCGAGGAGGGACCCAGCCCATCCTCCGATCGGGAACTTCCGGGCTCCCTTGGGACAGCGATTTCTCTCCCTCCTCCTCCTCCCTTCCTCTCTCTCGCAAGCCGTCCTGGGCTGCATGCCCGCACCCGGGGCCTTGAATGCGTCGCGCTTGCAGCGGCTCCAGCTGCATGCAAAAAGCGATTTCAAAAATATTCGGGAATAGACGTGAAATGCGACTCTAATTTTTTTTATCTCTATGGGCTCAGCATGACAGGGAGGAGCAGGAGGAGAACCACCGAGAAGGAGGCGGCGGCGCGCGAGAGCGGCCTCAATAAGGTTCGCTCTCCCCCTGGTGGCGCCGAGGTGCTACTGCAGACGAGTCGCCGCCGCTTGTTGGGCGTTCTTCCACGCTTTCAGTGCAGAGGTCGGTCCTAATTATGTAGATAATGATATTATATAACCTTGCTCTCTTATATGCGAGTCCCTGTCTGAGGGGAGGCTTAATTTTGGGACAGCGGTTGGGGGTGTCCCAGTTCTATGATATGGCATTGTATTAAAATCACAGTTCATTATGCTTTTTATGTGTTACTTACAAAGGCATTTTGGATATGGTAAATAGTAGAATTGATTGCTCCATTAATGAAATGAATAAATGCATATAAATGAAGATGGCAGCATGCAATTGTTGGGAGACCTGATTTCATGATATTGAAACTTCCCCAAAAGGGGTGGGGGAAACCATGAGCTTATATTAGCAGCTATTTTCACACACCACTTGTATGGTATCATGGAGACTCTAATGCAAAGCTTGCTTTCGGTCCTCCCCAACCTGGCTCCCATTTTATTTTAATCTGCATTCTTCCTTGCCTTTGACCCACACATTCACAGACGTTTCTAAAATTCTGGTATCTTGGTGTGCTGAATACCTCTGAGCACATGCAGAGTGCTTCACTGCCCTTTCTTTGCCCCTCCCCTACGTTGGGAAGAAGGCCATGATCTCAGTGGTAATGCAAATAAGTTACATGTATAAGACTGTGGGGCTCTATCCCAACTGTAGCAGAGACCCCCCCCAAAGCAGAGACACCCCCCCCCCCCGTTTCAGCAAGGGTCTGTGGGCAGAAGACTTCCCAAAGATTTGGGGGCTCTGCTTGAAAGAATCAGGGCTCCACATTGATTCTAGCCTGTGTTGGTTGATCTCATTTCCTCCACAGCTGTGGGCCCTGATGGCGCTTCTATTTTCCAGGGCAGTCTAACTGTTGAATGTAATTCTGCTTGTGGGAAGCAGGAAAGAGGACTGGAAGGATCTTGGGTCCAATCCAAAAGGGCTTGTTTTATGGCCATGCCCACCAGGGAATGGTGGGCATTACAAACCAACACATCTGTTGGGAAAGGTTATAATTATTAATTAATATCATAGATACAAACAACCAAATGTTCTCGTACCTGTTCAAATCAAAATACTATTTTTCCATTCAGTGGTTTCCTTTCAACCTCAACAAAACTTGAATCCACATTAGCAAAAATCTATATATTTTTCATATCTGTAGGTGACAGCTAATGTAAGTCATTGTTTGTCAGTGCTAGGGAGGTTTTGGTCTGAGCCCGAGTTTATTGGGCATCAGCATAAAAGGACATGAAGTACTTGAGTGTGAGATCTCCTTGTTGTTATTCTTCCCTCCCCTTCCCCCATCAAACTTGGCTTTACGGGAGAGATGGCTAAGAACACACATCGATTTTTGTTTAGAACAAGCGTTTATTGATCTATACAGGACTTGCAGTGAAAACTGGCAAATCTCGGAGTGGCCAAAGGTCCTTCAAGGTGCACGATGGAAGAAAAAGCATTTTTGTAGAAGGAAGGGCATGCGTTTGATGAAATTTGCTTTTATGTGGAGTAGTGAATTGGTTAGGCTGAGCCCCTCCAAAAGCAGCGAGGAGGAACTCAGTTTATAGCCAGAGGTGTGGTTGGATCACAGCCTACTCCAACCCTCTGGATGGTTTGGACTAGATCAAGTGATGGTCTCAGGGATGGACCACAGAGCCAAACGTGGTGGTGAGCAGTGTTCAAGGGGGACTTGGAGGCATTGCAGGCTTTCCTGTTCAGGATGGTTAGCCTGGGAGGGCAGGGTCCCTCCAAAACCTAGGTGCATCACACACCCTGGGGGTGTCCCCTCTGGTGTCTTTTTCCCAAGAGACCCACTGCCCCCCAAATCCACCCATGAGGGAACCCCACTCATTGGAGAACCTTTATGCCGAGTGCATGGGAAAGGATACTCTGTGACATGCCTACACTTCCACCGGCATGTTTGTTCGTTTAATTTCTATTCCACTTAGTAACAGCTAATGGTATATTGAGTCTCTGTGGAGTTCCTTGACTGGGAATCTTGGTGGCTCGCCAGGTGGGCAGGAGACCACCAATGTCTCTGTTGGGGTTTGGCTCAGCAGCTCCTGATGCAGAAGGCATCTCTGTGTTTGTGACTGGTTTTCAGATGTTGTTCTAGGGAAGCCTAAGGTCTGGTACTTTGAGGGAAACATGAAGGGCCCCACTTAGAGGAATGAGCAGGGCCCCCAAATCCAATTTTGAAGTGAGTGAAGCAACACCCATTGCCATCTAAAGGGGGGTTCGTGTAATCCCGAGAAATCCAGAGTTTAGAACCATGCCATGGTTTGGATGTAATGGCTGATAAGTGTCTCTGAGGAAGTGTTAGTCCATGCTCTATCATTACTAATCTTCCTCATGGTGTAAAGTCATAGTAGGAAAAGTGGCTGATGCCAAGAGAGGCCACAGGGTAGAAAAGGTGACCATGTCTAGCCCATCCCGTTCAATGAGTGCATCCTACAGCTTGCAACGTGCAGGAATTCCTTGGAAGACAAGCAGATGAGAAAGGGGACAAGATGTGAACATTACTGATCTCAGTGAACGGAGCTGTGCACAACATGTCCTGCGTTGTTTGTCTTGGTCCTTCCCTTAGCTGGGGAGATCAGAGGGGGACTCGTCCAAGACCACGCAGGAAGCTCAAAGTAGACGTGTGTTTGGAGCCCAGGTTGTCCAACACTCAAGCAGCCCAGGCGCCACTCTTGGGATGTCTAATGTGTGCGCACAGGCGCCTTTCCCAGTCAGGTTTCTTCCTCTCCTGATTTCTGTTTTATTTCTTAACATTTCTAAAATTGATTGTTTAAGCTGAGAAACGGCCACACTTCAAAGCAAAATGGCAGCCTTCCAGCGCCATCTTCACCAGGGTTCAAAAGTGTGTTTTTGTATTTTAGAGGATAGACCTCAGCTCTGCCATGACCTTAGGTTTCGGGGCAAGTTGCTTTTTTTTAAGTCTCAGCAGCTTGTCTTCAGGACAGTGAATATTCTGTGGCTCCCCCCCCCCCGCCGCCCATGGTAGCCATTTTATGAATGGGCCATCCTCTCCATGGCTGCCCATTTGTGAGAGTGCCCACCACACTCAAAATCCCAAAGTTCACCACAGACTCCAAAGGGCTGGGGACTTGCGTAATGACCAGCAGCGAGAGGTAGTCTTCATACCTGGGCCAGGAGAACACGGTGGACCAAATGCCCATTTCCCAGCAGCCTGGGCTTTCAGAGGGTCCCCGAGCTCCATTGTCATTTTCCATAGTCCAACTATCTTTTAAATTTACCTGTGCTTATCTTTTTAAGCTATGTTCTTCAAGAGAGAGTTCCCCTCTCTTTTATGTTGCTGGGCTGCACTACCTCCCCTATCATCCTTGCTCATGCTTGCTTGGAGTGATGGGAGGCATGGCTTGGCACGTATCAAGGGCACAAGGTTGGGAAAGGCCAGTCTGAAGGATGGTCACACCGGCTTAGTATCTTCTCGTGCGTCCATCCACTTGGTGGTGTAATATGCAAAGGAAAATGGGCTTGTCATATTCAGCTTTTCCGCAGTAATGAAATGTGGATTTCTATTTCAGATAACACAACTTGCTAGATTATTAAATAACACTGGAACTTGTTAAGAGTTTGGCTAAGCTGCTGGATTATTAAATAAAATAGGAAGAAATATTATTTCTAACAGAGTTTCAGGGAGTCTCTCAGTTGCTTTGAGCTTATGCGGTGATAAGTTATTGCTAAGACGGATACTTAGTTTCATGAAGGCAGAGCGTTTGTTTGGAAAATACGGAGGAAATAAAAGTATTCTTTTTTTGTTTTAAAAAATGAATACAATCTTGCAGGCAAACGCCATTTCCTTTGTGTAATGTTTTGCCTGTTTATATCTAGGAGTTCCTAAGCTGTACTAAGAGAGCAAGAAAGATTCAAGGCAAGCGAGAAGCCAGCCCTTCAGCACAGGAACTAACCTCCTTCCCTACAAACTACTCTGCTTTCAGCTAATTCAGGTGACCAGAAACTAGTGCTCGTGATGTCAGGGCAGTAGATTTGATCCCTAAACGGATGAGGGCCTGCAGGTTCTTTTTTCTGGAGAAGATGTCATATTTTGAATTGTAACTTTGGTCCATCTAGCCCAGTATTGCCTACACTGTGTGTGTTGAACCCCTTTCAGCACAAGAGACAAATTCCAGTTTGAGGATGCTCTCGAGGGGCTCCTTCTAATGGAGGGTGGCATCAAAGGCAAACAGGGTTGGGGCAAAATACCAGCATCTTGTAGCTTTATTCCTGCAACCAACGAAGCCTTAGGGGGCATTTCAGCCTTTCGGAATGGGGAAACTCTGCACAGAATCTGAGGCACCATCAAACCATCCATGGTTGGAGGGAAAGGGGAAGGGAGGAAAGCCTTCTGGGGAAGCCATGGTGGGCTGGATTTGCCCTCTGGGTATACGAACCAGCACCTCTGACCTGAACTGTCTGGCAGGCCCTCTGCAGAGTTTCCTGCCCCCACCGGAGATGCTGGGGGCTGAACCCGGGGCCTCTCATTGTGACTCCTCTTTGAAGCCTGAGCTGAGTTGTGGTTCGGTTTGCCAGCGTCAAAGCGCCCTGCTCTCTTGGCCATTTTGAAAGGGTGTGAAGACACATCAGTTTAGCTTTTAAAAATGTTTCACTGTGTTGATGTTTTCACTGTTTTTAACTCTTGCTTTTGTTGTTTTGAGGTTGTATTGTTTGAAACGGTTGCATATCACTGAGGTCGCTGTTTAGCAGATCAGTGGGTATATGCATTGCTGATAATACATAAGTATTTCAGAAACTGAGAGGGAGAAAGACAGCAATTTAAATGCATTCTGGATATTTTAATGTGCATGGCTTTTGCATGCATGCTAAAATAAACATTTGCTAATGGTCCGTATAAGCCCAGAGGGATTCCTATCAGTAACAGGTATATCCTCAGTTTGCTGTGATGGAAACCAGTTGTACATTTGTTTGCCCCACATATTAGGAGGAGTGGAGCCTCCATGCTTGGGAAAGTCACAGTTGACATTAGAACATGTGTTAGGGCTTCACCACATTCTGAATCCCTTTAGATACCCGTTCTTTTATAGGGGATTAATCAATACAGATGCTGTAGACCCTGGAATGAGCTCCGAATTATTTCTCTCTCTCTCTCTCTCTCTCTCTCTCTCTCTCTCTCTCTCTCTCTCTCTCTCAGTCGTTGCCTACCTACTAACCATCAATATGCAGACATCTTCTATTTGCAAATGTTTACAAACAAAGAGCCACATAAAGTCATGAATAAGTTATCTAAGTACCATGCTGTTGCATTATTATTCTTAGGGTGCTAATTTTCCTCTCCATGGCTATTCTTCCACAATACAAGAGAACAGGTCCCTGCCTCTGGAGGCTTACCATCTAAAATTTAACTGCAGAGGAAGGGAAGAAAGAAAGGCAGGGTAAACGGGAAGGATATGTGTGAGGTGTGAAGGGGCCAGTCCTTGGCTCCATGGAGAAGGTGGGGTTTCAAGACAGAGAAAGAGGCCAGGGTCTCTTTTGAACCAGGTGTGCATTCCATCTTCATGGCACAGCGAAAGGGCATGGGCTCAGAAGCCCCAAACATCAGCATAGTTTAGCTTATACCTCTCTCTGCTGGCAAATGAGCTGCAGGAAAGTTTATCCCACTTTTTAAACCAATGGAAAATGCACAGAAGTTGGGGAACCATCCTGTGGTTGGTGGTTGGGGAAAGGTTTGGGGCCCAGAGGAAGGGGGCACATCCACCTGTGCACTCCGGGGGTGGGGGGATGGCTAAGTGGGAACCCAAGAGGAGCCCAGTTTGGTCCTCTAGGCTGAGGCTCAGGTATCCCTGGACTACACGGAGCTCCCATCATCCATTGCAAGGACTGGTCCTACCATTGGGCAGAGTGAGGCCAGTGCCTCAGGTAGCCTCAGGAGGTGGCAGGAAGGTGTTGGGGAAGGGCCTATTCTGAGCCCCCTAACCTATTGCCTTCAGGTGTGGTGGACAATGCAGTCCCATTGCCAGCACTGAAGAAAGATTCATCTACCAGTTAATTTGATTTGCATACCTGGAATGGGAGAAGGTACCATCTTTCTGACTCAGACAGCAAAATGCTCTGGCTGGGGTTGATGGAAGTTGGAGTCCTGACTCTCCCTCTCTCTCCTGAGTGCCAACTCCGAGGAAGGCTTGGAGGGTGGCAACGGGGGGGGGGTTTCTTTGTGGTGGCCCCCAGCTGTGGCGTGACGTCCCTCCAAAAGTTGTTGGATGCAGCTCCCATCAGCCAGCGCCAGTGGGGAGGATCCTGGGAGTTGCATCTGCTCCTGCAGTCTGATCGGTTTCTGTCCTCTTGTCCGTATGACAAATCTCTCGTTGAAGCGGGAAGGATCGGCAGAGCACTTCTCTCCAGCAAAGTACTCTGTGACGATGCAGCTCAGTTTAGTGGCATTGATTTGGAGGGCTAAGAGGGCAGTTCTGAGCAGGAAAGGGCAGAGAGAGGCGGCTTTGCTATGCCAAGATCAGAAGAGTGCAAGGAATGAAAGCGATGGGAAAAGAGAAAATGAGAGAGGAAATCGTTTCAGCACCTCAACATAATGATAGCAACTCCACATATTTTTCCCCTGCCTTTGACGCCGCCGAAAGCGACAGAACATTCCCCCCGCCTCCTGTGAGCTCATTGGAGCTCTGACTTCTGCCGTTGAAGAAGCAGCATCAAATTAAGAATTTCACACGCACAGAATGTTGTTATCTCCAGTATGGTGCTGGTCATAACAAAGTCCTTTCTTGCCCTCGGCACAGTGCATTGCAGGCATCTCATAACATCGCTCCCTTTCTCACATCCGTGTGGATCTTCGAAGATGCCCTACTGCCTAAGGCCATGGACCGGTCCCTGGCCTTTCGGGGAGGCTAAGAGGATGGCCATGCCCCTTCCAGCCGCCTCCTCTCTTTCTGCCCTGTGCGGATGCATGTGTGCACAGGCATGCTCCCATGCTCCTCACTCAGTGCTGCCCGAATTCCTTTGCTGCCCGCTTGCTGAGCGGCAGCCTCAAAGCCACTCTCCAGGCATGCTGTGTGATACATCTGGCTGAAGCCTTTCCCATACTGGCACCAGGAGGCCTGGATGGACCACTTTCTCGGGCTGGAGGTTTTCTCTCGGGCCCTGGCCGGCATCCAGAACCAGGACATCTGCTGAGGTTGGGGTTGCGAGCTGGCTGCCAGCCCAAGTGGGTCAGAAGCAGGTGTGCGCTGCAGATCAAGCTGAGTGCGGGAGAGCAAAGCCAGCATGCAGGGAGCGAAAGCAGGTGCTTGGGCTGAGCGCCCACACAGAAGACTCTACCGGTGCCTGAGCTGTGAGCGTCTGTTGGGTTTGGAGGACAGGGATGGGCCCTCGACTAAAGGTGGTCAAGCGTGCCGCCGAAACGGCTCTCCCGAGCGAGAGAGCTTAGTCTGTTTGGCGGCCGAGTGCTGGGACCTCCAGCCTGCGACTCTTTTGCCAGCTCTAAAATGTCTGATATTTAGTAGCCATAGCCCTTGTAGAACTCTAGGCCAGAGGGTGGCTGAAAGGAGACCTTTGAATGCTTGGGGGATGAACTCCGAAAGGTCTGAAGCTCTGCCTTCTTTCCTTCGGCTGTCCAGGCCTACTCAGGATTGGGTGGGCAGTCCCTTGGTGTTTTTATTTCTGACATGTGGGAAATGGAAGTATGGAGTGTGTGTGGAAAGCATATAGGGAGGTGCCTGTTCCAAAAACACAGGAGTAAATACATGAACTCAAATTCACCTTCTCTGTGGCGTTTCCCCACATGTAGCATAAGCAGCTCCTTCACAGCTCTTACTTTTCACCATAAACACTTTGGAGCCCAGTAGCAAAGAATGACAGTATCAATGATATGTAAATCTGTCTTTTTAATATTTTCTCTCACCCTCGAAATGTTTGACATCACCCAGGGAAAAACAACAAACGTATTTAATGTAGTCACAGATCAGAGCATCTCTGTTTCTTTTTATTTCTTCTCTTCTTCTTCACATCAATCATTGAGTCCTTACATTGCAAGGAACCTTTCTCATTTGAGTTATTTATGTTGCCGGTTATTATAATGAGACAATTGCAATTAGGTACATGCTGATGGTGTCTTATCTTCAAAATCGTTCCTCCCTGGAATGAAATAGCTTTCTTTTCAGCATCCCTGCTCCATACACTGCTCCCCTCCTCTCCTGTGTTGCTACTCGGCTCATGTGTGTGTGTGTGTGTGTGTTTGTCGGTGCGTGAGAGCTTAAACTGTTTAAAAATGATTCTGTAACTAGGAAGAGCTGTTTCTCTCTGTAAAGGCCTTAGAAATTCCAAATGAAGTGTTTAATTATATAATTACCAAACAGACCGCCTCGGGGTAAATTCATTAGTGTTTTACCGGATTGCTTTCAGAGTGACTCCAGAGTTCCTCTTTTGCTTCTGGTAACAGATACTTACGGAAGCAGATTGTGCCAATCGGTTTTGCCTCTCTGCGATTGCCTAGGTGTTCTTGTGACTTTTTTGAGGGTGACACATGAAAGACAAAAACCCAAATCAACAAACCTGCCAGCCGGCCATTGTTGCTTTGAAGAAACTCTTTCAATCACTTTGCGTCGTCTTTATGTCAGTTTGCCAGATGGCTTGGGTCTTTCTGAGGTCCTGTACCAACGGGGCTTTACAGAGCACTGTTAGAGCTTCAAAGCTGCTTTTTAATCTTCGCCAACATCACAGGGGCTGCGAGAGTGACTTGGGCTCCCTGAAGTCTCTCGTACAAAAGAGGCCAAGCGGGCCTGGAAATGAAAGCCAGATAAAGGGATTGCCAGAATAAGAAACAGAGGGAAAAGAGCAGTAGTTATTCTTTCTTGTAGCGTTTCAAAAGGAATTCTAAGACAAATTATGGCTCTGGGTGTTTTTGTTGTGTTTTTTTGCTAGAAAGGATTGATGCAGGAGAGAGATGCCGAGCACAATATTTTGACCCAAGGAACCTTTCACCTTGTATGAAGAAAGGCAAACTAAAAACAATAAACCGCCTCTTTTCAAAAAATCATCTTAAGAAAGTGTCCCATGCATAATTATTGGCATGCAAGTGAAGGAAGAAAGACAAGGTTGTGTTCTCTACTTACCTTGCCAGCAGCGGTGTTAATAATGAGGTCTCGATTTTGATTTTAGGGGTTGTGGTGGGCTTTTCTTTCCCCCTTTTTAAAAGGCACCTCTTTTTTCAGTCTGTCTGCATCACCACACCAAACAATGTCGCCCTCAGAAGTGGCTGACATTTGACGGCGGTTCTGTTTATTCGATGTGGCACTCGATCTGAAGAAGTGTGCTTTTTTTCTGCAGATAAAGGGATGGTGGTTTATACCTCCTTAACATGCTTTGGCTCATCTTCTGGGCACAAATGAGTACTTCCCACATCTTTGGAGAGGTCCACACAAACCCTTTGCAATGAAAGCTGTAGACCTTTAAACCGTATTTAGCAGCATAAAAACTAGGAGCTGCCCTGCAGGAGCATAATTTTTTAGCTGCTTGCGGCCGAGCTCAGTGACACTGTGGAGATCTTCTGCGAACACCAGTACGCTGTGATCTGGTACCTCTGCTGGTCTTCCTGACGTGCCGACGTGCTTTGCAGCTGGAATGCTGACCTTCCTTGCTGTTGCTGATAAAATCAGGGAAATAGATTTAGTGAGGGATATAGCTCTGCTGCAGGAACAAATAGGCCTTCACAGACGATATTTGGCCACAGATGCCCATCTGCAGTAGTACCATGTGCCACAAAAGAAGATCCCATAGAAGAATTGGGAGCTAGTGAACCCTTGTCCTCTAGATATTTTTGAGCGCGGCCCCAACAGTCTTTGTCCATTGGCCATGCTGGCTGGGACTGATGGGAGTTGCAATCCAGTACATCTGGAGGGCACTAGGTTGCCAATGCCTAGAAGCAAGAGGGACCCCTATGGATCAGATAAGAATTGATAGACAAGAGAGCTTTGGAAAACTGACGGCGGTGGGTTGGTGTGGCTTAGAAAAGGATAAACCGTCCCGAGATACCAGTAATGGGTATACAAAAGCTTTAAACAAATAAATAACTAAATATTTGGAGAGATTAAAGGCAATGAGTTTTACCCATTAATTTGAACAACCTTTCCAGTTCTCTGCCTCAGGTTGTATATTTCATAGTTCATTTTTACCTGGGTGATGGTTTAAAGCGATGTTTCGAGTCCTACAAATGGGCAGGGTAGAAATGAAAACCGTGCCATTGAAGTTAACTGATCTTCAGCATCTTTTCTGCACGGGACTCAGTCCGTACTGTTTTAAAGTTAACCCAAGTCTTCCTTGTCTATTCATCTCTCATATAAAAGGTAAGTCTGCCGCCCATTTGTTCATGGAGACAAAGAGGAAAAACCTGGATGTGGCACTCTGTGCAGTTGCTCACTGAGAAGAAATATAATTAGCACTACGATTCTGTGCACCTCTATTCATAAATAAGCCCTCTTGATTTCAGTGGGACTCTAGCCCAGTGCTGTGAGCATGTCGGGCTGACTGTGTGCTGAGGCATTTTCTGCCCTCTCCCAAGCAGGACTCCTAACTGCAGCCTTGATTCTGTTAAAACTGGCCAGCTAGGCTGGTGTTGCGATACCGAAGGGATATTGCAGGCGCCATTAACAAAAGGCGCCAACAAAGTTAGATAAACAGCTTATTAGAGAAACATGGCTCGCGTCAAACAGTTGATGACGAACTGGACCTCATGGCACCCTTCCCAACCAAACAGCAGTAGCTCCACCCTGGCCACGAATGTTGGATTCTACTTGGTTGATCTCCTCTTTCGCTCAGCAAAATTTTACCTGAAGTACTGTTGGGATCCTTCTCCAATCTGATGTTTTCCTGGTAGTTATTTTGGGCTAGAGTTCCCAGCATTCCTGCTCATTGGCCATGTTACTGGCTGGGCTTTGTGGAGATTTGCAAATTTAATGTGCTCTCTGTGGGGCTGCCCTTGAAGATTTTGCTGGTGCAAAATGCAGCAGCCAGACTCATCAGTGGGACCAGAAAGTCTGAACACAGAATCCTGATTCTGGCCCGCTTGCACCAGCTATTTTATGCTTGCAATCCTGATCCAGGGTGCTGGTTTTAATCCCAAAACCTTATCTAATTTGGGACTGCAAGAGTTGATGGCATGCTTCTCCCAACTGCAGTCTTACCCAGACACTACCATCAACATCTGGAACCTTCCTACAAGTGCCACCTCCAAGTGAGGCTTCAAAAGCCTCAACAAGGAGGCAGGGCCTTCTCAGTGGCAGCCCCACAACTGTGGAATGAACTCCCCACTGAAGCCTGCTAGACACCAACTTTTATCATCTTTTCAGCTTCATGTTAGAACAGCCCTCTGTGCTGAGGCATTTATAGATAGGGGACTGCAGGTAGCGCAGTGGTTTAAACCGCTGTGCTGCTGGGCTGGTTGATCGAAAGGTCGCCGGTTTGAATCTGCACAACGGAGTGAGTTCCTGCTGCTCCGTCCCAGCTCCTGCCAACCTTGCAGTTCGAAAGCATGCAAATGCAAGTAGATAAAAAGGTGACACTTTGGTGGGCAGGTGACAGCGTTCCGGGCACTTCGGTGTTTAGTCATGCCGGCCACATGACCACGGAGACTGTCTGCGGACAAACGCTGGCTCCCTCGGCTGGGAAACGGAGAGGAGCAGCGCCCTCTAGAGTCAGGCATGACTGGACTTAATGTCAAGGGGAAACCTTTACCTTTACCTTAATGGGCTGATGGGGTACCACATCCAGTGTTTTTAGCAGGTCTATACTCAGTATTGCTGTAACTGCTAAAATGTTTTAAACATTTTAAATTATTTGTGTATTTTGTATCATGGGAAGTTTATGCTTGCTTGTACTGAATCATGGTCCTGTTTAGAAATTGTTGTGAATTGCACAGGGAGCTTTGGCTCTTGAGCAGTATAAGAAGTTTAATTACTTAATTACATTTTAAAATGCCATTAAATGCTTGGGAGTAGCGGATAGTCTTAATCGGGTGCTGCAAAGTTGAGAATTCTAGTGTCATTGGACCTCACCACGGAGAACATTCTGCAGCCATGGGGTCTTTTAGCTACAGGTAGAAACTGTAGCTAAGTCTCTAGTCCACTGGAGGCTTCAGCTGTAGGGAGGAGGATACATTGTCCTGCTGGTTTTGTGGAACAAGATGACCGGTCTCTAGTGATCTACTTCCCACAGCCTGGGGTTCTGTCCCAGATGGCCGGCACATGGCCAGAGCTGAGTCAGGAGCTGAGACAGAACTGAGTGAGGCATAACACCAGAACTCAGTGTGGAGGAAGGACTGGGAGAAAAGATGCTGTTTGGGGAAAGGCCCTTCCCAAACAAGAAGCCACGTTTGGTGCTGTATTTCTTGGAAGAAAGGTGGGGTACACATCTAATAAATGTACAGCCCTTCCTGTCCAGGAGGGGCCAGCCTGGCTGGGTAGAGCCGATCCAGAAGCGGAAGAAGCGGCACCGGCAGGGGCATCCTCAGTTCTGATAGCTCATCACACTGGACTGCCGCATAAAGAGCCTCATCGGCTCCTGACGTCCAAGTGCCAGGAACAGGGTTGTAGCAGATTGGGGACCTCAGGCTCATACTGGTGGTGCCCCTCAGACTGAGAAAGTCACCAGTGGTGAGCAGCTCCGTATGATGCACACCAGTTCCAGTAGCTGGCCAACATCTTGAGCATAACTTGAGCATCAGCGTCACCGTCAATATCATTCCGATGCAATAATCAGTATTTCCCATTTTAATTCACCAGCATTTTTCACCTATCAAAGAGTTTCTGATAGAATTTAGCACAGAACTGCAGACTCTAGAACCAAATCAGGCCCTTGAGGCCTCCTCAGATGGCCACGTCCCTGTCCTTCAGACTCACCTCCTTTCCTTTGCCCATCAATAGTTTGGCGACTTCTCAGCTTTTGTGCCTTTCATTTGTCTCTTTTTTAGTTACTTGTCGCAAGAGTATTGAGCGAAATTATGCTGGTATGTTGCTTCAGTCTCTACCCTTTTGTCTTCAAACCTCCCCATCCCTGGAATTCAGTCAAGAGCTTCTCCAATATTGATTCTGGCCTTTGGGCTGAAAGAAATTTGAGATTCCCTATCTAGCAACACTAAATTTGTCCATAAACTCCATTCTTTCCTCCATATGCTAACAAATCCCTTCCTGATCTGCTGGCTCACAACAAACCATAGTTTGTTCTGCTTCTCATATCAGGCCAACTATTGTTGGTTCCAAATAGAATTGAAAACTACATTCAGATGATGGTTTCCAGTTGTTGTTTGTAGACAAACAATGGTTTATGCAGAACACCAGCCATTACATGAGATGCAATGGTAAACTATGGTTTGTTTGTAATCATGTTGCTAGGGAGAGAATCTGAGCATCCAAGGGAAGGAAAGGGAGGCAGTTTTGTGTGTGTGAGCAACAAAAATTAAACTGAGATGGCACAACCATGGTTTGGCTGTTGTATCCAAGGTGTTTCAGCAACAGATACCAGGAAAATGAGATCAGTAAGGACTTTTTGTACTTCAAAAAGCCCCCGGTCCTTTTTTCTCTTGTTTATCACCTCACTTTTCAATAATAAAGATGTAATTTTCAGTCTGCTTTTGGCCATTAACACCTTTTGCATCTCTCCCCAAGTTGATCACCCACAAAAGAAGCTTGCTTCTATTTGTTTCCATGCCTAGATCCCAAATGTAGGTCATACCTAATAACTTTCAGTCCCTCGCTGACAAAGTTTCAAGTGAAATGGGGAAAAAAAAATCTGTTAAAAGAAACACACAATAACTTGGCTTTGACCTTGCACTCTTCAAAAAGGAAGTTACTTCTGAGCCACAAACATCAAAAAGAATAAATAATTGTTTTTCTTTTTGGTTGTTATGATACGGATCATCTGAGCAGTTAGTGGTAAGCAAGCTGCCTTTGATATGGTTTAGATGCCCTGGTGCTCGGCCCTCTATTTATGTCAGCGTGATCCTGTTCCCACACCGGGAAAGTAGAATCCCTTGATTAAATTCATATTTGTTTTAATCTTTTCCTGTGTCTGATCTCAAGCTCAAAGATTCTAATGAAAAAAGTAACGCATCCTGCTGAGTTTAGTGCTGATGTCAGGCATTCAAGTGTTTGTTCTGTTCTAACCTGATAATGCTGGAAAAGCTCAGAACCCCAAATAGCTGAAACTCCAGCCGATTCGAAAGACAAAGATATTTCAATGCTTCACGTAGGGCATTTCTACTACCATTGCCCCAATTAAATATAATTCTGTTTTTTGGCTTTGTTTGTAGGACTAGAAAGGGAGAACTTAGATAAACAACTATTTATACAATATCAACAGGCCATACCAGGGAGTTTAATTAATCTGACCTCGATATAATTTTGTATGCGGAGGAAATTTGCATGCGGACTGGAGGAATAAAAGCAAAAGCAACCCGATGGGCCTAAGAAGCAATGATAAGGCCACAAAAGAAAGAAAGAAAAGAAAAAAAAAAAGAAAAGAAAAGAAAAGAAAAGAAAAGAAAGAAAGGCGTGTTTAATTATGCTGGTGCTCTTGTGGAATATATATGCAAATTAGACTTTTTAGGGGGCCCTTCGGTGCACAAGATTGCCTTGTGTCCATGCAACAAGCCACATTGTAGGGAAATTTATGGTAGCCTTGCAAACTGGAACTGATCCTTTGGTAAAAAGCATGCCGTCACAAGAACCTGAGCCAGGATCATTTCTGGCGGTGGTTCTGAGTCATGGTGGTCCAGGAACTTCACATCAAAAAGTGCCAGGCCTGGTCTCTTTAGTTTGAAGATTCTTGCCAAACCCCTTTTTATTTCAATGTGTTTTTGCTGCTTGCTTTTAACTCGTCAAAATGTGGGGCTTCTTTTCAGTTTTAATCTAGTCCTGTTATAAATACTCTACTTTTAGTATTATTTTATGAATCTTTGCTATAGCTGCTTTTTGTACTGCATTGTTAGTATTCTGATCCAATGTGTTAATCACATGGACATAATTCAAAATGCCAGCCCTGGAAATTTTGGGCAAGAATGGAGGCAGTTGACATGTCGGTAGGTGTTAGGCTTAGGATTAGTAAAAACTGGCTCAAAAAGCAGGACCAGAGACCTAGGTTAGGTTCAGCAGAGATACAGCAGTCAAGCGAGATACTCTGCTGCTGCCTTTGGGGATGGAGAGAAATTTTAGCTGCATGTCAGGCTTAAGGTTAACCCTTCAGGTTAGTGTTAATAAATTCCCACTACCTGCGTTCATCCAAGGAACTGAAATGCACTGGACAGAGAAAGGGAGTTGTCATTAATATGCTCAGTTATGCCCTTTAGCTCTCTCTGAACAGGTGGGGATTACCCCCAAGGGTTTAGCTCCAGGTGATGCCCTGGAACTAGCCTAGGTTGGGTAGACAATGATGGCTAGTGATGTTTCTAGGCATCCTGTCTGGATGGAGAAGCATTATACCAGTATCTGAAGTTAGGGTTAAACTTCAGGTTGGGTTTGGGAAACTTGGATCTGTCTTCACATCCTGGGACTCACTTTTACTGGGCAGAAAGTGCGAGTGGTCAAAAGGAATGTTCTCAGTACTGGCTTTGTGGAAGCTACCTGAATGTATATGAATTATCTGGATTAAGGTTAAGCTTCTGATTAGGAAGAGAGGGGGCCATGCATGTGTTTGGAGCCAGGAACAACTGGTATTGCTACTGTGGATGGTATATGAATGTATAGAGGGTGCACCTGCCTGTTAGGGTTACAGTTTTTAAGAAATATTTTTTATTTTTATTTAAGAAATATTTTAATTGTTAAATTATTCATTATTGTTAATTTTAAATTGTTATTTATTGTTTTTAACTTTCTAACTATGAGATGGGCCAGTTTTTAAATTGTGTATTGTTTTATATTGTTTTTATATTGTTGTTAGCCGCCCCGAAGCTAATTTGCAAGGGAGCGGCATAAAAATTTGTAAAATAAATAAAATAAATAAGTTAAGCTTCTGTTCAGGCTTAGGGTGAGTTAAATCTGGGTCGGAACTATCCTTGGTATTTCAGCAACAGTGAGTGTGATCGGTGATGCTTCTGGCCTGTTGTCCAGTTGGAGACAGGCTATACCTGTGTGCTAGGGTTAGGAGTAGTTCAGCCTGGGCCCCTGTACATGTCCTAGAGCTTTCCTTGTTGGTGCAGAAAGACCAAGAGGTCCACACGAACATTGTCAGTGACGCCTTTCAGCACCCTTTCAATGTATAGGGAACGTACCATTGAGGGCTGGCCTTCAGGTCTGGATTCAGGTCTGGGAAACCTTGTTCCCTTTGCATGTCCAGGGGCCTGAAACTAGCCTAAGTTGGGCGGCAAGAGCATCAAGGACACACTCAGTGATGTCTTTGGGGATGCTGTGTGCATGTCCAGGGATCATACCTGTCTGTTGGGTCAGGATGAAGCTTCATTTCAAGATTGGGAAAACCTGACTATCCCAGTATGTAGGGTTAGGGTTAAGAACCTAACCCCATTATTAGGCCAAGGGTCCATCTAGTCCAGCATTTTGTCCACCTGGTGGCCAACCACTACCCTGCCACCCATGTTTCCCGACATCTGGGGTATATAGACCTTGATACTAGAGGTAGTATGTAGCCCTCAGGCCTACTACTCAGGGATAGCCTTCCCCTCCTTGAATTTGTCCGACTTCTTTTACTCTGTCCCAAGTCTCCAACCAGTCAGCCGTGTGGGTGCTACCACTATGAGAGAACAGGAAAAATGTCTCCCTTTCTACTTTCTCCACACCATGCATAATCCTGTACACCTCTATCAGCCCCCCCCCCCGTTCTTTTTCTCTAAGCTAAACAATCCCAGCTGTTGTAAGCTTTCTTCATAGAAGAGTTGCGTTGGCCCCTTGATCCCCCCCCCCACACTTGTCTGCACATTTTCCAACTCTGCCCTATTCTTTAAGGTGCTGTGTGCAGAATTGGACATATTATTTTACATGAGGCTGCACTATCCATGTTTAGTAGGATATGTTGGCAGTTTAATTTTCAGTCTCTTTCTGAATTATGCCTAATGCAGTGTTTGCCTTTTTCACAGCAGCTGAATACTGGGTCCACCTTTTTGTTGGGCTGTCCACCACAACCTCAAGATCTCTCTTGGGGTTCATCTCCAATAGCTCAGATCCTATCAGCTTAAACCCAAAGTTTCAGGTTAGGTTTAGTAAAGCCTGGCTCCCTATACTATGGTATAGGTTCTAAGGTCTCGAAGTATTCTGGATTGGGCAGAAAGGATGGTCTCCTAGGGCATTCTGGGTGCTAGTTTTCATCATTCTTTTGGAATGGAGAGGTATTTTACTTGTATGTTTGGATCAGAGATGAGTTTCAATTAGCAAAATCGGGCTTCCTGTGCATATACAGAGGCCTGAAAATACCCCAGATTGGACAGAAAGATAAAGTGGTCCCCCAAAGTGGTCAACATGTTACATTTGTGTGCCTGAACTTTCTGGAAGCTTCTGTTTCCCCCACATTCTCCATGGAAAGGAGTCCACTTCTGTCCTAGATCTTGACATCTCCTTGCTCTCAGACTCTCTGCTTGATAGGGGCTGCATGGAATCAAAACATTGCACTGCAGCTTGCTCATAGCTGTCTTGGATGGCCACATCATGCTTGGCTCTCTGGTCATTATGTTTCCCCAAGTGAGAAACCCCATGGCAAGTCCTAAGCATCAATGCTCCAGCATTCAGAAGGGCTCAAATCACACACCACTTCTCTTAGTGCTGCTATTTTCCTTCTTTATTTCGCTAATCATCCTTTTTTGCTCTGTCTTCTCTTGGTTCACCTCTCCCTCCACCCCAGTACTCCTCTTGTTCGTCTCTCCTTGGAGAGATGACCATTTTGAGAAGACTGAGAAGAACTGCAGTTACGAAAGACGTTTGTGTTGAAATGATTTTCCAGGGCCTGTCCTCTTGCAGAGGCGAACGCTCACCTCAGAAATTAGAGCAGGAAATGTAGAGGAGCTTGTCTCCTGACAGGCACAACTAACCAACAGACATGAACATAACAAGAGAAGAAAGGCTGCATGGTAAAACTGAAGTACAGGCCACTAATGTTTTCTGGCAGACACGTCTCCTCTTACAAGTGGGTGCAGAGGCAAGCTGAGATTATGAGCTGTGTTTACGAAGATGTGAACGGTGGAGATGTATTGGATCGGGGGGAGGGAGCTATCGAGTATGCCTGATAGCCTGAATAATAGGATTCATACTTGTATCTCTTACTCGCTGCTTTGAAAATGTATCTCTGCGAGCTGGGAAATGCTGAGCTATACAGAATTTAATCGGATGATGCCAACATAAATGGTTTCTCCTTATCCTTTGCATTAAGCTGTAGGTCAGCAGTCTTTTTTTTGGGGGGGGGGGGCGGCCAGTTGGCATCCCCAAGAAAATTCAGAGGCCTCACACACAAAAGAAGTTGTGATAGTGCCATAAGTTGCTTCTCTTATGGTCGCAACATAATGTGTGAATTGCCCACGAACAGAGAACGATGAGCACGCCACGGATACTTCGCCTAGAAAAGCTCTTAGACACGCATGTATTCTCTCGCATACTAACCAGGGATTATCACGAGAAAAATATTCACAGCAATGCTGGAACTGCCAAGTTTGTCTAGTTTTGTATTTGCAGTTGCCTTCCAGGCGTCGTGACGAATGCACTTCGGAAAAGCAACGTGCCCCATGCAAAAATAGAGCACTGGAAGCGTTTCTGGAAAACCTGGAAACATGTCTGCCCCGCGTCGCTGCCGCCAGTTCGTCTTGCGTATTGGCTTCCTAGGGATGATGGACTAGGAATTGCTCATCTCTGTCGCGGGGCCAAAATCCAGCAGTGGCATTTTGCTGCAAGTGCAGGCTGTGTGGCGCACCGTCACCCACAGGTGTCGCCAGAGGGAGGCATCTTGAAAGGGAAAAGCGCGGCCTTTCTGGCAGAGCTTGTTAACCTTGCAAAGCAGCTGGGTCAAAGGGGAGGCGACGTGCCGCATATGGATGGCCACCAGCTCTGCTTTCATACTTCTGCATCTCTCTGCATGCGTGCCAGAGGCACCAGGACCCAAGCAACCAGGTTGGGGCTCAGGGTTCAGGCCAAATCGTCGTCAAGCAGCCCAAGGTCAGAGCCAGCAGTAGGAGAGCAAGGGGGAGTCAGTCCAAGAGGCATGTGTGGTCAGACAAGAGAGGAGTCAGGAAACCGAGGAGACAGTGCCGAGGGGAGCAGACACCTGAGGGCTGGGGCAGGAGAAGGAGCAAGCAAGGGCCAGGAAGCCAGGTGGGGTCCGGAAGCGGGATCACGAGCAGAATCCAAGAGTCCAGAAGATCAGAAGACCTTCATTGCCAAGGTAGCTTCTGGAGGGAGGAGCCAGTCCTTCTGTAGCTCTTTCCACAGGGCTCCCAGGTGATGCTTGCAAGGGCCCTGATAGCCGCAGTAGGCAGTGGGTCCAATCCTGCAACGACCAGGGCTGTTATTCTGGCTTTTGGCCAGAAGGTGGAGCTGTGAAGCTGCCTCGAGTCTTGACACTCTCCCTTGAAATAGCCTCTCTGGAGTCAAGTGAGGCAGCAGTTCAGGGTTCTGTTTGTCCTGGGGTGGCTTCCCACCCAGCCTCTGGGATGCTTTCTTTTTGGCCTCTGGCTCAATAAGCGGCTAGCCCATTTCATGCAGTGCAGTCCTGGGAGGAGGGTCTCCCTCTTGTGCTGATGTTTTGACTGCAGGCCTCTTTGCTACGCATCTGGGAGCGAGGCCGGGCAACTTGCTGCGTGGGAGACATTCTCTCTTTCCTTGAGCTGTGGGAAAGAGCAGTTATCAATAACAATGCATTATCTTCACAAAGCAAATGGGTCCCATTAAAAAAAATGAAGTTAAGAGGATTTGTGCTTTTATACCTAAACTGTTTTGTACCTTCATTGGCCAACCTTTCGATTACGGCCGCCGTCTCCAGCCTGTTCGGAACTAGTTTCCCGGAAGACAATCTTTCCACGGACCGGGGTCGGCAGGGTGGTCAGATGGTTTTGGGATGACTCCAGCGCATTGCGTCACTGTGCACTCTATCTCTGTCCTTATTACAATGTAAGATGTAATGAAATAATTAGACAACTCGCCATGATGCAGGCCCTCCCCCTGACCTGCAGCCCAGCCCTTACCTGCTTCCTGGTTCCCTCGCTGCTCACCTGCGCTCGCCTGGCTTTCTCAGAGCCACTTGCCGCCCAGCTCTGCTGCAGCTCCCTCCTCCTCTTGAGGCCCAAGACCCAGAAGGGCCCTAATGGTAACGTGTATTTGTAGTCGCAGCGGTGATGCTAGTGCTGGGGAGCAGCTGCAAATACAGAGGACATCGCGCTCTTGCCCACCTCTCACTTCCTGCTGTGCTGCCCAGTTCCTAACAGCATTGGGGACCCTGGATTCTGCACCACAGGCTTTGCCTCCAACCTGGATGCCTTCCCTGAAACCCCTGTGAGGCTCCTTAGCTTTGTACTCTGTGCAACTGGGGAGTGAGGATGCCTGGGTCGGGGGGGGGGGGATCTTGCTACTGCAGCCCTTCCCACCCACATGTTTAGGATACCCCACTGACTGTCTTTAAGGGTGCAGTTCTGTGCAAGTTTTGATGGAAATTGTACGACTGTTTTCTAGCATGCCCCAACTGGAGGCTAATAATCATTCATTGTATAATGACAATTGTATCAATCAGTGTGGCCGAAAGGAATAAAGAGTGAGCACGCGAGCTCTGAAACAGGTCAGGTCCTCTTATACGATTCATTGTGCAAAGATCACATTCTGAAAACACAGAATCCTATCCTGCGTGGGCCTAATTTGGCCAGTCCTGTCCACATGCCGGCATCTGACATTTTTGTCCTCGGAGTAGATCGTTCTTCATTTCAAAGGCTCGGTATGTTATCAAGCATTTCTGGACTTTGGGCCAGACGCAGTTCATGCTTCTGCAGTTCAGTAAGTCCAGCTGTATGTGCTGGTCTAAATCTTCAAGAGCACATATAAATGATACAGCTTCTGTCACCTGATTTGATGGATTTATGATGCACTGCAGACAGTGCCCCCTCCTTTCTCGTTTCCCGGAGACTTTGAACATGTCTTTTACACACACGCCCCCCCCCCCCGCGTGCATGCACGCTTCGAGATAAAAGTTTATTCTTGAAATCTTTTCAAAGTGTGCGGGCGCACGTACGGCGCAGATACATACACAAGAAATCTTACAACATCTTGAAAGTTGATTTCTGAAACCCGATCAAATCGTCTTGGCATTTGCTATCTAGCCTTTAAAAGATGTACTATAGATGGCCGTAGTCTCTTTCCCTGGTTGATTTGCTGTAGATAAAGGGCTAACCTGCACCTGTCGTTATAAACACAAGACGACCAGATTGTGGGAGCCCAATGTCCTGGAGAGAAACACATTCCTTTAAATGTTAATCCATTGGCTTAACTTTTTGCGCCTCTTTATTCTTTTAGGAAACCAGGACCTGGCATAAATTGAATTCCTCTGCCACAGTCTTTGAGAGGGGGAAAATGTTTCTGATCATTCTCTATCCAGGCATTTCGGAGAGTATTCTAGGCAGAAGAGAGACCAAAAGGAAGCGCCACGCTGGATCAGGCCAGGTTGTATCCAGTCCAGCAATCTGTTCATGCCTCGTCCAACGAGATCCCTCTGGGAAATCCACAAGCAGGACCTGAGTGGAACTGCACCCTTGCACCCATGTTCCTCAGCCCATGTTCCACAGCAGCTGGTGCTCCTTGGCATGCTGTCTGTACCCAAAAAATTAGCTGGCCATTTGAAACAGGCATGCCAAGGTTTGTCACACTCGGTGTCAGGACGTTGGCTGGCTGTACCCAGATCTTGACCCAAAGAACGTGTTCTCACGTTCAGGGTCCCTGAGGCTAAGGGTCTGAGGATGGCCCTCCTCGTCTTCACAGCGGGCCTGCCCACACCGAAGGATGCGTGCTGCCTTCCAGTTCTAGGAAAAGGTGCAGCGAACTGCTCTTTGCTTCAGGGCCTGTATGTGGTCTCCAAAGTCTGGTCACACCCAATGCAGTAACTTAATCAACTTGATCCTAGTCCAAAGTCTGGGGTTGTCTGACTAGCTTTGCTGGCCATGTGCTCCCTCCTGCACCAGAGTGGCCTGGCTGCATAGCCCAGTTGCTGAGGAGTTTGGGCGGGTGGAGGCCTCGCACCCTCCTGCTTGGAGGATCCTGCAGGCAGCTGGGTTGCCAGCGGTCTGTGGAGTGCTGGGCTGGGAGGACCTTTGCTCTGATCCAGCAGGGCTTGTCTTACGCCGTTATGCACCAGAGTCTCTTATACGCCGCCTTGCTGATCCCGCTCATGGAGCGATCCTTGGCGCTCCCTTTCGGAACACACTGGGCTGCCCTTATTTTCTCCTCCATGGTTCTGGATGACTCTTCCCTCCAACCTTCTGTCCTTGTGTCCCCCTTTCCTGTCTTACTTCCCAAACAAGTGGAGGGAGGGAGGGAGGAGGGGGGGTTGCATTCCTTTGCAAATAATCTGTTGAGGTCTACATCCTGGCAATGGGTACAGCATGTGCTGAAAGTGGGCAGGAGCTCCCCCTCCCCTCCCCCTCCCCCTCCCCTCCCCCTCCCCCTCCATCCCTCCATCCCTCCTTATTCCTTGTTCTTTCTGGTATGGTCTTCCTTCTCTCACCTTCTCCCTCTCTGCCCAAAGCCCTGCCTGAAAGAAAGACAAGCCACACCTGCCAAAGGTGTGAAGCTTTTACACTGGGTACTGGACCCCCCCCCCCCCGTGGCTCTTCATGTGTCACTTCTCTCCACATTGATGAGACGCTGTTGAGCTTCTTCGGATTCAATGACTCAGCCAGCGACGGATCTACCAAGCAGTAGTATCACCTGCTCCACAATGTACTGGCATCCTAAAAGATTGGCTCTGAGATTCTTGCTTTCTGTGGGCTATGCTAAGGTGGCATCCACGCTCCTCTTCCTCCTCATTGTATGTGGGTTGGGCTGAGAGTCCGTGACTGGCCCAAAGCCACCCTTGGCAAAGTGGGGACTGGAACGCCGATCCCCCAAATCCTAGACCAACACTCCCTCCCCTGCACCGCACTCTTAAGAGACCTGCGTTGCGACCATGGCACTTTCCTTAAGATGCTTTCAGCCATTTGCTCTTGGGCTTTCCAAGTATCAGCTTCAAGCTGGGTCCTCATTAGTTCCCTGGATCCACCCTTTTCTGTTCTGAAGAAGCGGGCAAGATTTGCCTGCCTTCTGCTTTGTGGGAAACCTCCTCTAGCCATTCCACAAAGCTATAGATTCATGCTGGCTGCGAATGATGGAAGTTGTGATCCCGTACATCTGGAAGGAACTGAGTTGGGGAAGGCAGTTCGGAAAGGTGAAACTTGCAGGGCTTGCAGGGAATCAGCGTGTAATTGGAAAACGGATCGAAGCCACAAAAGACAACCATCTATTAAAATTAAACTGTGTCACTCGCTGTTCCGAAGGCAATGCAGAAGAAGCTGAGGAGGGAGGTAGAGCCATCCGACGCATCCTACTGACGCCCCTTACTTTTCCTCTTCCCTCCCCATCTTTCTTTCCATGCAGGTCGTACCATTTTAGATGCTAAGTCTGCATGAAGGGACCGTTTTGTTTTATTGAGTTCACGTAAGCCACTCCGGAAAGCGTAGGATAAAAATACTTAAATATGTGTACAAAAAGAGGCAGGTCACATAAATTCATTCATCCAATACATTTCGCTGCTTCCCAATAGCCAAAGCTCTTGGCGACTCCTTCTGCCATATCAACCCAGTAAAAGCTCCCAACCTCTGCCATTTTTATTGGCCTAGTTGAATGTTGCAAAGAGGAAACGAGATGCGAGACAGAGATAACTTGAAAGAGCAGATAATTCATATCATCCGCTTTGCCTTTCTTATCATGATAGCCTAATGTTTACAATCTTGACCCCAGGGTCGGTGGGAGGCACGGCCTCCTCTATATAAAACCAGGAAAGTCCGGCCACTTTTCAGCTTCACAGACAACTTTGCTCCATCTGTGAGATGCACACATTTTGATTTGTGTGTGCGAGTGTTGCTTTGCACTAGCATCTGTTCTAACATCAAGCTCCTTTTAAGTTTCTTGGTGAAAACGGGAACCGGCAGGGAGGAGGGAGTGGAAATGGAAAATGCCAACGTTACATTTCATAGGATCTCTCTCTGTTTCTCCATATTTTTCTTGGAGTGCTTCAGATGCCTTCTTTTCCTTCAAAAACAAAAATCAATAAATTCCTGTCAGGTGATGGAGATGTTTCTGGTGGGAGGTCTTCACAAAAGAAGCATTGATTCCAAATGGCCCTTTTTTGGCCATTACCTTTTGCACTTAATTATTCCTGACATTTTGCCCATCATATTGTAATGAGCTTCTTCAGAGAAAACGAAAACAGCTTGTCCCTTTGAAAGCAGAGATGGAGCTATTTTTTGTGTCTTTGTTATCACAACACAAGCTGTTTTTTCTCTTCCTCAAAGGATACCTTCCTGTACAATAGAAGAAACATCAAGAATTAGGTTAGACAGCATCAATCTCACATGAAAAGAGCCATCCCTTTAAGCACAGGCATTCATTCTTGAGCAGAAAAAGAAGAAGAAAATGCAGAAGTTTTAAGGATGTAGAAATCTTAGCCTTTTCCCCAAAGAGGGGTCTGTTTTTGTGCACAGATGTGATAGTGAGGAACTGAGCTGCAGATTTTTAAGATAAGAGACTAATTGTGAACAAGGAGGCTTGAATTAACTCGATTCATTTGGGAGGTCTTTTGATAATTCCCTATATTAGCAGGGTCTCAAACATTTTATGATTCCCTGCTCATTTCAAAATATGTATCCGCCTTTGATCGTTTCACGATGTTAGGGATAAATCGCAGATTAATTACTGCCTGCTTTGAGAGGCTCTTTATAGAAGTCTAAGGCAGTTTCCTAAAACCAGCGATAGAATTTATATTTTAAGTCTGTGCAAATAAAACCATTTATAGTTTTGGTAATTATCATCATATTCCTAACCATGGACGGATGAGAGATTTGGTTGTGAAGGGAGAGAGGGTTGTGGAAATGGCGATTCCTGGGAGATTGCAAATAGCTGTTTTCATACTATAGAGCTGAACCAGACGTGGAGAGAAATACCACCAAAAGGAAAGCATTATCAAAGGCCCTTCCTGTTATTACTAATTCTCAGGGCCAAATTATAAGTTTACACAGAGTTCCGTATAACATACCCCAAAGGTGATCCGTGTTCTTTAAAACTGGGCATGGGATACTTTTTTCCATCAAGGGCTGCAGTCCTTTATGGGTAATGCTACTGAGGCTTGCGTATCAGCAGTGGGGCAGACCAGGATAGAAAAATGTGGGGGTCATTCCTTTTGTCTTTCTCATCTCTCCCTTTCCTCTCTCTGTCACCCCCTTCCCTTTCTCTCCTCCCTTCCCATGTAGGGAGCTGCTGCAATCGGGGAAAATTTCTTTTGCCAAAGGTCCGAACACATCACACACTTTGGAAATCAGGCCGAGGGCTGCACGCGGCTCTGGGGCCATGCGTTACCCACCCCTGTTTCCCATGCAAATAGTATTTGCAGCACGGGATGTGAAGATGAGGCCAGCAATGGCGCCTTTGCACTCCCGGGGCTGTGTTCCCGTGCTTAGCCCTGGCCAGGAAGCAAGCTGAGGCAAGATCACATCCTCCAACCCTTGGGGATGCGGGCAGCTGCTTTGCACAAAATCCGCAATGCACGCCCTTCTTTGTGCGCAGCACACAAAGCCTGCAGATCACATGTGCGGAAGAAGGGCTCTGCTTGCACAGCTGGTGCATGGGCGGTGTGTGTGCCAGCGGGCCTGGAGGGCTTTCCTGGACTTGCTTCCACGTAAACGCTTGGGGCACAGTGCCCCTGCAGACCCTTTGTGCCACAGGGTGGGTGGGGTTTTTGGCCCTGACATCTGAACACCCATGTATGGTCCAGGGCTTGAGACAGGAGATAATTCCTTCCTCTGACCTTCTCCATGCCGTGCTCTGCCCCCAAGCAGTGGGGCTTCCTGTATGGCCGCGATGGGGCTTGCTTGGTTGATTCCCTGTAAAGTCTCTGTTGGGCCAGTTTGTGGATGTTGCTAGAGCTATGCAGGCTTTTGGGAAACAACCCCAAAAATTGAAGTAATAAATATCCCTCCCCCGTCAATTTTATAAAAGTCCTCGTGGAATGGAATAACATCTGTTTCTTCTCTCTACACCTTTGCCCAGTTTTTCTATTTCCCTCCTCACACTAACTTTAAATTTCCCACAATGCAGGGAGTTGCTTGGGGCATTCTGGGAAATTTGGATGAAGGCTCCAGTGGGCCCTGCCGTTACTGGACTGCTCCTGTGGGGAAAAGACCAACAGCAAAAGCCAGTGCAGTACAATGGTGACAAGTGCCAAACTGGGACTCCAGCAATCTGGGTTCTAATCCCCCAGTATTCACTCTCAGCCTGCCTTGCAGGGTTGTTGTGAGGAGAAAATGGGGAGGAGGAGAAACCTTAAGCTGCTTTGGGTTCCTTGTGAGGAGAAGATTGGTGGAATCATAATAGGAGGAGGTCCAACCAAGGAACCAGGAAGCTTGGAACGGCCCCTTTGCATACAGATCTATAGCCAACCAAATAAACATAGCTCGTTCGGGGTGCAGAACATTCAACACCCCCTCCAAGCACAGCTGTTCAAATGAATTGACACCTGAAAAGGGCGCGTCTGCAGTTTGTAGAACTGCAGAATCTTTTCGTGCGAATGAGACCTTGAAGAATGCCCGGCCCTGTTTTTAGAACCGAGGGACTGTATTATTTCAGCGCTGCGTACAGAATGCTAATTAAAATGCTCAGTCTGCGGTTCTTAGTCTTTAAGCACCATTGTTCTCTTCCTGGGCGCGTCTGTCCTGGGCTTCTGATTGAATAATGATGCACTGTAAGTGACTGAACCCTGTCCCACATAGCTTTCCCCAGCAACACAGATTTCTCTTAACTTGAAGTGACCAACATGTTGACAAAAGAGCCTATTTATCTCGCAGCGGCCTAGATAATTTGAGTGTTTGCTGAGTCAGGCTGTGCATTCCAGCCCTGCTTTTATTTTCCCTCGCTTTGCTCGCACCCCTGAATCCCTCCACTTCGAGCGCCGCATTGTGCAGGCCTTGTGGGAAGCAATCGTGCATCGGGGCTTTGCTGAAAGTGCTCGCCATTAATATCTTTACAGAAAGCATCTATTGTACCTGCAGCTCATTTACGGACCAAAATGTAAACCCCACGGATGTGGGAATTTCGGCGTTGTTTGCTCAGTTCAAAGCCATGCATGTTCTCTTGCCCCGCGTCGAGAAAGGGTTCCTACCCTTGCCAGACAGTGCTGAAAAGCCATGCCTTAAGTTGCCATGTGCTTTCACAGGGGTGACCAAGGTGTCCCCAACTTTCACGGGCATCTTCTGGCAGTTTTGGGGGAGGACGGGAATTCTCCCATCCCCTAAATACTAACCAGCTATGTTATGTACCACCCAGTTGGTTCTGGCTTATGACTTCTCGAAGAATGAGCGCCTTCCGAAATGGCCATGGCAAAGTCTTCTAAGTTCAAGGCTGGAGCTTCCTTCATGGAGTTCATCCATCTCAGAGCCACTCCTTCTTTCCTTCTTCTGCCTTGGACTTTCCTAACATGGTTGACCTCTCCAGTGAGCCTTGCCTTCTCATGATGCGTTTGAAGAAAGACAGCCTTTGCTTTATCGTTTAGCTTGTAGGAAAAGTTCTGGCTTGATTTGACCTGGGTCCCACTTGTTTGTCTTTCTGCAGTCCAGGGTATTCGCAAAGCTCTCCACCAGCGCCATGTTTTGAACACGTCCATTTTCTTCCTGCCAGCTTTCCTCCCTGCCCAGCTTTCACACTCGTCCATTGTGATGGGGAAGAAAATAGTATGGACTATCTTGACCTTGGTGAAACGTCCTTACACTTGATCTTTTCTAGTCCCTTCCATTGCTGCTCTTCCAAGGGCCAGAGTTCCTATTTCTTGGCTGCAGCCTCCTTTGAATTGATGATTGAAACAAGATATGAAAAAACTTTCACCAAAAACTTTCACCAATTCACCGTCTTTCATGGGCTTCTGATATGAGCAAACCCCAGATGAGGTTCTGTGAGTCAAGGGGAAGTTCCTTGACTCTGAGGAGACGACAGGCAAAGTGTCTGGCCTTCACACCATCTAGTCTGAAGCAGTAAGAACCACCCTGAAGGAATAGCCAAAATCTTTTTTGGAAGGAAGGAAGGAAGGAAGGAAGGAAGGAAGGAAGGTTTCCATTTGGGTTCAGCTCTTCACATGGGAAGAGGCTTCTCCCACTTCTCAAAGGGAACGTTGCTTTGAGTCATGCTGTTTTGTAACTCCTTCGCTTCGCACAGAAGGGACTGTGCTTCTCATGTCTTGTCTGTCTACTGGGCAGGGAAGAGAAGGGGTAAGTGACAGCCCCTCTCACACGTAGTGCGCTTTGTCCCTGAATACACACCCACAGCCGAACGAAACTTTCTTGCCCACCACCTTTTCCAGCTGGAACTGGCCGGCTGTTTGGAAATTCAAGTTCTGCATCTTTACAAAGGTGTTTTCCACCCTGCATAATGGTTCGGTAATCCACTGACCTCAGAAATTGAGGTTATTGTGCTATGGAAGAAGGCAATATTCAGTTACTGGTAAGAACCTGGCTTTACTGATCTCAGATCCCCATAAATAGGGGACTTTGCTCTCAGTCTGGGCCTTCTTAGCTGCTTCAAATCGGGGCGCCAAGGCTGGCGTGTCTTCAACCTGCCTCTCTGCCTGCGTGGTGGTTTGAGTGTTTGACCAGGGACTTGTGAGATGCGGGTTCTAGTCACCACTCGAAGCTCACTGGGTGTCTTTGGGCCAGTCACTCCTGCTTGGCCTAATCTACCTCACAGGGTTGTTGTGAGGATCAAGTGGAGCTATGCCCACCACCTTGGGTTCCATACAAGAGGATACAGGCAGGATAGAAATGCAATCTTAAAAGAATATGCTCCACAACCTAAGCTCTGCTCAGGTAGGCAACACAGAAGCAGTTAAGTTAGAGCAACTTGGTGGCGTTTTATTTGGAATCCTGAAAAATAATTCTTGTCACTGAGGCTGTAAAGAATTCCTGTCCAAGTCCCTGGGTTTGAAATAAGTGACATTTCGGTAATCATTGGCAGTCTTAAGAGCATACATTTTTGGAACTGTGAAAAGTCTTGTAAACAGCTGAGTTAATTTAATCTTGGATGAGCATCGCTAGCTGCAAACCATCCACTTCTAAAAATAGAAACCAGCTGGTGATGGTGCAAGGAGATGCAAACATGAAAACAGCTGAAATTCTTCCCCCACTGACACATTCTAAGTAAGCAGAGCCTGTGTGTGGCTTTTATACAATTTATACAAGAGCTGGTGAGGCTGCGGATCACTTAAGCAGTAGATCAATTAAATAATAGAATGCTGTTTTGGGTTTGACATGGCCAGCTTGTAAGTGCCTTTTAGTGTACTCAGCTGTTTGCCTCTGAGGAAATCTAGCTGCAAAAGCAGTTATGGTCATTCTTTGTAATTAAATGGCTGGCCTACCGCCACCCCTTTTTAATAATACTCGAAGTAATTGATGCTATGGCTAATGGTGTGGATGGTGTCACATCCTGCTGGTGCTGAGCAACCCTACTAAGCAGGAGGAGGACCTCAAAGGCTTAGAAGCAAGACCGTATTTACCTATAAATAAATAGGCTTAGCAGATACTATGGCTTGTTTCAGGTTCAGACCTGGGATTCCCGACCAGCCAGCGGGGGCTTCCAGATGGGGTTTTCCCTGTGCAGTCTCTCTGCCCCATTCACAGGGATTTACTGGGAGGGTCCAAGCGTGATCATCACTTTTGCTTTCTGTCAGTTGCCCATTTTTCAGGGGTTACTTTCAGTTCATCTTGAATGACAGTTTTAAAAACACACACATGAAAATTGGTACAGAATGATTAGCATATTTCATGTAATATGGACTCTTTTACACTATTTTGTCTTACACAAGCTTTTTTTTGTTTTAGCTTTCTTTCCCCCAGATGTGCATTTCTGGGTGCACATTCCCTTAATTGATGCCATTTTATGAATGTGGGGAACTTGGCTGCAAAATTTGTAGAAGTGAAATTTCAAAGGCGAACAGCAGCACTTTGCATATTGATTTGAACATATAAAATCGGATAAATCGGCATTAAAATTCAAACCCATGAGTGCCTCCTCCACCTTTAAGAAGTGCTAGGAATTTTCTGTCCAGAAGCCCCCAGTGACAAGACGTCTTTTGTCCGGAGACTGTCATCCTGGTTTGCAATGCACTGAGTAGAAAACTCGGACTGTGATTGGGTCCGATTTCCCGCATGTTGAGTTCCTAATTCCAGCATTTAATGCTCCTGCCTCCCTTCCTTTCTCTCTGTTTTTGTTTCCTAGGGTTACTTTTTCAAAATGTCATTACTTTTCAGATACATTCATGCACCTTAAATCATTTCACAGAGAGACTTGGGGAAAAAAGAAAATTAAAACAAAGAGCCAGTTGTCTGGTAACACACTTTTCTTCACTATGCCTACCGACTTTTCGGGATCCAAATCCTCCAACACGAGGGCTTTTTCCAGAACACCAGGCATTAAAGTATGAAGCCCCCAGTTCATGCACACATGTGCGTACACACGCACGCACACACACACCAAGTTAAAAGAGGCTAGAGTTATATTATTTATTAGCAGTACCAAGAAACATTGTAAACTGTTCCCAGTGTTCAACAAATTGCTCCAGCTAATGCTGTATCCAGTTACCTGAGTGTTGGAGGTAGGACTTGTGAGCTTGCCAAGAAAAGCAAACCAATAATACTTCTAAGAATTTTAACTGTAGGATATAAAGTCTGTGGTGTGCACTCGTTCTTGGCAAAGACATTAGAGCAAAAACCAGATACAAAAGTAAATAGAAGGAGCTTATTCTGCGGATATGGCTGTTGTTTTGCACCACAGGTTGGCAGCTGTGGTATTTTCCCTACAATGGAAGTTGAAAAGCTACATGGTCCAGTTCTTAAGTGGGACTGTGGCATACCCCTATTTGTGATCGAAACTGGTGTTTTAGACTTTTAAAAACTTGCTGTATGTTTAAAACCTGCATATTTAAAATTATATAGCTTTTTTAAAAAAAAGTTTGCATGTTCAATCTGTGAGAATTTGCTAAGCATTCTTGAAGTTTTAAATTGTGTATACAGTTTAATAAACTGGATGTGCTATGAATGGTCATTTGGTTTGTTTGCAGCACTGCATTATGCATACCAAAGCAACATGTTTAAGAAGCTAGTTGTATAATCATTTTCACACTATTTACAGGGTAAAAAACAAATCGTAGAATCATTCAGTTGGAAAGCGCCCAGTAGGCCATCAGGTCCAACCTCTTTCTCAAGGCAGGACTCATGTCTCCCATCAAGATTCAATCTGGCCTACCTGTTCTCTTCCAAGATGACGCAGGATCAGGCATGCCAGGCTATATGGAGATGAAAGACTGAACCTTAGATGGTGAACTTTCAGGTTGTTCCATGCAGGGACAAGCATTACTGCAGCAGGTCAAAAGAGTTCCCAAAAGTGCATTGGGAACAGCAGAAGAACCCTTGGTGTGCCATCTCGGATCTTTTGGGTTGCCCTGTGCACAGTGAGGATCCTCCCGGGGACTGGGTGGGCCTCCTGTCTTCTAAAGGGGTCATGGCATCACGTCACACAATGAAATGACATCATAATGCAGGATAAGTGACAGAAGATGTTATGTAGGAGAAGGAAGAATTTGACACAGCAATTTTTGTGAGGGTGCCGACCCTGCACTTTGTATCGTGTATCCTTCCTTCCATAGCTTAGCGCACTGGTAGGCAGAAGGATGAGGTCATTGGCCAATTTCTGGTGGATCACCTAGTGCCTGCTGGTTCCTGGCATGCTTGGAAGCTCCGCTGAGCTTGGTAAATCTTGGCAGAATCCAAGAAGGTTGTTTTTGAGCAAGGCCTTGCCTATTCCAAATCACTTAGCATAGATGAGTTGCGTCCAAGTTGTTAGATAGGTTCTCAGACGTGCCTTCTTGCTTGGTAAATTTTAAAAATATTTGTAGACCAGGAGGCCTGTAGTAAAAAAATGAAAAGGCGACCAATTAAGGAGTTGGTCAGCCCACTCCTTCTGTAGATGCCCAAACCATAAACCAAAACTCCATCCATTTGATACTTCCTCAGATGTTATCCATTGACCTCAATGCTGCGATCAAATCCATATTTGTGTTGGGGGAAGTCCTTCTTCATATGGTTAACGTGTGGGAGCTGCCCTCTCTAGATTTGCTCCAAACCACTTAAGAGTCAAAAAAGGCTTAGACATATTTGTGGCAGGTGAGGTTGTTGATGGCCACTTGTCATGATGGCCAGATGTTGCCTGTGTGTTTGGGGAGTGCGTGACTCCAGGTGTTCGTTGTCGGGCGGCAACTGCAGGAGAGAGCTCTTGGCCTCGTGTGGGTTTCCCATTGGCCACTGTGGGAGACAGAATGCTGGATACTGGGAATGAGAGGTATGGTGGTTCATTATGAACTGTTGGCTGCCTCCCAGGAGATTCCTTGGTATTGGAATGTGAAACTATTTACAGTGAGGTTGGGGAGGATGGGTTAGGTCAAGATGGAAAAGGAGGAGACTATCTCAAGGCCAGGTGCTTTGCTGAGCCAGCTTTTCCTGGGAACGACCAGGATGTACAGCCAGGGGGAGGGGTCTCTGAGCATGAGGAACTCTCAGGCAGAGGCCAGGCACCCCCCCCCCACTCTTGACCCTGTGGCGAGGTGTCAGCAGAGGAGCGAGGCCAAACTGAATGAGCAGCACGTGGAGAGCAGGCGTGCTCGCCCACAAAGAGCCTCGCTCAGGTGGATTGGGCCCAGGCATGTTCCTAAGGAGAGCACCTGGAGGGAGACACTGGACTGGGTCCACAAACAGCCCCAAGCATACTCAGAACCATTCTGGATGGCCTGCGCCTTAAAGGATGTTTCACCAGGAGAATGTTCTGTGGCATCTGACTGCTCCAAGGAGGAACCTTGGCTTGCAACAGACCAGGTGAGCCTTTGGGCTGGTCCAGCAGGGTCATTTTCTTCTTCATGACGGGTGCAAACAGGTGCATTGCATTCTGCTGGAGTCCAGCCTCGGTCAGCATCTCTGCTCTTTGCTGAGAAGCAGGGGCATCGCTCTGCGTCTGTTCAAATGTCTGGTGCGAGTGTTTGTTTTATTAGCATGGGTGCAATAATACTAAGGCAGTTGAAAGCAGGGACGCTGCAAAAGCGTCTGTCAGGCTAAGCAAGCATGGATCGGGTTAAGAAATGCCTCCAGCTGCTTATGAAAGCAAACTGTTCTTTTGATTTTTAAACCTTTCACCTTGTGCCTTTCTCTGAATGATGCCATTCAGAGAAGGAAACCTTATCCTTCCACGGGTTCGCCATGCGCGGCCTGCCAACGAGGCTGCTAACAGAGAGGAAACAAGTATTATATCTGCAGTTTCCCCGCGTCCAACACAGCCATGTTTCATTTTTTTTGTTTTACAGAATGTGTTTCCACTGATGAATGGCTGAAGCACCACCGTGCCCAGACCAGGTTCCCCAACCTTGACAGGTTCCCAGGTGAAGGACGGGGCAGGAGGCCAGAAGGCAATTTTAGCATGGCTAGGAAGGGCCCATTGGTTACCTGTCCGGATCTGTGGTGTAGAGGACACGGGGTTCACAGGGATGGAAGACCTGCATTTTTTTATTAGCAGGATCATGAATGCTTCTGCCATCCAGGCTTTCCTTGCCCTTTGTGAGTACTTGCAGTTGGCACAGTGGCTGGAGGGGAAATGATTTTTTCCCTGCATGTCGTCTTCCCTGATGTAAGGCAGAGTATTTGGGAAGGTTCCTTCCTGAATGGGCTGTTAAGGTAGGGAAGTGTGAGGAATCTATTTGGGAGTGGGAATCCATCGGATTTCCCAGACTCTGGCGCATTTTGTCATGGCCCTAAGTCCCACAATTTACTGCAGGTGTGATGCTGGAGGCGTTTGTGGGTTTACATTGTAATGCCGATTTCATCATCCCGTTTCCTAAAGACAAATTCTGAAGTGCCATCTGATTCTTTCACACGTTTGTGACTGCCATGTGTACCTTTAGGGGCACAAGCATTTGCACACTTAGGGCGAGGCTGAGCTCTGTTGATACTCCATAAATCCAGAAAGCCGTGTTCAATGCACTTCCTTTCCTGATAATACAGATGAAACTCAGGGTGTTTTTTTAAATGATTAGACCCACTTGGGAAGGATAACTTTATCAATTGCTGCCCACCAAGTATCTAAGAATTGGATTCCTCTGTCTGGAAATGATTCCTCTGTCTGTTACCTTTGACAATAGCTCCTGGGACAAATCTAGTGAGTTTTCCTATGTTGGAGGCAAGGTTGATGAACTAGAAGGGCCCAAGTGCCATTCATCAGTATGGGTGTTATGCTTTTATTGTGCTTTGAAGCACTATTATCTAGTGTGCTTTCAGATATAAATCTTGGCCTCCGTTTTTGTGTGCATTACAGCTCTCCCAAAGCATGCAGAATTGTTTGGGATGAGCAAATTTCTGATACACGTCAAGGTCTAACAATACCTTAGGGGCTCCTGCTTGTGGCTTTGGGAACATGATATGTAAGTTCATAACAGCAGTTAAAGAAACCCATATCAGTTCAGGCTCTTGTGGATTGTGGTTCCTGTCGTAAGACCATAAGCAGTGCTCAGATTTAGTTGCTCAAGAAGCCTTTTTATACGTGTGGCTCTTTAAATTTTGCACACAAATGTATAACTCGACACAACGAAACACACACAAATAAAATGCATTGGTGTAAAAAATCCCCAACATTTATTTTACCAATGGCTTGAGGTCATTTTATCATAAGGGACAAGAAAGCCAAACAGCTATAAAAGATCTCACATTTTCTATCAACTGAACCAAATCCGCCTTTGATCTGTTAATCCCAAATTTATAAGGTTAGGAGATAAGCAAGCGTAACCAAATTCCTTCTTTCTTTCTTCTCTCTCGCTCTTTTTTGTCTACCTAATAGTCTGTGAAGCAAGACAAACATAATAAGCTTCTTTGCTATGTTTTTTTAAACTCTTCTTGCTGAAAAGGCGACATTAAAAAAAAGTCCAGCGGTACAGGCAAGGGTGTTCATGTGAAGTGCTGTTGGGGCATACTTTAAATTTGCATTCATAATATTTTGACTTCAGCATTCATGACACAGTGGCTGACCGGCTTACTCTCTTCTGGGGTTGCGGAGAGGCAGGAGTTTCCTCGGTCCTTTGAAGCTGTGCGAGGAGAAGGCTCTTTTTGTCTGGGGAAGCCTTAAGGCAGATCTAGGTTAGTAAGGAAAGCAGAAGTTTGAGGCTTGTTAAATGTCACCCAAATGGCTCTTTTTATGTACCAGCCTTCTCGTCTCATAGGAAAATGAATCATATTACCACTAAGGGAAGGGAAGTCTTTGTTGGAGGAGACTTTTCGTCTACTGCTTAACAAGAAGCTTTTAATTCTCTCCTGCCAACACACACAATTTGCATGATTTCTGGCCAGCCCAACGACTGTTGCCCCATCTTGGAATGCCAGTGTCTTCGCTTGGACCAGATAAGAAAGAAATGCCAGTTATTAATAGGGTGTCCAAGGTTGCTTTACAGATAACAGGACTATGTTTGAAGGGCTTTCCAAGTCTCACTTGGAAAGTGTCCTTTGTTTCAAGAGCTGCCCAGTCCACGTCCAAGAGGAAGAACCACCATCCATTGGCCAAAGAACCAAGGGCCCTTGGGAGACCACCTCACAGTAGAAACCTTGTGCCAAGGGAGAGACCTAGTGGGCCCCTGGGTCCATCAGAGAGGGGAGAACTGCGGGGAGCTTGTTTCACCATGGTCTCCCACAAAAGAATAGCTAAAAGAACTTGGAAACCAAGAACAGGTATCCAAGTTTTGCTGCTGCTTTCTACCTTATTACGAACCTTTGTTGGAGGAAAAGCAGGCTGCAAGATCTATCAATACCTATGAAGGGAGAGCCAGAATATGTTTACGAAAGCTTAGCATTGGAAGAGCAGTCCAGGGTATGTCCTATGCTTTGTCAATGGGCTCCTCATCCTTTGTAGCATTTATTTTGAACTGAGTAGGAGCTTTCCATGGTGCTGCATGGTGGTGAACCTACTTTGGAGATTAGAGTTCAGTGCTGTGGCTTGTTTCTGTAAAGCTCAAAATGAAAGCTGTAATAGATAAGGAGCTCTGCAGTATCCAATCTGTGGGTACACTATTCTTCCGCTCTTTGGTGTCAGCCCTGCTCGTGCAAGATACCTGGTTTGGATTCTTTTTTTTGTGAGAGCTGTTTGAACTCAGTTGAAGATATTCTGGGACTGGGTATGTGTTCAGAGGTTTAATTTGATGTCCCTAACCCCATCCCTTGTGAAAAACTAGATCCCATTTGAACGTGTGTGGCTCCAACCGCTGTCTACAGGGTTGCCTTCTCCTGGATGGGTGTGGTCATTGTGCAATTCCAGGTAGTACCACAACTACCCTGCCATTTGTGCCAATGGGAGGTTTTTTCTAAGGCCTACAGCAGTGTCAAAAATGTGGCGTGGGAGTAAAGGGTTAAATCTCACCTCCCAACACACTGCAGGCCTGATGAAGAAAATGATGTGTTTATGATTAAAATGTTAAAACCTGGATTGTAGCATCACATGAGATTTGTCTAGTTGTCTATTTACCTGAGCCTTTAACGGCAATTGATATAGGTTTACTATACAGTTAGTTTGGTGAAAAGGTGGTATAGAAATGCTTAAAATACGAAAATGGGGTATCCTGTGATGGAGTCAGGTGGTTCTTCTTTTTTAATAGACTGACATTTTCTGTTCTCACAGGTTTAATCAGGGTATCATTGTGTCTCAGACAGAATATTGGGATGGGACTGATCTGGACTTGAATTCTCATGAAACTCATGGGATAAATTGTTTCTCAGCTGAACCTGTGTACAGGGTTGTTAGAGAAAACAAGGGATTTAATTGTGAAAGTGAAGGAAAGTGCAATTTCTACTTGTGTAGTCACATTATTCTGTTGTGTCACAGTGCCACCTAGAGGTTATATAGCAGAACAGCAGGAAAGAAATGCCCTTCTGCAGTGCTCAGATTTTTCTTCTGCCACAAAAGCTAAAATAGATACCAAGGTTTAGCAGCCTTATCTAGAAAAGCTCTTACTTATAAAGGAAAACTAGGCTCCAAAATGTGTGTGCCCTTACTTTTTATTCTTGGTGTGAGGGAGAATTGTTTCCCATAATGGCATACTAGTTATAAGAGATTTGTGTTGTGAAGATTGAAATATTTGATTTGAAGGAAAAGAGGGAATCTCTGAAGTTGTGTGTGTTTGTGGGCATGCATGTGTGCCTTGATATTGTCCCTTTAATTATGTCCTAAAGAATATGAAGGCAAAGCTGAGCTAGCATTCAGGGGGTCAATCAACAATGTATTAATATAATAGAAAACAAAAATACCTTTATCTCCAAACACCAGCTTCAAATCTCTTCTGGATCAAAGAAAGCAGAACATCTATTGATTGTGAGACGGTCCTAAGGAAGATCAGCTCAGCAAAGTCTTTCTTGCAGCTTTGCATATCACACAAATCTATTCTTGGCATCCTTTAATTCCATAGAAATGCACATGCCTTCGTTAACTGCCAGGCCACCAAAAAAGGGGAAAAAGTGGTGGGGGGAAAAGAGAAGATGCTCAGACATTGTCACATTTCTTTGCTCAGTGCTGGGTGGTGAAGCTTTTGCAGAGCAATTTCAGAACAGCACCTCCTGTGTAAGGAATACATTTGCTTTCTCTTTCATTAGGAGTTAAATTTATCCTCCGAGAAACTGGCCTTTGTGCTGGATGCAGATGACAGCTGCCAGGGTGGGATCGTCCTTCTAACTTGACACATACTGAACAGGCGTGGAGGAGGACGGAGCGAGATGCCACGTGGAAGGCCCTTTTGTAAAAGTCCAGGACCGCGACTCTGGAGACGGGGGTTCTACCCCCGCTCAGCCATGGAGCTCACGGGGTGACTTTGGGCCAGTCACAGACTGTCAGCACAGCCTACCTCACAGGGGTGTTGTTGTGAGGGTAAGACCGAGAGGAAGAGGAGACTAATATAAGCTGCCTTGAGTTCCTTGGAAGGAAAGCAGTGCATAAATAATTTGGAAGTCCTTTGTTGATAAAACGGATATTATATGTCAGGGCAGAAATTGCCCATGCAACTCTACTGGGGTGTTTTTGATGAAGCGATTCTCCCAGTTTTTGGAAAATCAGCCCTGAATTGTGAATGTGGATTGAGCTTTCCAGTGTTGGGCAAATTCTAACCAAATTGCTATCACTATGAAGTTGATTACGCTCTTACGGGGAAGCTGAATACACACGCATGATACTTTCTGTCTTACCTTGCAGAGCGAGCACAAAGCATCTTTGGCTGTGTTTTGGACTAAACGGTAAACATTGGTTTGCCATATACTTGGACTCTGGAGGGAAGGTAACAGTGCCGTGCGAGCAGAGGAAGGAGTGCCTGAACTCACTGCCCAGTCACAGAAAGTGAAATCGCGGTTTGGGGTGACATTCAAGCTTCTCCACTGACTTGAACTCGGAACATTGAAAGGTGGTGTGGTTTTTCCCATGGAAGCTCAGAAACAGGTTGGAAGACAGTTATACTTCTGGATACCCCTGAAAGCAATGGAGAGGGAAGAGGACAGAAGTCAAAATAATTGTCTTCCCACCAGGGTCTCGTCTCCATCTGCTTTAGCCAGTTGGAATTGCACCCATTCTCCAGATTGCAGGGAAAAGATCTTCCCCATCACATGTTACCTGCACTATTTTATCTGGAATTGGAAAGGATGTACCTGGGGACTTATGCATGCAAATCAGGCATCGTGCACTGTTCCCCAAGTGCGGCTCAGTGATTAGTGTTGGAAGGCTCAGAAGATTTGGATTCTAGAGTCCATTCACCCACGATGCTCCATGGATAACTTTGGGCCAGTCACTGACTCTTATCCACACCCTCTTCACATGGATACTGTGAGAGAGAGAGAGAGAGAGAGAGAGAGAGAAGGATTATGGAAGCGGTCTTGGCTTCCTTGCAGGGAAACCAGTGGAATATAAATATGATAGATAAACAATAATTAGCTGATCCTTTGGTGACAAGATTCTCGTGAAAAGTGTCTTTATAATGGAAGAAAGTCATCTGCATTTCAGTGGACTGGAGTGCCATTTGGATGCGATAGGAGCATTACAGAAAGATAAGTCCGCCTTTGGTATGTAGTGTATTACCTTTCTGCATTTGCTGACGATTCCCCCCACCTCTTGCATTATGCAAATTGGCCCAGTCCCCCTCCTCTTCTCTTGCACAGCTTGAGGTCTGATTGGTTCTCTCTTTCAACAAAAGTGTCTGGGAACAGATGCTTCTATCTGTATTGGGTGCCTGTCCCTTGCTACTCAAATGTAGAAAGAAAACAATATTGCTCTGCCTGTAGGAGGCTGAATTTGTAAATATACATTAGTTTGGAAGTCGAATGAGAGATGATAAAATATTCAAAAAGTATCTTGCACAGCCAGGGAGCAGATTAATGATTCTGCATGGGGGATATAAATATATGTGATATGCACGATAAAATATAGATTTAGAACGGGTGACTAGGAAATGTGGTACTGAAAGGCTGATTTTTGGCAGACTGTAAAATGCATATGACATTTTACAAGGGTTGTGAGTGGCAGCCCTTCTCTCCTCCCCATAATGCAAGCAAAGGGGCTATAAATCCATGGATGTGTATTTGTGTGCAATGTCCATCCAAATTAAAATGTCTCGACACAATGAAACCACATGGGATGCATTGTCCAGCGTATATGGCTGTGATTTTTCACAAAATGATATTTGGAAATACAGAGACCTTGTGCCTCACCTTGTCAATACACAGCTGAATTTGCAATATTGTCATACGCAGTATGGAGTGTAATCAAAACGCTGGCAGCATTTGGCACCCAAAGGAAAGTTCTGTTAGTTTTTTCTTTATTTTTTACAATCAGCATTTCTCCATTTTTGTAGCATTTTTTGTTTTGAGCCCTTCAGATAGCAGCAGGGTAGCTGTGTATGTTTATGGTTTCAGCTTTCTTCGTCCCCTTCCTAAAAAATGAAATGAAATAAGGTACTGTTCCATTCTTCATGCCCATCGCTACATGACTGCAATAGCTTGGCCATTGCAGGTCGCATCTAGTTGTATCGGAAAGCGCTTTCTCCCATGTCCTCTTGGAAGCTAATAAATGCAAGCCACTTTTAATTTTGCCCAGTTGATCAAGAATGGAGAATTTGGGGAGGAATATCGATCAACGGGGTGATTCTATGCATCTCCTCAGAAGTTAGCCACATTGAGTTAAGTGGGACTAAGTATATGTAAGATTGCAAACTTTGTGGAGTTAGGTCTTGAGTTAAGCTGAACAGAATACAGTAGATGGGATACCACAAAATTATGGTGCCACCACCAAAAAGACTCTTGTCTCTAGTTGCTGCCTATTTGCTTTCCATTCCTGTAAACAGAATTTCATTTTTAATGCTGAAATCACAAAAAGGTCCTTTCAGGGGGCCTATTCCTATCAAATTCCTTCTTCTCCCTCCCTTTCCATGATTCACCCACAGCCACTCCCAGACTCAGACACAAACATGCATGTACCCCAGAATATGAAAATTAACCTCAAGCAATTTGGGCTGAAAATGAGAAATGAGTTTGCTTTCATAAACTCTTTTGCTAAACCTCCTCAAATTATGAGGGCTTTTGGAACCTAAAACCAAGGCCCCTTTCCTTCATATGCTCAATCAAAGTAACTAACCAAGTGTGTTTACTCACATGCCAGTTTATCACAAATTCACAAAAGTTATGAAGGAGGTGGGTGTTTTGCCCGGGGAGCCTAAGATGCCTGCTAAGCTGACAGCTCAATTTGCCGGCATCACATCCCCAAAACTGCCCACTTAGGCTGGCTTAGCTGTGCTGGCATGGGATTCGCCTGGACCCCAAAGCAATGCTGTTGTCACTTGGTTTTAACTTCCTTTCACCATCGTAACTTGGCCTTAGTCCCATTTAAGGGATTTCATAGTAATTCTAGCCTCATCTTCCTGACATAAATGAAAGATGAGTTTGTACTGTAATGGAATTTAAAATTAATTCTATCTCCAGTAGGAACCACGAGAGCTACAGTTCTGCAGGAAGAGTGAGCGGGTTATAGAAAATCATTCTTGGCACCCCCGCAAAGCTCACATTCGCAGAATCCTTTGGTGCAAGGTTGGGGATCACTGTTCTTTGGAGCTCCAGCTTCTCTTGGGGATTCCTTATTGGGGTAACCTGTTGGTGGTGAGTGGGAGCAAAGGCAAAGTAGATGGGGTTTTCTCCCGTTCTGTTTTTTCCATCTTTCCGTTCTCTGCTCCTCCATCCAGCAGGCTTCTGGAAAAGTGGCAGATTGCTCTCAGTAGAGGCCTGAATAGATCACCTGCAGAAGGCATTGGGAGTTAGTCTGAGGGATCAGTGCCATCCTTGGGCTACTGGCTGGCCACCCCTTCTTTGGGGGATGCCACAACTGGCAAGACAAGCAGGTATAAATTCAGGATCTCCATGCCTTGTGCCTTCTGGGGATGAGGGAACCCGTGACCCACATTGCCTAAGCATTCTTGGGTGAGGAGCATTTTCTCAATATGTCTCACCAGTCCCTCTCCTCCTCCTTGCTCAGTTTGGAAGTTGTGTGTCCCCCTGCTGTACAGCCCAACAATCAACATAAAGGTGAATGGCAGAATTCACACAAAAGGAAGTCTTCGGTTAAGAGGAGAAGAAATCAAATTTCCACAGGATATTAGATGTTTCAGAATAGAGGCCCAACTGAGTAACATATGCATTTTTAATAGCTTATTATTCAATCTCCTTTATTCCTTATACAAATGAGCAAGAAAAAGGCAGGATTAAAAGATTAGATTTGTCAAGTTGTTTCTTTCTTTTTTAAACAAGATGTCTCTCCTAGTATTCAGCTGCTGTGTTATTAAGCCCAAGCCACTGACCAAATGCCTCGGCTTTTCTTCCTTTGACAAGAGAGGACGTTTTCTTCATGCCCACAATTGATTTTCACACTTTAAATCAAAGATTATTTGATTTCTCTCTAGAAATCTGATGTATGTTTTACACTGGTTTTTAAAAAAATGTCCTTTACCCTAATTACACCATCAGATGTCATAATTATCTCCGGAATTACACTAAACCCTTGGGAAGAGTCTAGATGCTAAAAGGCAATATATAAATATTCTAAGAAAGAGGGAAGGAGGAACACCAGTTATTACAAACCAGGTTTTGGAAGGGGGTGCTGGCTTGGCACTTGGGGGCAAGACACCTTCAATGCTTCCCCTCCCTCTGGGAATCTCCCTTCTCTCCACCACCATCACCACCTGCTAGGTGCTCAACCAGACCTACTGTTGACTCCAGCCATGCACTTCTCTTTCACCCTCGAGTGTTCCTCACTGGAAACTCTGAGAGGCATCTGACCAGGTGTTAGACGCAGGAGGAGCCTGGAGGCTCCTTAGGCATTCCACCTTTATTGAAGCTGTCCATGGTGCTGAATCTCACCCCTGAAAAGGATGATATTTTTATTTCACTGCTTGACAGCTTTTCTGAGCTTGCTTCCTTTGGAAATGAGAGTCTACCTGCTTCTTCTTCCAAGATCTTCAAGGGGCTCTGAGCAAAGAGCTCTACTGCTGGTGCCAGAGGTCAGACTAGATGGCCCGGGAGGCCCCTTCTGACTCGCTCTGTTTCTATGTTTCTATGTTACTATGCAGCAACTGAGCCTTGGGTGGGACTCAGTAGGCTCTGGTATTAAAAGCCCACAACCAAGTGTTGGAAATAACACTGTTCTTCAGTGCCAGTGCCTGGTTTCCTGGCCCTTGTCTGAATGATTGATTCTCCATGCTACTGACCTTTGGAGTCCTGATTGGTTTTGGATTGTGTAATGTATCTGACTGCATTTTGTCCTCTGCTTCTACTTTGACCACAATGGCCTGGACCAACACCTGTGTGCTTGATAATTTGCTTGTGCTGTGGCTTTACTTTTTGGATTGGCCATAACTCAGATTCTGCTTCCTCCATCATTTCTTTCTTAGTGGGTTATCTGTGCTAAGGGAAAACACAGGGGAAACAGTGGGAAAACACAGGTATGGAGGAGACTGTAACTTTTTGGCCAACCTACAATGGTCTAGGCTCTCTATAAGGCAGCATCCTTTCTTCCTAGAGCCTGGGGCAAGAGTGGACATTCCTCTGTCCCTGTCAACTCAGGTAGGGGGACTGATCTCCTGCTTCCCAAGCCCACAGCACATTCTCTATCTTCCCTTTTCCCTTTCCACAGAGAGAAAGGAAGAATAAACCAGACACACCAGGTGTTTGTGTAGCAACCTGGCTTGCTTCTCCCAAAACACAGCTTCCCATGGTTGCTACCTTAGAATCTGAATCAGAATTGTAAGAAGATGCAGGGGGTTGACTTTAGTAGCTCAAATGGCAAGCCTAGCAGGACCTGAAATAAGCAAGCAGCTGGTGAGAAAGAGACTGCTGTTGAATGGACAGAGCCAAAGTGGGGACAAATGTAACACACTCAATCCTAGAGTCCATCAGCTGATCAGAAGAGCAGGCCAACTGAAAAGAGTCTGATATTCCTACTGTCTAGGCCATCAGCAGCAGGAACCACCCTGAGGGTGGAGCTTACTCCTTTTGGTTGGGAAGGGAAGAGATGGGTTTAGTTTGTAATGTTAGCATGAGCCGTGTTTCTCTAGTAACTGGTGACTCTTGCTAATGACCTCTGCAGTGCTCCTTTTGTATCTCAGCACTGGACTATCTGGCTAGGTTTCACACCATAAAGGCTGTAGTTAGAAGTGCTTTATCTTGATCAGCCTGGAAATGGGTGGGCGAGGCCAACCTCTGACACATCATAGGTGAGTCCTTCCTGGCTGGCTGTTCTTCCTTGCTGTCAGTTTCAGCCACACCTTGAGATCTATTTCCATGGCACAACACCTGGGGGAAACCAGCAAAACACAGGACAGAAGCCTGAAGTGACTCACCAGACAATGAAATTTCAAGGCCAGGACTTGTTGCTGGAGCCAGACCTGTTGGCAGTGAAACAATGATTTTACATTTTTGACTATTTCCATGAACAGCCAGACGTATATATGATCAGAAGCCCAGTGGTCAGAGCAATGGACCCAATTTGCTTTTTAGTGTCTACTGTGTGTGTCTGCGCATTTTACAACGGCTTGTCCTCATTGTCATCTTCTGAGGCTGTGCATGCTACCTTGGGATCTTGGTTTATCCTTTTCAATAATAAATAAAAATAATTGCATCACTTCCCATTACAAGCGCCGTGAAGCCCATGCATTCTTAATGCTCCGCTGGCATGAAGGATGTTGTTCGCGGCCCCGGCGTCGAGTCTTCGTTCAAGCACCTTCACTCTCTCGTGCCTGCCTCCACAAAGTTTCCCTCCCCACAGATCTCAGCTGGAAGCAGCAGAAATGGAGGCCTCAAACAGCCCATTTGAATTCACATTCTAAAACATCCCAGCCATTGGCATACATGTGCCATCAAAGACGATTTGCCTGGATGATGCTCAGGTGTGTTGCCTGCCAGCTGCTTAGCTGGGGGATATTTCAGCAGCGATGGCACATGCGTTTTGTTCTCCTACATCTGAGGATCTGAATGACTTTGCAAAGTTTCGTTAATTAAGCCTGGCGGCACCCTTGTGAGTCAGACAAGGAATATCTAAATGCGACATGATGCGCAACTCGGAATGCGGCCACTTGTGGGACGGAGGCATGCTTCCTCTGTGTCAGCCCACACAGCTCATGCACTAATTAAGCAATTAGGAGCTGTGGAGAGCTTTCTTCAAAGCCCATCTAATAGCCAGACAACATGGGTTGAAAAATCCACCATCACCTTTATACTTTTGACTTTGCCGAACTATTTCAGGTGTCTTGAGTCAAATTACTGGCTTGTGCAGCAGCAGAATTCCAAGGTTTTCTGGTTCCAATAAGTTTTCTGGTTCCAAGAGGTTTTCTGATGCTGAATGGGTGGGTATTTCCAGGCAGAGCTATTTGGGGAAGAAAGAGTTATTTTCCCTTCCCTGCATCCCTTGTTTCCCCCTTCACGTGGAAATTAAGCTTAGAAAAATTAAAGTTCATTGATGTACAAAATAAGACTGGAACAGGATACCTAGCAGACTCCCTTCCCTTACATATACCCAACCAACCTTTAAGGACAAGGCCGTGCTGGTCATTCTGTGATTAATAGAATGTCACCATGTAACATCTCAAAGGTGGGCCTTCTCAGTGGAAAAGCCTTTCTGGATAATCTTCCCCCTGTGCAGCTTGAAAGGCAGAAACATGTAGTACGCTTTAAAAACTTCCTGAAAGCACACATGTTCACCCAGGCTTTCTCTAGCTTGTAATTATTATTGCAATTAATTGTACACTGCTTCGTTTTACTGTTTCTTGGAATGGATTGAATTGGATTACTATCGTAGCTGAAATGGTTTTTAATAGTGTGTTTAATTGCAATGTTTTATGTTTTATATGAGCCACTTAGAGATTTTATTATAAGTGGTATATAAGTAAAATAAATAAAACATTAAGTTGGGGGGGGGGACCCTTCTGTTGGACAGATTGGGCTTTGAATCTTTTCTGTCTTCCGTTTAAGAAGTTGCAAAATTGAACTGAATCGTTCAGTTCTGTTTGGTAGTCTGTCTGCAACGGCAAATGATAAAACAAATGTCTGCATTTCTCCCTGCACACAAGCACAATGGCACAATGCTTGCCTCATTATGTCATTCCTACTTGCATAGCCATTGTCAGCTTTGTGCCTTCAGAGTGTGTAGAAATTGCATTTTCCCCCTTCGCTGATGGGAAAGGCGGCTACATTATTCAACTATATATAGCCTCCCAAATGAAAAAGATAGGAATCACATCAGGGTTGTGTGTGTGTGTGTGTGCCTGCGATGCTCCACTTTACGATATAAAATTATGGTGGGTCGGTTGCTTAACAAGAGAGCCAGCATCCACCGCTGCTGCCCCCGATAGAGATCGGAGATGTGCCGTTTCATTTTTCCATTTTCCGATCATTGTGGTCATGACTTGCTTTCTATGTCGGCGACATATAAGATAAGCATCATTCCATGCCAATATTTGAAGAGCTTGTTCATTTCAAGAGCCTGCTCACAAGCAAAATCCAGCGTTCTTCTAGCAGGATACGGATGGAGCATTCGGATACCAAACAAAGCACAGTTTGCATTCAGCAAGTTCCAGATGGTGGTTATCTCTGGCGCTGAGAATTGTTTTCTCTTCTGCTACAAACAGGAATGTCACTCTGCAACATTCGTTGTGCTGCAAGTGTTGGGAGTTTACTTAATGGAACTGCATCGGAGGGAAGACAGATGTAGAATTTGGAGAGCAGCGAGGCTATTGTTTAAAGCTTACTCAATGCATTGGGTATTAATGTCATTTTTCCTGCTCTCGAGAAAGAGTCTGAGAACCTGCTACTGCACATTTGCAGTCTACTTGGGTCAGCACTTAGTTTACCACCCCATGACTCTTGTCACAGCAAGTGACAAGAGTTACCTGTTAGTATGTTTTGCATCGCAAGCCGCCTAGGAAGGCCTCGGCAATTATAGGCGGCCTATAAATATATGTAAATAAAATAAAATAAAATAAATACGTTCTGCATATATGGACCAGCACGAAGAGGCAGAATGAGGACGGTATATTTCAGACCCATTGTTCTGAGTCCTATGGCATGGAATGCTATGGGAAGTTCTTCAGGTGGTGTGCTTACTTTTTGAATTTATAGTCTGCTTTTCTCACCAAAAATGGATCTCAGGGTAGCTTAGAAAAACAAATTAGAATGATGCAATACAAATATAACAATTGCATCCTGATACACAGAGCTGCTTACAGGCCAAACGCCTTCTTGAATAAAGGGGTCTTGGAGAATGTCAGTAATCTCTCCTTACAGGGCTTTGTTCCCAGTCCCCCAGTCATCCTTGTTGTCCTTCTCTGAACCCTTCCAGCTTGTCTGCTTCTTTCTCAAAGAGTGGGACAGAGGACTCCAGATGAGGTTGAACCAGTGCTGAGTAAAAGGGAATTAGCGCTTCATGGGATTTGGAAGTGATACTTGTATTAATATAGGGCTCACATTTGCCAGCCACATTGCTTTTCCCCCTTCTTCTGCGTTTGACTTTTTGAAACAAGTTTTTGAAACTTTGGGAGACAGTTTGGAAACAATCCAAAATAATAAAGCCGCTTGACTAGAATGGCAGCCTTCTAGCTAGCCTTCAGAGGAAGCCAGCAACACGTCAAACACAAAATCTGAACAAAAATTGGGTGTGAGCCGCCCCGAGGCTTGTGGCAAGGGGCGGCATATAAATTTGTTAATTAATAAATAAATAAATAAATAAAAAATTTGTTATTGTGGTCTCTAAAGACCAGACTTCTCATGGAGAAATACCACAACTGAGTTCAGACAGCACAAGAGCCCAATAGTGGTAAAAAAACCGCCCTGGCCAAATCTACCAAGCATTCAGATCAACAACAGAGGCATACTCTGATCATATCAGCATGATCCCTTAGGGAGCAAATACTAGGGATAGAGCTTCTCGGTGGTAACTCCACACCTTTGGAACTCCCTGCCCAACTAAAGATGCAGCTATCCCAGCCTGCATTTGATGCTTGAAAATCATTGGTTGGGGCCATTGTGTGTGTTTTTAATGGCCATTTGTATACGTATGTTTCTGTAAGATTGTGAGCTGTCCTGTGTTATGAGTGTCTTTCCCCTTTAGAAGGCAAAAGTCTTCTAAAATACAGTCCTCTGTCAGTCTGGTTTTGTAATACAGAACAAGTAATAATAAAGTTGTTAACACATAGCCTCTATCAAAGTAGTATTCCCTCTGATTTGTGGAGTTAGCTTTTGCCCATATCAGGATTTGATCCCAAATGGAATCTCCCTCTTCTCTTCCTCTCCAAAAGGGCTTAGCTCCATCCTAAGGGAAGTTTGTGCTGTTTGTGGGCCAGTTGGTGGGAGCACCAGACATCACTTCACCTTGGGAAGGCAGTTTGTCCTGAAAGGTGACTTTAAAATCTTCTCATAAAGATGAAGCTTTCATTACAAAGTCCCAGCTCCTGTAACAGTAGATAGCCTAAACAACCTTGAACAAGTGCTGTCTGGAGGCATTGGGGTAGAATGATCAAACTAGAAACCATGAATATGAGATGCTGGACCAAGTTTGGAGTATTCCATGGGTGATGAGGAAATCTTGGACTCCAGACTTCCTCTACCCACCCATGCAGGACACTGCTTTCCATTACTGGGAAGAGCTATAAAGCCTTCCGGCCTGAGATGTCTCCTGCAGCATGCCTCCTGGGCTGCTCCTTCCATCCGCACCGCACCTGTTATTTCTGTCTTCTTCTCGAGGACTTCCTCTGGATTAGCTCCAGCAAGGTGGCGTTCTTTCTGTCCATCTTAAATGTGTAGACAAAGTGAATGTTAAAGTCTCTAGAATGCAGGGAAGCCATTTTCTTGCAGCTCATTCTGGGTATGTTAATTCTTCAGCATAATAAAATATGCCTCAGAAGTTCTCTTATTAAATCAGATCGAGTCCAACGGCCTGAGCAATATCATAATGGGAATTAAAATGATAATTTCTACTATAGACATTCTATACTTCTTTTTAAAGAAAACCAATTCTCCCTCATTGATATCTGAGAGTAAAAGAGTCTCTTGTTAGGTTTTTACTTTTGCCAGCCAAAGATTTAGCCTTTATTGTCATTCCTGAACATTAGCCTAAAGGTTTAATTCAAGTTGAATGTAGGAGAATACTTTTGTAGTATTTCATTTACATGTATGCCAACAAGCTTAAATGCACTGCAACCTTGGAAGACTTTCAAAGGAAGTAATAATTCCTCTGAAATAGGTCTTTTGAAAGCTTTATCTAGTTCTTTTTCTTTTTGTTAATCTTGGGAACCCCTTAGCATGTCAAAGCAATTTTTCTAATGTCACATCTTCTCAACATTACCATGAAAGCGCTTTAAAAAGATGATTTGAGAAAGAATAAATGTTGAATGAGCATTTATTAAAGGGCCGTTTATGCCCCATTTGCATTTTGACTATGTTTTTGACGTGAAATGTTTGAAAAGCAAGCTAATTTGAAAGTCAATCTCGTCTCCAAACAAACTACAGGACAAGTGTGTTTACACTGATCTCCTTCTTTTGCGCCTTCATTAAAGAAAAAGAAATTTCATTAGGTTAAAGCTGATCTTCTTCTTCCTTTTTTTTAATTGGGACTTGTTAGACTGTTGGCAAAGGAAACTGTATTCCTTCCAGAAATTTGTTAGCCAAGATAAAAGTCCCTCTCTTGCCTCCATTTGGAAGAATGTAGGGGGTGTTTCAGCTCGGATACATTTCTGGAAGGCTTGAGACAAAGGCCTTTTTGGAATTAGATGTCCAGTTTGGCATCTGTTGAAACCAGTGCCACCATATGAACAGGTCTGTCCAATCTGGCAATTTGGAATTGCAATGCTGATGTTTGTATTTAAGGTTGCAGATGTGCCTCAGATGATGTGCAGATATGTTTGGGCTGCTAGAACCTCTGAGCTGATCATCAGACAGGCGTGGTCAAACACCTGCCAAGGGCTCACATGCCAGCAGGTGCACTCTTAGAAGGTCCCCCTGGAGTTGTGACTCCTGCCCAACATTGTAAGCTGTTTCTTCACCTGCCTCTTGTTCTGGCCTGGACCACAGTGAAGGTGAGAAGGAAGAGCCGAGGATACCTTTGTCTGCCAAGAAGAGCAATGATGAAGAGGAAGGTGAGGAGCAAGAACAGCTGGTGAGAAGGGAGACTCACTGAGGAAGGAGACCCGTTGATGGCCATCAGAACCCTGGAAATGGCACAAGGGGTACCTTCTGTGGACTGACTATCAATGGTTCCCAATCATGATGGATATGTAGAAGGACAAGATGCGGATGCTACTTCTCAACTGCCTGTCAAAGGCACTTCATGTAGCAGCAAGCTTGGGGTGAGCACTGCCAGGGATGTGGCTGAAATGGGGCCACGAAAAACAAGGAGAGATGAGCAACCTCAAGGGAGGCCATGAAGTTTGCACCCTAAACCCAACCCCAACCCTACATAACCAGGAAATATAGGAGGAAACGTAACTGTCCACAAGTCCAGGTCTAGGTATTAAAAACTAAATGATCAAGTTCACATGAAGGTGTGTGCCAGGGCTTAGTCACACAGAGATCTTTTCCATCTTTTGAGTTGGTTTTTCCTGACCTTTCCAGCAATGCAAGTTTGTGAAGAATAGCATGAACTGGGGTGTGTGCAAAAGAGATAGCTTACTAGGGAGGTTGCATTTGGATCATAACAAAATAGCTCTGTTCAGATCATCCATTTCTCCATGCACTTCTGACGCGCTTGGTCAGGCAAAGCAAGCTTCAAAATGAGCAGACGGCTTTTCTCATAGATTTCCCTTTGTTTGTGAACTTTTGGAGTAAAGGCAGAGGATACAGACAAAGAAGGATTTTCAAAACAGAGCAGTGGAAAATGGACCAAGAATAAGAGATTTGTATGGCTTCACTTTCCCAGTTCTTTTTTTGGGTATGAATAAAGGTTTAGCCTTTAACCTTGCCTAGTGCATTCCTCTAAGTTGGTTTACATGCAGTATGTTTCTTCCCCTTCCCCCTCCCTCCCCTCCCCCTCCCCTTCTTGTCTCTCTTAGATTTGTTCAGTATGGATTGATGAGTTTATTAAGAGGAAAAGGTCTCACTAAGCTTAAAGTTTGTTCTCAGTGGTAGATAGGGAAGTAACTCCTTTGAGTTCTTCAGATGTTCTTCCATTAGACAGATCTGGAATTTGCTTTTAGCAAAACATGGAAATACCTAACTTACAACCTGAACCATCAAAACTGCCAAGTTTGGTTAGTTTTGTCTTCATGATCTTGGAAAGGAAACTTTGCAGCTATTCCCACTTTGAATGGTGCTGATTTAGTGCAGGTATTCAAGGACAAGGGATCATCTTCAACCACTTTGGGGTGTGTCTCTGAGCTGTATCTCCATGGGTAGCACATGTTGTTGTTTTTTTTTTATGTAGAACATCTTAGGTTCAATGTCTGGCTTCTTAGAGAGCAGACCTCTTGCCAGAAAGCTGCTGCCAGTCAGGGTAGGTGATACTGGTAGATGCTGTGGTAGAAGACAGCTTCAGGAGAATTCTGATTCGAAAGCAAGGAAGCCCTTCCCTTCCCTTCCCTTCCCTTCCCTTCCCTTCCCTTCCCTTCCCCCATCCCCCATCCCCCATCCCCCATCCCCCTCCCCCATCCCCCTTTCGTTTCCTGCCCTGCCCTGCCCTTCCTGTGCACCTTCTCCATAATGCGGTTATGCCACGCTGCCCATGGCAAGGTGGGAGACTGATGGCGCAGTGGCCCCATGGGGGAGAGCTCAGGGTGAAGGGATTGGAAACCTCTGCACAGAGACTGGAAATCCACTCACCCAGAGCCAAAGCAAGGCAAGCAAGTTCTGGGCCTGGGCCTGGGCCAGGAGAGCCGAATAGGAGCCTCAGATAATCGTCACTTTGTGCTTCTTTTGTAAAGGCTGCTTGGAGGATGGAGGCGAAGAAAGGCTTTTTGTTGGGGGTCTCTGCACTGGAGAGGGGCCTCTCTAGGTGCCCACAGCTCATGGGTTGGATCTTGGCTCTGCCTTCTGCAATAGGATGGCTCAGCTCAGGAAGGTCCCCTCTGCTCAGGTTTTCGAGATTCCTCAACTGCACAACACGCCCCATTCAGCAAGGTCTTCCGACTTTCTGTGTGGCACTTTCAAGGGGCTGAAGGAGGTGTGGGGGTGTCTACTTCCATCAGCACAGTTCCCCCCCATATGTCCCAAGACTGTCCTTTTAACGAGAGAACATGCCTGTTGCAGTGGATTGATTCCACAGATGAGTTAGTCCCCATCACAACGCAGCTATATCCCCCTGCCCTTGGTTTGGGTGGAAGAACAGGGTGAAAAAGCACAGAAAATGTACAGAAAACCCAGTACCCTGACTTTGTTCCAAAAAACTCTCTCCACCTAGTTTTCTGTTCCCCACTCCCTCTCTGTCCCACCCGAGGACTTTTCTCCAAAGTGAGTCTACAGTTACCTCAACATCTGTTCCCCAAACATGCCTTGAATTGTTGACCTTGGAATTTCCACTTCTTTGTCTCTTGTGCAGATGTGCAACAGCACTTGCATCTTAAACAAAGGCTTCTGTTTCTTTGTGGATACGAAATTGCACCACATTGCTCTGAAATAAGAAACACACATTCTGCAAATCGTTGAGCATTAGCGAGTGTATGCGTTATGAGCTCCTTGGGGCGAAGGCTTGTGTTTTATATACTTGTAAATGGCTGTGTTCATTTTAAGGAAGTAAGGGGGAAAATAATTAATGGAAAATCATTCTTTATAGAGAACCATAAATATACAGTACAACACATAACATTCCTGTCCTGAGGAGCTTACAGTGAGAAATCATCCCGTCGAGGAATGCCGATCAAAACAAGTACAAGTATTCCAGGAGCAAAGCCAAAAGACATATGACTCTGGATTCCTTCACTGACAATACCTTAAGATGATAGTTTTCAAGTAAATCACACAATGAAGCAGGGACAGGGCACTTGTGGTCCTCAGCTCCCATTATCCTGACTATTGGCCAACCGTGCTGTCTGGGGCTGATGGGAGTCCCCTGAAGTCGGAGGATCAAAGATTCTTCCGCCATGAGATAAAGCTTCCTGCATTAGCACAGTTGGTTTCAGGTGGACCAAAGACATCATTCTGACATCATGCAGCATATCTGAACTTTGGGTCCACTTTGGGACCCTTAACTTTGGGACCCCAAATTACCTAGATTGAGGCTGCGCTCCTAAACAAGCTTACGGTTTTGCGTATTACATTTCTATGTTGCCCAATAGTCAAAGCTCTCTGGGCTCTTTGCAAAGATTAATCAGCTGAAAATCCTTTAAGTGCATAGAAACAGGCAGCACACAAAGAGACATGCATGTATTTAATCAATGTTGAACAATCCACAATAAGAAAAATCGGAGGCCTGACTGAAATCTCATAGGCTGCCCAATGCCTAAGAGAAGATGAGATCTTAACTTCCTTCATCTTAAAAGATAACCATGTTGGGGCTAGGCAGGCTTTGTCAGGGAGTTCATTCCATACCTGGGGGCCACAACCAAGAAGGATGCTATCCCTTGTAGATGTCACAGCAGCCCCAGTGTTAAGAGATGCTGCGTGAGAAGTTGGGCTTGCGAGTTGCCCATGTCGGAGGAAGGGCAGTGGGACTGGCCCCCAAGGACAAACCATTCCTTCGGTCCCCCTTCCCTGTGGTTGACATTTTGGCATAATTCTGGAGGAGGGGCCCTCTGGTCTTCCCTGCACAATCCAGGACATGTTGACAGCAGGTGAGGGAGGAGTGACAGGACTTGGCGGTGTGGCTAGACATGCGAGCCCACCCCCTGTAATGTTGACCACATGTATGGTGATGAGCATCAAGCCCTGAACTCAGAGGCTGATCAGCAGGCAGCCATGAGCAACCAAGACAATCCTTGCCTCCCTGCTCTGTGACTTTGGCCATTTTTGGCTTGCTAGGAATGGTAGCCCTCCAAATCAGAGCATTCCCTGGATTCAGAAATGGCAAAAGTGAGGTTGTCATACTTTGGGCACTTCATGAGAAGGCAAAACTCCCTGGAGAAGACGATCACGCTAGGGAGAGTTGAAGGTAGACAAAGAAGAAATGGAAGACCAAGTAGGAGATGGACGGTTGACTCCATAAGGGAAGCCACAGCCTTGAACGTAGGCGAGCTGAGCGGGGCTGTCCTAGATAGGAGATTTTAGAGGGCTTTCATTCAGAGGGCTGCCAAAAGCCGGAGATGATTTGCTTGCACACAACAACAAGAAGGACAAAGCGATGGTGTTCCAGAGGAAGGGGAAAGGAGCCTGGAATGAGTGCTGGATACCCAGCATCCAGACTATTCCATCTCCTCCCCTCACTGCCCCTTTCCCTGTCTCCTTCACCCACCTCTGAGGTCACTTTTCTGACCTTGGGGAGCAGCTGGAGGGAACTCTGATTTCTAGCACTGTTCTAGACAGTGTCTCTGGGCCGTCGGATCACTGTATCCCACTCTTTCACGTGAGAACCATGTGAACAAAGCAAGAAAAGGGGACATCACCTCCTAGGATCTCGTATGCCGTCTGCATTTTGCCTGCTATTTACATTTTTACAAGCCCTTCTATTAAAATCATTTATTTATAGCTTAGCTGGCCATAGGATTTCGGTTCTGGCCAAGAGGACTCCCAGCATCCTTCACTGATTCCATCTGAAGATTGCAAAGCCGTGTAGACAATTAATAGAAAGATAAAAATAAAGACCGATAAATATCATAGATCTTATCTAAATAAGGAGGCAACTGGTACTGTGCAGGAAAGGCTCACGTGAACAGACGGGCCTTCAACATTGGCCAAAACATTAAAAGCATTGCTGTGTGTCTCTTGGTAAGATGAAGGTTATTTTATGTCTTTGGCTCCGCTGTGCAAGTCTTTGCTCTGATTAACTGAGGAGCAGACATCTTTGTAACTGTTAGTAAAAATCTATCCCGTCAACATTTCCAGCCTTAACAAACACACAGAGAAAGCACAGCCATTCTAGACATGTCTATGACATGAACAAGTTCATTTGGTCCACTTCAGTCCAGATTGTATCATTTGTTTTATATATTGCGTTCTTCTTGCCTAGCAACTTGGTGCCTAGTGAATTAGTTATCTGTGGATCTTTCTCTTTGTTTCTGTACAGGCCTTTGGGGGTTTCCGATTTCATATTATTGAATTCCTTTTTCTAGCCAGGTGTCTTTCAATACATTCGTATCTGCGATAATGAAGTTCGGCGCCTCCGTGTGTTAAATAATTCACTTCCTTTTCCGCCTCTGTGAAGTTCTCTTATTGTGGCGTGGTTTCTAAACGATTTCCGCACACAAAAAAGGCATAATCCATAAAATATGAAGACGTTAACAATGAACACTGACATTTTAATTCTTTGCTTATGAGCACAAAGGGCAAAAGTTGGAGATTGCTGTTGTTGGCATAATAAAGAGAGATTTGCGTTCTTTTGCGTTCGGCATTTGAGGATAACGTCGGTAACAATAAATAAGCATGAATAGGTGCTGGAGATTGTAAGTAATCACCGTTTTCTTCTGCACTGTTGGATGATACTGTTGTCCTTTTGGAAATGACTTGGGGACTAGGCGATAATATGGCAGAATTGCACAGGATCAGAGTAATGTGTGAATAACCAATTAGCAGCTCTGATCAGTAGTGAAGATTATCATCCTCCCCGCAAGCATAATTTAAATGTGCACAGAGCTGTGCGTTGGGATCCCCTGTGGATCTGATGGCCAATAGATTCAGGATAGGTGAACGAATTTGTTGGTTTAGATATGACATGGACCTTAGGCCAACTTAAGGACCACTTTAGAAGATTATCAAGGCAATTAGTCTTGATTACTAAATGGAGCTTCTCTATTCAGGGATAGTGTACCATTTAATCTATTCCAGTTGTGGCCCACCTTCTGGTGGACTTTCCAGAAGCATCTGAGATTTGAATGCTCTGCACTGAACCCAGAAAACAGACCCCCCCCCCCCAACCTGTGTCCCGGGGCCAAACCAAGACACTTAGCCAGTGTGACACGGTGGTCCAACTGAGACTCGGGAGATGGGGATTCTCGAACCCACTCAGCCATGAAACTTGTTGGGTGACTTTGGGCTAGTCACTTAATCTCAGCCAAACCGCCTTCTCAGGGTTGTTGCTGTGAGAAAAAATGGGGTGCAGAGGTACTTTGTAAGCCACCTCGAGTTGCTTTCAAGAGGAAAAAAGGCAGGATATTAAAGTAATGCAATAATAATATCCACCAATGGATGGTGGGTATTATTTTAATAAACTGCTTTGGTAACTTTTAACTGAAAAGCAGCATGTACATATTACAAAATAAAGCCACAGTAAAACTCCATTGCTCTTTCTCCCACGCTCAGGTGGTGACCTGTCACTTCTTGATTCTGGTGGGAATCTTCTTCCAAGACTCCCAGCTTTTGGCCGACTGACTCTTAGCCACCAAATCTCCATCTGCCCTGGGGAATCCACCTAACCGTCCCTCAACCAACAGTCTACCTAGCAAAGGTCAACTAGAAGCCGCAACAGGTGGGGAGTCACTCCTTTGCGTTATCTGACACACAATTCCATGGGGATTTAACGGGTAGACAGTGGGCAATCCATTCGACTCAGACCATACCTGCCTGGATCAATGTGACTTCTCATTCTCTTTTGTGGGAAGACGATTCTGTAAGCGTTAGCCAGAAATCTCTTTCCAATTAAATAATTAGACAAGGTGCTAAATATAAAGAGGGATGGTAATGATCCGGTATTAGGGCGTTAAGATATTTTGTGGCATAAGAGCATTAAGAAGGCAATGCTGGTGATTTGAAATTAGGGTCCTTTTTTAAGCCCATCAAATAGAGAGAGGGAGAGAGGAGAGAGGGAGGGAGGGAGAGAGAAGTAGAAGAACTTCAAAGCTCCTTTTTTCCCCCTTGGAAACCTGCCTGTGTTAGGATGAAATGAATAGAAAAAAGAGCAAGGTTTGCCTTCTAATAAAGCATCTGTTGCCCACTTTGAACATTTCTTACTTCTTTGTGAGCATGTCTCTCCGGTTATGGCGACTACTGACAATGAAGAACAGAGGCCTTGAAAAAGACAATACCTGTTATCTAGCCAATATTTCTGATTTCATGTCACTTTGAACTGGATCTTCATTTGACCGCATGCTGAGTCCAAAAAGAATTTCTTTGTCGGTTGATCCAGAGATGCCAGAAGATACTTTAAAAAAAAAAAAAAGTAAACTGCAGGAATCTGTTCAATAAAGGCAAGATGAAAACAACCCTTTGCCATTCATTCCACGCACGGACCGGCGCTTTTAACTTCTGCCTATTTTGGTGCTGCAAAAGGAAGCCCATAAATGCAAATGACTTGTGTTCTCTCTGTTTTGCGCTCGCGTTCTCTCTCTCTGTCTCTCTCTCTCTGTCTGTCTGTCTCTCTCTCTCTCTCTCTCTCGCATTCTGGGGCCAGATTATCATTACCCAGCTTCCTTCCCTGAGCACAAAAACATAAAGCAAGGATAAGCTGCCACAAGAACTGTGAGAACGCAGGAGAAGCCCGGTTGCTTAGAGGACGCTCCTGTGTTGTCCTGCTGTTGCTGAGAAAACTTGCAGAGGACCGCTCTGTGCAAAAGATTGGCAGCCGTTTGCAGTGGGGATGGGGCGCGTGAGCAGAGTTGGCCTCCCTACCTGGATGACTGCTTCAGCAAAAATTTGGCCGGGCTTCAGTAAGCTTTTCTTTGCATATGTGCCTTGTACACGCTCCATGAATGCTTGGCCCGAAGAGCGGAGATGCGATTTTGAGTATTTTCATCTCCGTCCAATGGGCTCTTGTCCTGATTGAGAGAGGATAAAGCGAGATCCGGCAAATTGTTCAATGAAGCATGCTAAATGAGCCCCCCCCCCCCAAACAATCAACAAAGTCATCAAGGAAAGAAAAGTACAAGGCTTGGAAAAGTCTGTGGAAGAAGGGAAGGGAAGGGAAGGGAAGGGAAGGGAAGGGAAGGGAAGGGAAGGGAAGGGAAGGTTCTCTTTGATTTAAACAGGGAAGCTTAAGGCATTGACTTGTTTCAAAAATGGGAATTTAGAGCATCTTCCCTTTTGTGTATGCCATTCATACTTGCATTTAAAAAGAAATGCCCTACTGTGGATATTTTAAGGACTGTCTTCTCCTGTAGCTGTCTGGATACCTACTTAATTACCTCCAGGCGGATGAGGTTGAGCTGGGTGAGGGTCTTCTAAGCAGTCTCTCTGCCCCCCACACCCCACCCCACATGCGCTTTGGCATCCTCCTCACAGGCCTGCCAGCTGGGTGCAAAGGCTAATGTCATTGAGAAGACTTGATCGTGCCTGGGTGGGTTCACACGACACAACAAGCCACAGTGGTTTCTCTATCTTGTTGTTCGAACCCTGCCATGGCATTTCAGCCTGGTATGTTTGGTGTTTAAGAGTGCTGATAAGAAACAATGGTCCATTCTATGGTTTGCATGGTTCACCATGGTTTCTGTAGTCATCCGAAACCAGCATCGTGGCTTTCACAGTCTTGGAATGCAGCTACCATAGACTTCTCTGGAAAGGGCAGCAGCTGCACGATGCTGCATCCATCCATCTGGGCACAGTGTCTTGTGGGATACATTCCAACAGCAGGAGGACTGAAGGAGGAGGGTGGAAACTGGGCTAGCATAGAAACTCCTTGATTGTCTGTTGGGCACCCCCAGGCAAAACACCCAACATGGTGGAAACCACACAGACTTGCTTGTTATGGGCATGTGAGCCCTGCCACCGAGTTTTGTTTTGCTTTGTTCTGGATGCTTCACTGCATCTGTTGTTTTTCATTGCTACATGCATGTGGGGTTGTCCTTGCATATGCAGAATAACAGCCCGTGGCAGCATCCAGGTAAATCTTGCAATGCAGACATTCAGCACCACCACTCCCATTGTCCTCATTGCTATAGCATCAGTTACCTACCGTATTTTTTGCTCCGTAAGACTCCCTTTTTTCCCCCTCAAAAGTAAGGGGAAATGCCTGTGCGTCTTATAGAGCAAATACGTGTGTGCAGCAAGTCTGTCAGATGTGCAGCCCATGGGGAAGGGATGGGGGATGTGCCTGTGATGATGTGCCCATTGGATTCAGAATATTTTTCTTTTTCCTCCTCTAAAAACTAGGTGCGTCTTATGGTCAGGCGTGTCTTATGGAGCGAAAAATATGATATTTTGCAGGTGTTGCTGCTGCTGGTTCTGGTTTTGTTTGCTTTTGGAGTAATTGGTTGTTTTTAGGTCATGTTAAGCCACATTGGTGGGGGGGGAGCACAAGCAATTAAGGAGTGGGGGCCTTTTAGCGGTGGCCCTGCACCTTCGGAATCAACTTTTTAGACCCCTCTTTTGCAGGTCTTTAAGAAATCTCTCACATCTGATCTGTTTCTGCCAGCCATCCCTTAACATCTTGGGCTGCTGGTCTGTATTGCTAACTATGACTATTGTTATTGTTGTTGTTGTTATTATTCAAAAATAGTAATCATGGGTTTCATAGAACTTCGATTGAGTATGACTTCGTTGCTTTATAAGTCAGATTTGTTCTGTATGGTTTTTACCTTGCATGAAGCTTTGGACTACCTTACAGGGTCAGTGTGAGAAAATCCACACAAAGAACCTTAAGCATTTGTGCATGCATCAAATACTTTATCTGGCTAAAGACTGCAGTACCAAGCAATGTAGCAGGACTTACTTTGAAGTAAAGATGCATGGATCGGGCTGCAATGTGGAGTTTTTGAGCCTCCTCGTTTTCCTCATTAGTGGCTACACTTTGGGCTACACTTAAGGGTAGTCATGTTTTTCTTTCATTTTTACACTAGAGTAGGCAGAGTTTTCCCCCACCCCCAACTAGATCAGGGCCCTAGCATGAGGCACAGGGGGGCTTTGGCCTTGCCCCACACGTGGGGGTGGTCTTCAGCCCAGGTCAGGGGAACTCCACTTTCCGTTTGTATTGCAAAACAGTCAATCCATTGGATCTTGGTTTGCAGACATGGGCGCCTCATCTGGATGGAGCCCATAGCTGTTGGGCTGAGGGTGGAGGTTAACTCCCTCCTAACCCCATGCCATAGTCCCCATCCAAATGGATGCAGCTAGAGCAAAAAGGAAAGAGAGACGCAGTGAGCAGCTCCATCTTCCGAGTCACGTCTGTTTCGGCACCATGCCCATCTTGCGGCGGCGTTCCCCCTTCCTTCGGCAACCACCTGCTAGCCTTTCCCTCCAGACCTGCACTTTGTAGTGCACATTCTTTCTGCTAAGTCATCAGTAAGGTTAGTCGGAGCAGATGTCGGTGCTGTAATTGATGAGGTATCTTTCCGTGGCAAAATCGTTTTGAGTGGTGATCAAATGAGCAGTTGGCGGAGGCCTCTCCCCCTGCACCAGGCATCAGAATTTGATTATGTCCTCTTTGAAGTGGGCTGGCCGACACTCGGGTAATTCCAGTTTATCTGCCTTCTGCAAAATTCATCTCAAGAGGAGGGATTTTGCCCAGGTGTGCAGCAGGGGGGTGTGGGGAGGAAGGAATGAGCTTGTTTCTTGATGACCCATCTGTTGACTTCAAAGTTCAGACATCGGCGTGAGATTGATTTATGGAGCTGGTAAGCTAAGTTGGGGGGTTTTCTTTTTATATGCTTTGGGGCAAAAGGGTGTTTCAAATACCTGGTTCCTGCTTTCCTCTCTCCAGTAGATTCCCCTGTTTGCTTTTGAGCTCACTTAGTGCTGGGAATGGTGGAATCAGGTGGACAAAAGGAAGGCCAAAGGACACGATGCCGCAAAGCTGCTTCCGAAGCATGTGGACCAGTTTGAGCACAAATCACCTGGAAGCAGGTATAGATCACAATATGCATAAAGGGTAGGTCAGGTTGGTCACTGGCCTAAAGCCCTCACCATGTCAGAGGTCTGCTGGCTTGCTCTCCCTTCTCCTCACCTTTGCAACCCCTTTGTTCACCTGCCTTCCAGAGGTGATGGAAAGGAGGAGAAAAGATGCCCTTCCTTTCAATCAAGTGAGGGGAAGCAATGACACGGAAGAGGAGGAGGTCCAAGAGCAGCTGGTGGCAATGATACTGAGGCTGTGAGCTCTCTGAGGAAGGGTTCATGGAGGAGGTCTTGCCCAAGGGCCCTCCAAAACCAGCCATCATTAGGGATGAGTAAGCCAGGTGGCCCAGTCATGTCCATGGGGTCTAGTGGCTTGGCTAGCCTAAGAATATTCAAAACACTAACTTCCAAAGTCAGTTTCTTGCATTTTGGGAAAATGTGGGCCTGCCCTACATCTTCAACACCTTGATTTCCATGGATAAAACCAACAAAAGCAGCATTCCTAAGGAATTTCCTACATTCCTATGGAAAAATAACTTTATATTCCAGGTTTCCCAATATGGCAGGGAGTGCCATGAGTCAGCCCTTCACCAAATTTTCATTCTCCTGTCTTGCAGGAACCGCTTTTCTTTGTGAGGCAAAAGTGCTGCAGTGTTCCAAAATCCAATCCCACTTCCATGCTCTTCGTTTCTTCTTGTACAGTACAGGTGAGCATGGAGGGATGGGCACTTGAGAATGCTCAGGTACGTAGCGAGCATCTCTCACATAGCATCCGTTTACATGTCCAGTCTTCAGGCTTAGGGATAGAACAGACACATTGCCTATTCTTTTGGGGCTGTGGAAGTGAAACGGCAATCGACAGATGCTCTTTTCCCTGGCCCACCTCGCCAGCTCTCTCTGGAAATTCTTGCCCTGTGCCAGTCCATACATCTGTGTTCATCCGTCTTCGAAGGTGGCTATTTTCTGGCCTGCAGGTCCTTCAGGAACAGCCTTTGGTCTCCCATGCTCAGCCTCATAATTGACATGCAAGTTTGCTTCCTGCGCAAAAACAGAGCAAAGGTCCAGGACATGCAGCCAGAGTTAATTCTGTGCAAGCCATAAAAGCTTTCCAAGCTTGGATGTTTTGCTGTATCTGTTTTTCTTTTGCGCGCGTTTTCCCATTAGTGGGACCTCCCAGAAAGTAGCAAGTCTTTTTACGGGCAGCTGGAAATTCTAATGAATTCTGCTCACTTGACAAGGAATCCATGAGGCCGCGGCATACGCGCACACCCCTCAGATCACACACATGACAGTAATTATCTTCTTTGCTGATGCCAAATGAACAATGTTTGTGTCACGCTGAATACCTCCAGTAATGATATACATGGTGATGTGGCAGCTGTGTCACCAAGGCCCGTTGCCACCAGCGCCAGTGCGCACACCAGTGTGAAAATCCTATAATAGCAATGAAATTACAAGAGGAGTCATCCAGTGGTGGCAGAAAACTGGAACTGAAGTGTCCAGAATCTGATTTGCAATGCTCGTTGTAAGCGAACTTCTACAGCGGGTATTAACCAGTGCTGGCTGGGAGTGATGGGGTTTGTAGTCCAGTGAATCTAGGTGGCGTCAGCTTGGAGAAGGCTGCGTTACAGATGGGAGTGAAGAGGTGGATAGCATCTGCTAAAAAGGGCACACAGAGTTTTGAACATCTCTCCACCCCCCTTATGCTTTAGTTAGGTTTAGACCACAAGAGTGTGGGGTATTATTGAAATGTGGATTATCAGGTGGTCAAATGTGCCCTTGGAATCTGAAAGACTGAGCACGGCTCTGGGGATTGATGGGAATTGAAGGGCAAAACATCTGGAACACACGAGCTAAGGGCAGATGGCTTTGCAGTTTCTGCTTCCACGCAACCAAGAACCCTGTGCAACATGCCCGGGTTCTGTGGCAGACAGAAAGCGAAGAAAGGGTTTCCTTTCTTCAAACCTCATATGAGTACCATCCCAATCTCTAGAATTCCCCAGAGAACTCCAGCCCTTTCCCCCAATGACCAGTTGTTGGGCAATTCCTTGGCATTTGAACCATCTCCCCCCTCTTTCTGAAGGACTGAAATACCATTCCTAAGGCTTAATGATTGGAAATCAGACATTTATGGTGAATCCTACACATTTGGGGTAGGAAATGATCTTCCTCTCCCCGCTGAGGTGTGCTGGGAAAGGAAGGCCTTGTTACTGGCTAGAAATGCAGGCGATTGCATCTTGAAGGACAGTCTCTTGTGCTTGCAGGTTCATCCACTGCGAGGTGATTCTCCAAAACTGATTGCTTCCCTCCCAGAGAAGTTCAGCTCCCTTTTTCTAAAGGGAAAAAATGTTTGGAAGCAACTCCATTATATACGCTGTTATGAATATTTCAGATGGAAGCTTACAGTTCTGGAAGCAAAATCTGAGTGTATTTTTGGTCAGGAGTTAGCATTTTTGCATGAGGTCTACTTTGGTTGCGAATTTCTTTCCTTTCCATTCTTCTCAAGGGCAAGGGGAGCTCTGAGGACTTCTGCCACCAGGTGGCAATGGCAATGACAGAGGAAGAACTGCTTTGTGCAGGTGATTTCCTGATGCTTAGTCTGGGCTCAAGTGGAGGAGGAGGGGGTGGGGAGACCCTGGCATGTTGCTTTTGATCTCGGTCCGCCTGAATAGGAAGCAGTATCAGGATCTCAAACTTAGTTCTAAGAGCAAAGGGGGAAAATAGCCCAGACGGTCTCGCAGAAGAACCTTTTTCAAGGAAAGAATAAACTAACAAGACACCTTCAACTTGTGTTCGCCCTTTGAAAAATGCAGGAGTTCAAAGTATAAAGCTGTCAAATACACTAGGAAGATGAAAAAGGAGAAAATAATATAGAGGAACAAGGGAGGACGGAGAAGAACAACAACAAGAGGTCCTTTCCCTCTAACCTTCCTGTGACCAAGCCATGCTGGAGATATTGCGTGGTCTCCTAATAGATGGGCGAAAACTGCTTAAACAGTGCAGTTGCATGGACATCAGTGGATGGAGATGGCAGTTCTGGGGGACAAAGACAAATAATAACATTCTGAAGACTTGTTTCAAGAGCTTCAAAGTGCTATTTATTTAGTTAGTTAGTTAGTTAAAGTGTTTATATGCCGTCCCCATTGCTACATAGCTTCTGGTTTTGGTTTTCATAGACTAGTAGAGTTGGAAGGGGCCATGAAGGCCATCGGGTCCAACCCCCTGCTGTTTCAGGACACCACATTACACCATCCCACTCAGATGGCTGCCCAGTTCCTTTCTGAATGTCTCTGGTGTGGGAGAGCCCACCACCTCTCTAGGCAGCTGGTCCCACTGTTGTGTTGCTCTGCCAGTGAGGAAGCTCTTCCTGACATTCCGCCTGAATCTGGGTTGTCGCAACTTGACTTGATTACTCTGTGTCCCACACTCTGGCGTCAGCAAGAAGAGATCTTAACCTTCCTCTTTGTGACAACCTTTGAAGGACTTATCCCCTGGGGGTGCTTGTGCTGTGCGCCTCTGGCTCTCTTCTTTGCTACAATTGCTCTGAACAAATCCAAGGTGAAGTGAAGTATAGGAAGAGTTCAGCTTTTAAGCAGCATGAGGACTGGGTGCAGGTGGGGCGGAACAAGCCAACTCTTCATGGCGTACATGGGAATCAAGCCCAGCCCAGCATCCCTGTTAGAAAGGTTTCCTAATGTAACAAGAAAATCAGGATCATGATGGAAAGCAGAGAACATGTGCAATAACATAAGCAAACACAGTCTTATGGCAGAGGTCTGATTTGGGGAACAGACTAAAATCAGCGTCTTTGTTTATCGCATTTCTGTCCTGCTGTTTCCCTGCGAGGAAACGGAGATGCCTTACAGAATCCGTCTCTCCACGTTATCCTTACCTCTGTGAGGGCCTTGGTTGGGCTGAGAGTCAGTGCCTGTCCTGAGGTCACCCAGGTGGATCTCTGGATCCCCAGCTTTATCTTTAATCACTACAACACACGGGCTCTTTGGGGCACCCTGTGGATTCTCTGGTGATGGTCCAGGTGGGTTGAAGGGGACAAGAGAGGAGAAACAGAAAAGAAGGGCCTTTTCCCAGACCTTCCAGGGTTTGCTTGAGATGACTTTGCTTGGCAACAGCAACTGAAACTCGCTCGCAAGCCCTGCATGCGATGCTCACCGTATCATCACTAATTCTTTGCTTGTGAGCCCTGGTCAAGCAAATGCAGGAGGGCTTGAAGTGGACCGAGCCGGGAGCGTGTCTCCTGCACTTCGGTGCTGCTGTCTTCCCTCGAATTTGCCTTAACGAATTGGCAGGGTCTCAGAGGGGCCGCAGAATCTGGCTTCTCCAGGCTCTCCATGGCCTTTCACCTGGCCAAGGCTTTGGTCTTGGACAGATTGCATGCAAGCCTTCTGAGATGAAAGTCACCAAACATACTGACCCACTTTGCCATCAAACTTTTTGGAATGCTTGTATAATGGGAAACACTAAGAAATATGTTTCCAGCTCATCTCCAGCGTTGGCCAAAATGATTCATGCTTTCTCAATGGGCTTAATGCTTCACATGTGTTTCGTTTTCTAGAGACTCTAAAGGGAGGTGGGTCGGAGGCTTAGCTGGATGAGTTTAAAAGCAAGAGCAGCTCTTGTGAAAACAACCACTGCCACATAACGTCTCGTTTAAATTGGGAATTCAAAATCCTTAAACAAATAGCATCCAGTTTATTTACTCTTTCTTTCTTTTTGGTGGGAGTTACTGCTGCCACCTCTGAGTTAACTTATTTGATGCTGAGTGATGCACCTACTGCAACTCTTTGCATGCTTGCTCAGAAGGAAGTCCCAGTGAGTGTGCGACAGAAGGAGGGGTTTCCGAATGGGAGGGAAAAGGTCAGGCCAGGCCCCGGTGATGTCTCCCTGATGACAAGAACTGGAATAGCAAAAGGTCCACCTGCAATGAGGTGGCATCTTAGCCCATGCAGGGCCTTTGGCTGAGTTCCAGAGGAATGTAATGTAATGTGGGTGTCTGGGCAGCCTTGCAGAGGGGAGAGGGCGGCTGCAAGAATGCACCTGCTTATTTTACTCCATGGCCCCAACCGCCGCTCACACGCACTGCTGTTGAGCTCGCCTAGAGAGTCGATGCATCTCTTGGATCGCAGAAGTTTCCCTGCCTTTGCTTTAAGCTTCCCGCAGCATACAGACCGGACAACTGTGTCTGTTTGTGCAAGAGGCTACTGGAGATCCGGGTGCTGCTTCCACACTGTGTCAGATTCTAAATAAACTGCAGCCAATCCAGGTGTGGCTAGTTCTGATCTGCTGAAGATGTGGTCCAAGCACCCCTACCCTGAATGTGCACGAACCGGCCGAGGAAGGGGTTTATGTGTAACCAACGGCACAGCCGTGGTGAAATTCATTGTCTCTGGGCCTTGCCTCTCGCACTGCATCTACACGTCCATTTTCAGCCATCTGCATGTCTCCAGGTGTCAGGGGCTGGGGTGTGGTGTGCAGGAGATGAGACAGAGGCACTGGGACCAGGGCAACCGAGAGCCTGAAGTCCAGAGAAGTCCAGGTTGTAGTCGTGGGGCAAGCTAAAGTCAGGAGGCAGAAGTACGTATCAGAGCAAGACATGGGCTTGCTTATGGATCAAGAACCAGAAGGCAGATAGAGCTGCGGGTACCTTGAGGCAGGGTAACCTGGCAGGATACATGGCAAAGGTCAGGCAGCATACAAGAGCTGAGCCACAACTTGCGGGAAGCCCTGAGTTGCTAAGGAGCAGGTCATGGTAAGGCAGGGCAACGCAAGGGAGGATACCTGCAGCAAAGAGGAGGCAAGCACTGGAGGAAGCAGCTTGCTCTTGTATAGCTCGGCCTCCTCACCCTTGTGCCTTCCAGACATGTTTGGACTGCAGCACCCAGGATTCCCACTCAGTGGCCCTGCTGGGTAGGAATTCGGGGAGCTGCAGTCCGAATGCCTCTGAAGGCCACCAGGTTGCGGAAGGCCGGTATAGCTCTTCCCCCAGGGCCCCCAGCTGGCACTCATGAAGAGGCTGAGAGCTCCACGGACCGATCCTGCAAATACTGAGATGGGCTTCCTTGTTCTGGCCACCACAGGGAGCCCCAGAGCAGCCCACTTCCTGCCACCAGGGCCCCTTTCCACTCTTGGAGAGGGAGCCAACATGGCTCTTGCTAAGCGGGTCGGCACGAACTTGGCCACCAGAGTCCGGACTCTGAGCCCAGAGCACCCCAGTGGCCCCCAGTGATGTCGGGAGGCTGCAGGGCTGTGCTGGTGTTTTCTTGCTTGGTCTCTGCTCCCTGCATGGGGCACAACTTGAGGAATTAGATGGCGGGGCATCGGACAGTGCCCTCCTTCCAGAGCAGTGGTTCCTTGCTGAGGAGGAGCAGTTGCAGCTCCACTGAGAACATGGCCATGCTCCCCAGCACCTGAAAGATTGCTCCCTGCACGGGCAGGGTCATCCCTAGCCTTCAGGACTAGCAATGTTTCCTCCATGAATTCGTCCAATCCCCATCCAAATTTGTGGCCATTCTGACTTCTTAAAATAGCAATTTCCCTAGTTTGAACGATGCATCTCTCGCTCATCAGTTCCGTGGGATGGCCCCAGCTCGGAGTATTATGGAAAAGGGAGAAAAATGCCCCCCCGCCCACTTTTCCTGCCCAAGTACGCATAATTTTGTGCAGCTCTGTCCTGTCGCCCTTCACTTGCATTTCCTGTAACTTAAAGAGTCCCCCATGTCACAACCTGTCCTGTCGAGAACTCTCTTTGTGTCTTGCTCATGGGTAAGGCCTTGATGACTTACTTGGGTGAGGGGAAGGGGTCTTGCTCCATGAGGCGGTGCTTTCTCTTCTGCTATGGCTGCTGCTGTCAGTGGCGCTTGGCTTCTAATGGTTTTCCGGCTGGCATCAAAGCATGTCTTACTCACAGCACCTTTGAGCATCCTCAGAGCGCTGTGACATGATCTTCGCCTGCCCACCTGGAAACACAACTGTTACAAAGAAGCGGCATCACCGATTCTCTTTCTACTTCTGCCAAGAGCAAACTGCAAGGAGTGAGGGAGGGGCTCCTGGGGAGGCCATTGTGTGGGGGGGTGCACGTGGGCTTAGAATTGGCTTCTTCAAAAAGGAAGAAGAGGGAAACCAATACTCATCCTCTTTCTGTCTTGAAAGATGCAGACTTCATCCATGCATTTTGGATGCGTGTCACCCTCTTTTTAAAAACAGCATCTTTCCATCTTATGTGGGGACCAAACTTGTGTGGAGCTCTCTTTTACCCCAGACAAAATACCTTCCCCTCACAAACGTTGCCCTGTCACTGCTGCATGACCATTTCTCATCCTCACTCCAGGTGAGCTAGCTCACCGCTGTCTCCTCCTGCGAGAGGCTTAATCCAAGTTAAACCGACCATTTTCCTGCCCCTGAGACCGCAGACTTTCCGAGCATCTGGAATCTCGGATGTTTGAGCCGTTTTGCAGGGCCCAAGGCAGAGGTATTTGCCAGCCCTTTTTAAAGGAGGGATGCTAAGGCCTGAACCCGTGACCTTCTGCACGCCCTCTGCCACTGAGCTGCGGCATCTCCTGGGGCCATGAAACCTGCTCAAGCAAGTGGTGTTAGAGTCTCTTTTCTGGGCCACAAATGCAGTAGATGTACGTGTTGCGTAACGCTCGCTCCCTGTGCACATTTGTTCTTGTCAGTCAACAAGTGATCTATTAATCCAACAGAACCCCCAAGGTGTTCATTACAAACTAAGGGTGGGGGGAGGATAAAGCCTGAATAGTGATGTTCGTTCTTTTGATACATGGCGATTATTAAGCTATCTCTCAGCAACTTCTGCCCAAAACGCACAATCAATATGGAGTGCATTCTTGCTGTTAAATGACGGGCACCCCAAACCTTTTACTGCTTTACTGACACGGCCATTTATTTTTCCTTCTTCTGTCCATTCAGTGTCCAAGGATCCCTGCTGCTTTTCCCAGCATGCACTGCTGGGTGACCCTTAACCTCTGGCAGTGATTAATTGTCTTAGTGTCATAGCAATCACCTTGCTCTTTCTGATCCTCACTCACTTTGTTCTCTCTTTAACAAAATCCCAAATACTGGTGCAAGCTGGATCTTTTCTTCCCACCTTTACTAATCTCCCCAGTATCCAGGATACTGTGAAACAGCTTGACAGAAATGGATGTGAAGTGTTGCAGGGTCCTAAAACTCTGGCTGCTGTTCTCAAGGAAGCTTTTATTTATTTATTTAAATCATTTCTATGCCGCCCCATTCACAAAAAGCCTCGGGGCGGCTTACAACATAAATAAACAATTATATAATTAACCTTAAAAATCCGGAAACATCTCAGCACGTACATAAAAACCCCAATAAATACAATCAATAAATTAACAATTAAAATAAGTTTTAAATAAAAAGTTCTTGGCCTGGCGCCGAAAAATAACGATGGCGCCAAGCGGACCTCTCTGGGGAGCGCGTTCCATAGGTGGGGCACCACTGCAGAGAAGGCCCTCCTCTGGGTACTCACCCTCCTAATATCCTTCACGGAGGGCTCCTGGAGAAGGGCCTCTGCTGCCAATCTCAAGGGGCAGGAGGGCAAATATGGACTCAAGCGTTCCTTTAGATAACCAGGTCCCAAGTCTTTATAGGTGATAACCAACACCTTGAATTGAGCCCGGACTTCAATGGGAAGCCAGTGAAGCTGACGGAGGACTGGGGTTATATGAGAACAACGCCCAGTCCCTGTCAGCAACCTGGCAGCTCTGTTTTACACCAATTGAAGTATCCGGACCGTCTTCAAGGATCGCCCCACGTAGAGCACATTACAGAAGTCTAATCGGGAAGTTACCAGTGCATGTGTCACTGTTGCCAGGCAATCATTCTCCAGGTAGGGACGCAGCTGATGGATCAGCTGAAGCTGAAGGAAAGCGCTCCTTGCCACCGCTGTCACCTGAGCTTCTAGTGACAGCTCAGGGTCGAGGAGCACCCCCAAGCTGCGAACCTTGTCCCTAAGAGGGAGTGCAACCCCATTCAGGACAAGGTCCAGATCCCCCACCCTGAAGCCCGAACCACCTACCAACAGGACCTCCGTCTTGTCTGGATTGAGCTTCAGTTTATCGGCCCTCATCCAGCCCATTATCTTGGCCAGGCACCGGTTCAGTACAGCCACTGCCTCACCTGGATTGGTTGAAAATGAGAGGTAGAGCTGGGTATCAGCGTACTGATGATTCCGCAGCCCACACCTCCAGATGACCTCTCCCAGCAGTTTCATGTAGATGTTGAATAGCAAGGGGGACAGAATGGATCCCTGCGGAACTCCATGGCAAAGTTGCCATGGCACAGAGCCATAGTCCCCCAGCACCACCTTCTGGAATTGGCCATTGAGATAGGAGCGGAACCACTGCAAAGCAGTGCCTCCAACTCCTAGTTCCGCAAGCCTATCCAGAAGGATACCATGGTCGATGGTATCAAAAGCCGCTGAGAGGTCCAGGAGAACCAACAGGGACGCACTCCCCCTGTCTCTCTCCCTGCACAGGTCATCGTACAGGGTGACCAAGGCAGATTCAGTGCCGTACCCGGGTCTGAAGCCGGACTGAAATGGGTCCAGATAATCAGTTTCATCCAAGAGTGCTTGGAGTTGTCCCACCACCACCTGCTCTAACACCTTGCCCAAGAATGGGATGTTGGCCACCGGTCTATATTTATTTAAATATTTTATTTATTTAAATATTTATATGCCGCCCGTTGCAACAGCCTCGGGGCGGCTCAATAATATAATTGGCGGCCACCTCTGGATCCAGGGATGCCTTCTTTAGGACTGGCCGGACTACCGCCTCCTTTAAAGGGGCAGGTACCCGGCCATCCCTTAGAGAGGCATTGACAACCTCCAGGATCCAGGTCCCTATCCTGTGCTTGGCTTTGTTAAGTAGCCAAGATGGGCAAGGGTCCAGTAAGCAGGAGGTGGGACGTACTTGTCCAAGCATCTTGCCCACATCATCAGGCCGCAACAACTGAAACTCATCCATCAATTTTGGACCAGACTTTTCCCTTACATCCCTTCTTAGAAGCACGAGTTCACAGAATGCAGCTCTGGATTTACTAGATGAGGTTGCAGTAGATTATGAATGCTTTACTTGTATCAACCCCCAAAAGGCACACCTCTCTCAAATTGGATGGCCAGAACCTCAATCTGTAGTAATTATTGATTTTGCACAGCTGCAAAGAGGAAGCGCATCTGTCCGTTGGTTCATCCATCCATGTGATAGCTCCAAGCCTGTGAAACCTAGACTCCTGAAACTTTGCAAGTGTGAAGCCTGAAATAACATCTTCAGCCACTAGGGGCAGATTTCCTCAACTATCAAGTTGCTTTCCAGTCCATACAATTGCAATCAGGAAAAGGAGTTCTTTGCTTGCCCAGTTCCCACTGCTCTGGGGCAGCCTGCTGGTGGCCTATTTGGGTGCAGCTTGGCAGGGGGATGCCCAAGCGTGCCAACGGGCATGGCTTCACTTGGATGTGGCAGGTGCAATTTGCCCAGCTCTGGCAGCTGCATAAGCTTGCAAAAAGGCCTTTTTTGAAACCTTTCTTGCTGATCAGCCACAGTTGTAATGTTACCTTGTTTTGACAGCATTGTTCTTATTCTTTTATCTGTTGTAGTTTACTATTCTCTGCTCCAGAATCTGCCTAAATATGGAGAGGTATGAAAACATGAATAAAATAAGAAGGCAGAGACAGCAAGTCAATATTTCACACCTGGGTCTAGCTGGTGAGCTTCTAATAAATACAGGACTGGCCCACAGCAAAAGAGAAGGTGTTCAGAAGTTCAGAAGCCGGGACAGGGACAGGACAATACCTCCCACTGTGCCTGAAGACTGACTTAGGAGGTGCACAAGGGTTTGTGTGATCCATGCACCTTGCTGCCCAACTTTCCTTTGGTTTTTCAGCACATGCAGCCTTGCTGGGGCTATTAGCAGTGCCAGGATCCTTAGCCATGAGATCTGTTGATACTTGCTATGAAATAACCTTCCAGATGACATGCACTGTTGCCTGCTGGTGAATATGGGTCTATTCCTAAGCTTCGCAAGGGAGGCAGCCAATAGATTGGGCTGGAAAACTGGATAGCAAAGACGGGGAAGACATGGGGGATGGGCATTTCTGCCTTTGCTTTGTTGGGGATTGCAGCCACTAAGGGTATGAGTGGCAGAAGGCTATAGCTCAGAGGCAGAACACAGGTGTGCCATGCACAAGTGCACAGGTTCCAGCTTATATTTTTGGCCAGGAAAGACCTCTCCGAATCCATGGCAAGCTGCAACCAGGCCTTGTAGACCGGGCTGCAAAATGTTAGGCCTGGGGCCAAAAAAACCTCTCTTGGTGTCCCAGGCCAGTGCTGTGGAATCACTCCAGTGGTCGCGTTCTGTTCTTTGCACGTCAGCCACCAAGCTCCTGGTGGTTTTTGGCTTTCTGCGGTTCCTCCCTTCCCCATTTCTGAAACGTTGGAATGCCTTCTCAGAGACTGAGCTAGCAGTGGGGACCGTAAGGGACAACAGGCAGGTATTTGTGGCATTTAGCTTTTGTTCTTGCCTGCCACTTGGGGGTGGCCCCCAAGAGCATCTTCCAAAGGACATTTGGTCTTCTGAGACATCAGCACCATTGATTCATGCAGGAAGTTGTTTGTGTCCACCATCTTTGGCAAGCAATAGCTGAGTTGTTGTGTCTGATGACCCAAGGATGAAAAGACTCCTAGACTCACTCAGTTGACAAACCCGCACATACCTACACGCATGACTTAAACCTGTTTCCTCCCTATCTTTTCCCCCAGATCCTTCCAAAATAGAATTAGTGCAAGCCTCATTAATTCACCTCGCCAATAAAGAAATGGAAAGATCAAAACACTTGGCACTTTTGCCATCTCCGTTCTGTTGCTTGGGACAGATGTGTTAGCTGAGTGATGTCTTTGTGACACTTGTTTAAACACAGTGTACTTGTTAATGATTTTCCCCCAGCACTTTAATGTTGATTTGACGGGTTGTCAGGCTGGGCTTTCCCTCCCTCCTCTCCCCTGAGAAGTACCTTGTCTGTTCTGTAAAAGGGTACATGACTGCGGCTGAAGAAATGTAGGCTCAGGCAAGTGTCTGTCTGTCTGCCTGCCTGCCTATGTGTGCATTGAAATCATGCAAGCATTCTGGAGGTCAAGAATGTGCTTTTGATGAGCCTTTAAAGTATACCACGAATTTTGGAGGAATAATGGATGTCGCTGGCATTGTGTTTCAAGGTGCAGCCTTGTAACCATTGTCCACCACGGCTTCTGTGATAACTTCTTATTACCACTTGGCTGCTTCTTTGCAGATTGCTCTCTTTCTGTGAGATTAACCAAAACTTATCTCAAGCATGGAGGAGCCACTCCCGAAGTTTTAGAGGAATCTTGCAGTATGAAGCAAACAATCAACTTTTGCATCAGTCTTGTTGGCGGCCCCAAATCTCTGAAACACACTCCCAAAAGACGCTTGTTTGGCTCCATCATCCAGGGCTTCTAAAATGAACCATAGCAATGCATTTGTTTCTACCCATGTTCTTTTAAAAGCGCTGTGAGCCAGGGTGGAAACAGCTGCTGATTTTCATTTTTGGAGGTACATTGTTTTACTGGCATTTGAAATACTGCTTTATGGCTCCAATTCTCCTTTGTAAGCTGCTCTAGGCTTTACACCTTTACAATTAAAGGCGATGTAGGCATTTTTTAATAGAAGACACAAAGCTGTGAATCTTACTACTGGGAAACTTCCAAAGTTATGCTATTGGATATTCCTACAGATCTTCTGATCCAGTCTTCCTGGATCACCTGAAAGTGTGTGACCGTTGAAATATGCTTGCTACTTCTCTTGTTCTTCATGGATCTGGGCTTGTTTTCTGCTAATCTGCTTGGGCAGTGACCTGAGCAATCATCCCCCATCCCTGCGTTGTCCTAGGCAACTTCATTGTCCATCGAGGGACCATCTTGTTGAGTGCACTTCAGGATTTCAGGGCTTCCAGGGGAAAAGTGGTCCTGCCCCAATGGGTGATGGAGCCTCCTCACATCCTGGGGCATATCCTTAACATGGTGTTTTCTTTTAGGCAAGTAGGAAGGGATTGCTTTTGTCAAGGACAGGTCATTGCTTGCCTAGGTCCAGGCTGCAGACAATGCCTTGACAATGGAGTACCTGCTAAGATGTTCTGCCCAGAAGTACGATGGGTCCAGGTGGGTTCCCAAGGGCTCAGGGGATTTTCCAGCTGGCCTTGCTCGTGTCTCTCGCAACAGCATGTTTACTTTGTGGAATGTGGAGATGATGTGTACGATGGGGTTCATCACTCCTAAGGGCCCACTTCTCCCTGCCTCATGAGACTCCCTGCTTTGCTCAGAAGCTGAAGTTGTGCTGTTGTGGATTGTGCCACAATAGGAGAGTTCTTAGAACACAGTATCCATCAAGCTCCAAGCCCTGACAAGACTTTCTGAATGTTCCACTGTTGTCTTCAGAGTGGAAAACCATACAAGGAGCAGCACCACCAGGAGTAGAGGTGGATTGGGGCCCAGGCGAGTCAGATGTAGCCTCTGGCTGGCTGTGATTCAACACCTCTGTTCTTCTAGACCTCACAAGGGTATTCAGTTCATTGATGCCACTGACCAGTGCTTTATTCTGGGCATCTTGAGCAGATGAAGGAGGACCAATGGTTCCACCCCAGATTGTTGACAAATGAAACCCAGAAGTTGGTGATGGGGCCACTGGACCTCCCCTTGGATGGTCTTGGGGTTCTCCTGGGTTTTGCCTTGTCCGAGGCAGTTCAGCATCTCCATGAAACCACTGAGTGAAGTTATCTGGGCTCAGGGGCCACAAAGTCTTGGGCAAGCAACCTATCCCCAACTCCATCTTTCATGTTGATCAGATCCCAAAGATATGGTAGAAATACCAAACCACTGCCTGGCATCCATGCAGGACTAGGCAGAGTAGAAAAAGCCAGAATTTATACTTGACAAGATGGCCGTATTTTTGGTAGGCAGATGATGAGCTGAGTTGGGATTAAGTCTGCAGTCTCCCGAGGATGCCCCTTGATTTGGTGGTAATGTGCAGGTGGTGCCGATCATGGAAAAATGCCCTTTCCGGGCTTCAGCTGGCTCAGTAGCTCCATTTCAAATAAATGTGGCACAGAGGAATTGTATTAATTTATTTTTATCAGCCTGATTTATATACTGTTGCACATCCTGTAAAATTCTTGAACTGTGCACCATAAAAAGGAGTGGGAGAGGGATCAAAAAACAGAACTGAAACCTTTAAACCAAGATTAAAGCTATGCATCTGTGGCTGGCCAGTCAGGGAAGGCTTGTTGAGACAGAAATGTCTTTGACAGGCAATGGAAATGAAATGACATCAGTGGCTACCTGGAATCATTAGTTTCCCAGTGTAGGGTAGTGGTTAAGAGTGCAGGACTGGAAGTCAGGAATTCTGGGTTCAAGCCCCCGCTCAGCCATGGAGCCAGCTGGGTGAATTTGGGCCAGGCACAGACTTTCAGCCCACAGGGTTGTTGTTGTGAGGATAAGACTGAGAGCATCAGGAGGGTGGGGGCTGTTGTTGTGGGAATAGGACTGAGAAGAGCAGAAGAATCAAGTGAGCTGCCTCAAGTTCCTTGCAAGGAAAAAAGGCTCACAGCAGCCTTGTCAGGTTACAGCACAAGACCTCCCAAGAAATCTCCCAAGCAACCGTCCAAACAGCAGCGGACTGATAAAATTGGAGAGATCCTGATTGCGCACAAACTCACTGAAGACTTGCAGCGAGAAAGGGATTCCCCTTTCTAAAGAGATGTTATGGCTACCATGACTTCCGCTTATCTCCTTTGTGGTAGTTTTTCAAGTTTCTGACCACATTCCAATCAAAGACAGATGTGCATATATGTTTTCCCCAACTGTGCTTCAGTTATGTAATGTACACGTCCAACTTCCTCAGTGAGTAAGCTCTACTCAGACTGTTTTACTTTAAACTGTCCCACATGTGCACCTGTGGCATCCTAAAGTTGGTAAGTGTGCAATTTGATGCACAGAAAAAGTGCTGTGACTCTCAGCCTGAGCTTTTTGTTCATCAGGGGTTCATGGGGCCATGCCCAAAATCAGTGACCTGCGTTTTCTTGTTGGTCTTCTTCCTTTTAATTTAATCAGTTTGGGTTTTGTTTTGTTTGGTGGGGGACACGTGTAGGAAGGCTTGTGTGTCCTTTGGTTTGCTTGCCACCTTCAGTGTTATTTCAAAAATCATTTCTTTTCTTGTTACATTTATATAGCCACCCATCAACAAGGGTTTTTGGGGGAGGTTATCCCTCCAAAGCCAAACCTGACCAAATATTTAAAATACAATGGGCAGTCTTTAAAAACTTTGCAAAGCAAGAACAACACTTTACTCTTAGACAGAATAAATCAGGTAGCCTCTCCAGTTGAAAAGATTCCTCCAACAATGAGTCCTGATAGCTTATCTACAACACCAGATTGTTACGTGATGGATTGGCTTATACCTGGTACTTCTGCCAAAAAAGGTGCTCAAGGCGACTAAACAGAAATCAACCCATCGTGAAACTCTGGTTGAAACAACAATAAAAGCAAAACGATTAAAAATGCTGTAAAACAATGCAACTGATAGAAAAATAAAAACAGCACCCAAACCAATAGAACATGGTGCCACAAGGTGCCTGCTTACATGCCAAAGTTCTGCTTGAATACAACCATTGTTGCTTGCGAGTAAAGACAAGAACAAACATAAAGAAGGTGCCTGGCGAGCCTCTTGGGAGAAGGAGGAGGGCTACTCCGCAGCTGGGGTGCCACCAGCTGCCTTGCCTTCTCCATCCACACACAATGAGCAAGGCCTCCAAGACAAACTGAAGGTTCCAGTAGTTTTCGTCATCCAATTTTGCTTGGCTTAGACTTTCTGGGCTTTCTTCAAAATCATGACAAATCACATTGAAGCAAAACCCCCTGTTCACATTCCCTCTGTTCAAGAAGTAAAAAGAAACCTTGCTTTCTTTTAGTTGGAGTCTCTTGTGTACTCGGACCATTCCTTCGAGCTCATGAACGCTGACAAATGTGTTAGAAACGGACAGCAAATACCTGCCCTTTCACCACACTGATGATATTTTCTCAGTGTTTTAGGGTGTTTAGCAGCTAGGAATGCTCTTTCTGCACACCTTACTAGTCAATGGCTGTTGTTGGCTTGTCAACACGTAGGGCTATTTCTTCCTCACTTCTCTCTCCGTTCATTCACTAGGGATCCATATAATAATAGCCCCCCCACCACCACACTTTCCCAGCCTTATAAGAACCCCAAGGTTCTCCTCTCCATTTTATCCTTTTTTTTTTTGAATAAGTTTTATTTGAAATTATAATCCTAAAAAAACAATGCAAAACAAAACAAAAACAACTAAAAACAACATCCATCATCAAAAACATCGAGCCCGCTGAATCAGCCCCCACACCCTTCTTTTTCCATTTATGATAACTTAAAAACATATTTAAATCTGTGCAAAGTCCCGTTTCTCTAGCCAATAATAAAAAGAGTCCCAAGTTTGATAGAAGTCAGTATCTTCCTTCTCCTTCAGTGATAAAGTCAATCTATCCATTTCTGCACAGTCCAGGATCTTTTTTAGAATCAGTTTGTCGGTGGGTAGTTCTTCACTTTTCCAATGTTGAGCAAATGCAATCCTCGCCGCAGTGATTATATGTAAAATCAAATACGTTTCTTGTTTACTAATGTCCTCTGGTAATGATACCTAATAAAAAAACTTCAGGTTTAACAGCTAAAGGTTTTTGTAACATTTCCTCAAGTCATTTATGTATTTTAATCCAATACTTTTTCACATTATCGCAAGTCCTCCATTTTATCCTCATAACAATGTGAGGTGGGTTTGTTTGAGAGCCTGAGACTGGCCCAAAGTCAGCCAGCATCTTTCATGTCTAAGTGGGGACTAGAACCCGGATCGCCCAAGCCTCACCCCAGCCCTCTTAACTGCCACACGGCGGGCATTTCAAGGGCTCCACATGACCCGAGGAGAAGGCTCCCAGCCGGGAAAGCTTTGTTCGCCATTCCGGATGGAGTCTTCTGGAAGCCCCGTTTCAAGCTGCTTGTGGCACGCTGAGGTGGCGTCCTGCAAGTGGAGTTTTTGGAAGCCACAGTCTGAAGCATCACCAAGTACCTTGAGGCAGCAGCTGCCAACAAAGAGGCCTTCACTTGCCTCGTGCTTTTTCCTAAAGTGAGTTGTTGGAGCATTAAACAACCTTCCAAAGGACTAAAGACGACTTGTTAAAAAGATGATGGATGTCACACAGTCTATGGACAAAATCTCCAATCCTATTTAATGCTGGAACACGGGGTTCTTTTCGGCTGCAAGAGCATCAGCTATGCCAGCAATGGGGAACTCCTGCCTACTCCATCTGCCCCCATGTCCCTGTGGGTATTATCTGCTTTATACTGTTAACCGTCTGCTTCAGTCTCTGCCCTCCTTTTGGAAGGTTATTTATCACTGAAGCTCTTGGAGACGGGGATAAGTTGCTGGAGGAACAATCTGCCCACTTCATAAGAATGGCTCACCCTTCCTTCCGTCCTTCCTTCCTTCCGTCCTCCCTCCTTCCTTCCTTCCTTCCTTCCTTCCTTCCTTCCTTCCTTCCTTCCTAGCTTTTATATCTCAGGGTGGAAATATAATAAATAAGATACAGCATCACAATTGCAATAAATAAAATCCAATCTTGAAACACTATTAACTTTTAAATTAATGGGAAAATAAAAAGGGTTTGGCCTGGCACTGAAATGAAAAAAGCATTGGCGCCAGGCACACCTCTCTGGGAAGCCTGTTCTATTGCTGGGGTGCCATCACAGAGAAGGCCCTTCTCTGGGTAGCCACGCCTCTGATCTCCTTCAAAGAGGGCTCCCGAAGAAGGACCTCGAGTTCAGATCTTACAGTGTGGGCAGGTATATATGGAAGGAGGCGCTCCTTCAAATACCTAGGTCCAATATTCCATTGCTGCCCAATATAATTGAAGCTCCCTGTGAGTGGAAAAGGAAGATGCCATTTTCATGGTGGCGCTCATTTTGAATTCCCCAGAATGCCCCAACCGCATCAGAACAGAGCTTGCTGGAAAGGACGAAAGGGGGGCTGCTGTAATTCTCTTGCTCTTATCCCACTGCAAGGTATTCACCACATGGCTGAAATACAGCCGAAAAAACCCTGTTTCAAGATAGTACAGCCCAAGAAAGGCATCCCCATTCACGAGAACTACTGACATCGAAGATAGCGGAAGAACACCGTTGGTGGCTTGTCAATTGCGGCTGAGACCCAATGCGAGAGAAGCTGTGTGGGCCGAACTACCTTGACGTCTGAGTGCTCCCAAGGAGATGCGACCTTCGAGAGGAGAAACAGTTTTTGTCACTTGTGTTCTGCAAGTGTTTGCACGTAATAATAGATACTTAGAGAGGGATCCTTTTCAAGGAAACAGATAAAGTCACTATGAAGAAAGGAACCATAAACCAATGTTTATAACCACTCTTTTATCTTACTAGTCAGAGAAAATAAAAAGTGTTGATTCCCAAAAGGGGTTGGAAAACATCCCATAACAACAAATCCATCTGCACATGCTTTAACCTTAGGCAATCCATTCTTAATTCTTTTTTTATAGTACCCTTCATGTGTCAAAAATGTTCTAAGCTTTGAACCTCAGAACAACAGTACCAGGTGTTTAGTATCTTGCCTTGAGTCTATGCAAGTCAAGGATTCTTGCTTCAAGCATGGATTATGAAAGGAGCATAAAAGTGTAAGAACACAAGAAAAGAGGGCAAAGGGACTCGTACTGGCTGTGAGACCCCCACCTGAAGTCATATAGTTGGGCAATACTTTTATTCGGACCAAAGAAAACATCACAAAGAGTAAGTTTTGGAGTTCAGACTTTTTTTTTTTACATTGCATCTCTTCCCTGCCTTCCTTCCTTTTGCAAGGAACTCCAGGCAACATCCTCCTCTCTTATCCTCACAACAACAACCCTGTGAAGTGGGTTGGACTGAGTGTCTGTGACTGGCTCAGAATGACCGAGTGAACTCCATGTCTGCTTGGGGACTAGAACCCGGATCTCCTGAACCCTGGTCCAACACCCCAGCCTCTCTGCCACATGTTGAGTGAAATATTGAGTGATTCCTAGCAGAGAGGGAATTGTTCGAAGTGGCACATGCTGGAGAAGAACGTTCCATGCCTGCTTGAGTCGTGTCCCTCTCCACACAAGGCCTGTGCTATTTATTTTCTATGCTGTGGAATAAAGTTGTGGGCCATCCAAAGGTGTTATTTTGCTAGTGCCAATGATGCTGTGCTAGTGGAAACTCTGAGCTACAGGCAGGAGGAGAATCCACCAAGCGTTGGGCTTGCACAAGCCACTGTGCCACCAGTCACACATCATGCTTGTGCAGACAGCTGGGCATTATGCTTGTGAAGCAATTGCACAGCGGTTTGCACCGATGGAATGTGCAAGCACATGTGGAGTGGAAAGATTCGACAGGTCTCTGCTGCCAGTGTTTGAATTTTTGAAGTGACATCATTGGATTCTGCCATGAGATTTTTCTTCAGGAAGCCTTTCCAACTGAATTGCTTTCCAGTCAAAATAAAACCAAAATTTAGGTTGTGGCCACATTTTTGCTCGCTATCTTAATGTTGTTGTTCTTTGGATGTGAAATGTGTCCATTTTGACTCCAAATTGCATTTTGATCTAAATGGGTTGTGTAAACAAAATCGGACTATGATTTTTATCCATAAGCTGCTTGAAAAATCAAAACAAAACCCAATCTACAGCATTTTGTGGGTGGTTTTCCATTCCAAATAAGGGCATTTGCTGTTTAGAATGGAACCAGAGATTTTGCTTTGAAGAGTACAAAACCATCTTAATGCCAACAATATTTTCTGCAGTAGAATGCATCCCTCAACCATTGGTTTTTTCTGTATAGGAGCAAGCTACAGCCTGAAGGAATGCTTCATGTGGAATTATTTAATTTTGATGAACAGAGTGCTACTTTTAGCTGGGAAGAATGTTCCCATAGACTGGTAGGCAACGGAAAGGCAGTATAAAGCCAGATGACATCACCACTTTCTCAGAGTAACAAAAGATCAATGCCTTATTCAGTGAAAATTAGCAGCACATACGGGTTCGGGGCAAATATTCTGAAAATAATGTTGTAGCTGTTCGCCTTTTCTGCATTTTTACACGTATCCTGAAAAGCAGATCTGCCATTTCCAGTGTTCTTGGACTAATCTTCTGTACTTTTCCTAACCTTGCTATACTGAACTTACAAGGAAGTTTCTAAATAACCTGGAAGAATTGGCCAAATAGTCAGCTGAGATACAGAGAGGCAGAAGTCACCTCAGATAACAAGAGCTCTGCGCTTTATCATACCACAACAAATAAGCACCATTCTTACTTTAAGCTTGAACATTGGTTGTGATTCACTTCACTTCTCTTTACTGCAGCGTGAGTGACGTACTTACAGAAAGCTATTTAATTATCAAACTTGACCCCTGCCTTCCTTCGGAGGTCTTGGATGCATTCAGTGTGGCCCTTCCCAGCTTTAGCCAGGAGCACGACTGAGGTGCCTGAAATGGACAGTTAACAGGTCCGAAGTCAACCAGTCAGCTTCAGGGTTGACGGGGGATTTGAACCCAAATGCTAAAGTCTCTTATTCAACCATTGCATCGTGCTAACTTCTGTTGGGTCCAAGGGCTTGTTCCTTCATATGTGGGTGGCTAAAATGAAGAGGAGGGTTTTGGGGGCAGCATTTTTGCTGTGATTTTAAATACCTCATAGGAACCCCCTGCCCCTTTTCAGCAGGCAGGTTTGTGCTCTTGGCATTGTGTGTAGAAGTATAATGTATAATACACAAGCCAATGCCTTTGAATCGGGTCATTTGTAGACCAACTGAATAAGTTGGGTTGCCTTTGCTGGCTTAAAAGAAGAGAACAAGCAAATCCTTGCCACTGGACAGTTAAATGTGCAAAGTTCCAAACAGATTAGCTGGATACAAATCAACAGTGCCCTTTTCTCCTTTTCTCCCCTTGGAGGGGTGACAACACGCACTAGATTTCTAACCACAAGACCCGACTGCTGCCAGACACAAATTCTCTTTCTGGATGAAAGTTAGCAAGTGAAGCAGACACTTAAAATATGGTTAAGGAGGTGGAGCGTGTGCGTGTGATGCATTTTGAGCGAGAGGAAAAAAAATATTTGTTTTCTGATATTAGTTAAAGCTTGTATGGGATTTGACATCTGGCTTTGAGATCACACTCATTATATCTTCAAAGCAATGCAAAGGAGCAAGGTGAGGAGAGATGTTGGAGATGCCCATAAATTACCAAACGGAGGAGAAGCCGCGGACTGTCAACTCTCTAGCAGAGCACGGCGTTTTACGGTTGTATCTGAAGGAAGGAGAAATCTGCCCCGGGTTTTCAGTTTCCAAGTGTGTAATGGTGGCCTGCGCGCCAAGTATGTGAGGAGTGGAAGTCTCTTCACCACACGGTTGGTATGTGACCCTTACGGCACCTGAGGAAATAGTCAGGCCATGTGCTGGCCACAGGAATTCCAGTGCTGCTGAACTACAGCCAGGAAACTCTGCACATCATGAGACGTGATGAAGCCTCTTGCCCCACAGTATTGTTCTTGGGCCTGCTTCTGATGAAGCTTCTCCCCATGGACGTAGTGCAGAAGAATCACTGGAGGCCACCTTTGTAGGAGAGATGAGCTGGGCAAGGGAGGCCCCACTGCGAGGCACTGCGAAGCTGTTGCTTTGGGTGGCAAATGCTGAGGGGCTCACATCGCCTCTCGCACACTCCTCTTGAGGAGGTGACTGTGAGTCCCCATGCCAAACGTCATGCAGGGCACATTGGGGGCATCCTGGAACAGAGGGCTAGAATGCCAGTGTGGCGTAGCAGCAAGAGTGCTGGACTGGGACACAGCAGACTGGGGTTCTGGTCCCCACTTGACCATGATGCTCCATGGGTGACTTTGGGCTAGTGATGCTTTCTCAGCCTAGCCTACCACACAGAGTCGCTGGGAAGATGAGCCAGCCGGGGTTCCTTGAATAAATGTATAACAAATAATACATATATTTGTAATATGACTGACAAGCCTGCTTGCTAGTTGTGAAGTCGTGTCCGACCCATTGCAACCCCATGGACAACACTCCTCCAGGCCTTGCTGTCCTCCACTATCCCCCGGAGTCCACCTAAGCTCACGCCGACTGCTTCAGTGACCCCATCCAGCCACCTCATCCTCTGCCGCCCCCTTCTTCTTTTGCCCTCAGTTGTTCCCAGCATCAGGATCTTCTCCAGTGAGTCCTTCCTTCTCATTAGGTGGCCACAGTATTTGAGTTTCATCTTACAAATAACATAATATATATATTATAAATAAATGTATAAATATATAACAAATATTATTTATAATGATCATAAATATATAGTATAAATATCTGATATAATCATAAATGTTTAATATAAATTAATAAATGTATTATGTGTCTGTGTATAATATAATATAAGCAACACTATTTGTTATAATAAGAAATATATAGTATAACACATAATGATAATCCCTCATACCTACTGAGTCTCTCTCAGACTCAGATGCAGACGCCGAATAGCAGCTTAAGCACAGGGAGTCCAAATGTGCATTTGTACACATTTCTCCCTGAAGTTAAAAAAATGAAAAAGGTCCATCAGTGTGCACTTTCCCCAACTTGGGAGAAGCTGGTCTGGGTCCATAGAGAGCCACGTTATTTGAAACTGCTGCCGCAGATTGTCCCATCGTCCATGCTTGCAAGACAACAGTGGAGGCAGTGCACACCTCTGCATTGTGTGCTTGAACTAGGGTGGCCAGAGGCTCCTTTGCAGGGGACAGTTCTCCTCTGAGGGGCTTCAAGAGGCCTCTCCTGTTCGACCCATTTAAAGAGGAAGGCCCATCAGAAGGGAAGGCTCGGCCTTGAAGGTTCCCACCAACTGCACTTGGCCTGCAGGCCCAGCAAAGCACTCGGCTCACTCGTTGGCAGTCTTCCGCGCCGTGTTGAGACGCACTCTCTAAATTACAGCCATGATTTCTCGATGGATGCCAGGGCATGTACGCACGCAGGGTGTTCAGGGGGAGGAGAGGCAGCTGGAGTAGCTTCAGGAGATCTTGTACTCTGGCTGCTCCCATCATCTTCCCTCCCAGCTCTCTTGAACTCCTCTCCAAGGTTGCTTTCCTGACTTTGGAGAGCACTTGGTCCGCTTTTGCCACACCAGCTGTGGGGAAGGAAGGTTGCAGCTGGGGGCCCGGGTGATTCCAGCCTTCCATCCCCAGACATGTCTAGGACCTGTTGGAGCATTCCATAAATCCCCTAACTGGGTGAAGAACTGCCGGTGGTGACATCATCGTGAAACGAACGGGAGGCAGAAATGTGCTACCATAAAATGCACACAAGGAGACTTGTGCAGGGATGTTAATTCGCCTGTGTGTTTAAGTCACCTTTTAAAACGTGTCCCTCTAATCCATAAGGATGTTTTGTTTATAGTGATATTTCCCTTAAGCTTTTTACTGCATTACATTTTGCTTTGCAACCTGTGCTTTTATTCAGCTGGACAGCCCTTCTTAATACGCAATGGCTGCAGTGCTTAACATGCTTACTTGCAAGTGAGCTCCACTGAAACCGTTGAAAGCATCTGAATAGAATCTCAGGGTGAGGGACAAATAATCCGAGTTTCATGTTATAGAAAATATTTGTGCCTATTTAAGGTACACCTACGAGCCCCCTACTATGTTCGCAGGAATGTCTCACAGGACAAAACCGTGGCCTTAATAGCAAAATGCACATATCGTTAAGGTGAGAGACAATGGCATATTCCTTTAATATGGGTTTAGCACACTGCAAGCTTTGCACACATCTGTTGTTTGTTTAAACAGCCTTTTCCTTCTTTGTAGTTGTCAAAGGGAAGAGGGGAAGGCAGAATTGTGTGTTTGAATTGTGTCATCTTCTTCAAAAAAGAAAAGTGAAAAAGAAACCCGTGTGATGTTTGAGACAAACGTATTTCAGTTTTAGATTAGTTTAACTGCTGTAACCCCTATCCAAGCTTCGTAGTTTGGTGATGATCGGGGTAGGAATTAAGTCCGACATCTTCCATCGCATAGCTGTAATTCCCAGGCATCCCTGCGGGGAGGAAATTGGACATTGGAGGGAGAGCTACTCCACCCCAAAACCACAAAGAAGTCCCTTGCAGTAGCGATGACCCAGAGAACGGTTTCTCAGACCAAGAGGTTAGCGGATGCCTCGTAAAACATGAGAATGTTTTCAATTTGTGGCCCTTCCATTGCTTTCTAGGCCTCAGTGCTTTTTATTCTTATTATGACGAAGAGGTGATTCATTCAAGAAGAAAACAATCTGATTACTGTTCACTTTGTTTCGGGCTGTGTATTGTGCTTCTGGGAAAGGAATGCGGCATCGTTTGCTGATTGTCTTGTGCCAAACTTTGGCTCGGGTGCTTTTTGAATAAACCTGGCTGGACTGAACAAGAAGGAGCTTGATGTGTCTGGGTGAGACGAAGGCGCAGGAGGTGTCCCGTTCCCTACCTGGTCTTTGGTGATGCTTCCCCAGCTGCCAGGTGTGCCGGACACTGGTGTTTCATTCCACATATCACCAGTGATGCTCATTCGCCAGACCATCATGTCTTGCAGTGTTTCATGCCCCGTGAGCCTTATCTTAGGACTGGCCTCTCGCCGCTGTTTCTTGCACCTTTCCTGTCTAATGCTCCCTTCATGCGTTTCCAACACAGGGCTTTCCTCCCATGAATCAGCCAAACACATCCAATGAATCTGCAGCTGTGAGAACATGGTGTCCCTGGTATCAACCGCCCAAGTGGGTGCTTTCATCACATCCATAACACAAAGCAGATGTCAGGTTTTTGTGGATATAACCTTTCCGATCCATCATTAAACCCGCTACAGAGTGGAAGTCTGAGAGCTGTCCCTCAAGCATCTGTAATAATGCTGTAAAGTTTTGCTTTGTTTAAGGGAAGAAGAAAATGGGATGCAGCCTGCTTTTTGTGATGCAACTCTTAGGAGGTACCATGCATACCATGGAGGAGGGAGTTTCCATCCAGTGTGAGTAGCAAGAATAAAGCTGCATTGCCCATGCGAACAGCTGTGGACATGGGAATGTGGCCGACCACTTTGTACTGCATCAGAACCTCCATCAAGTACGGTGGTCACTGAGTGGTGGCTGTGGATGCTCTCCAGTGATTCAGACAGGAACGTTTTCAATCCTGCCTGGAGATGCCAAGGACTGAGTCCAGGATCTTCTGCACTTGGAGAATCATATCAGAGAATCATATCAGAGCTCTCGGGCTGATGTGCAGGTGGGAGCTTTGCAGCCCCCTGGATTTCCATGTTCTCTGAGTTGTGCTGAGATGATCTGAACTGATTTTACTTTTATGCACGTACCACTGTATTCGCTAAAGACCACCAAGGCCACGTGCAACCATGGAAACAACCACACAGACGTGAGGACATTAAAACAGCAAAGTATTAAATGGAAATGCAATTTAAAATGCTATCACCAAAGAGGAGGGAGGGGGTGGTGTGTCTTCACACCCTTTCTTAAACCCGAAAGAGTAGAGACCGGTCTTTACTGCTTGGCAGCAACGCAGGAGAGAGTGAGCCCATTCCCAGCACACCTGTCCAATGGGTATCAAATGATCAGACACTCTTCAAGGGTTGTCCCACGCAGATCACCTTGCCGTCATGCTGTTATCCACACACCCTAGATTTCTAGGATGGCAAAGTCCCTAGATAATTACTTAAAAGAAGTTTTTGGTGCAGCTGGTGCATGTTTGGTTCATCAAGGAATGTCCTAAAATCGTGCAAGTCAAGGAATATTCAGCATCCTGGCCGCCTTTGGAAAAGGAAACAAAACCCCCAGCAACCTTTTAAGAGTGAGCTCGCTAAGAGTGAGCTCGCCAAAGGAAGCCTGTCTAAGATGGATTTCTCCCCGCGTCGCTCCCTCGACTCTGATTTTTCTGTGAGAAAACTGAGGCTGCAGCACACCTGTGAGTAACACGAATACAGAGATTCTCCTGGCGGGAACCTCTGAGGCCTTTAAGAATTCTTCCGACACTAAAACTTGAGAAGCAGATGTGCGTCTTAATAGCTTCCTTCAGCCTCCTTCTGGATGAATTTAATAAACATCTCTTCTCTTCGCGGAGAACCTTCTCTTCCTCCCTCCCCTGCCCCCAAAATATCTTCCAGCATTTGGTGCTCTGCTAAATAATCGGTTGGTTTTTAAGACACTGTGAGGAGTTTTCATCCATATGGCACATGAGAAGCATCTTGTGGAAGGTGAGCGAAAGTGGGAACTAAGATGTGGTGTCTGCTTTGCTTTCCCTGTTGCTCAATAGAAACCTGGCCACGTGGTGATCACTGATAAGGTCTGGACAATCGTCAATATTTTACAGGTGGATGGTCTTTTTATTATACGATTCACTTTAACATTCCAGAGAAGTACATTCAGAATTCCAGAGAAAGGCCAGCAGTATAATCAGACATTTGGCTGAATCAGCAGACAGATGCAGCCCGACTCGTGATCAAAGTCGGGGCATGTAGATGCTGTGGAAAGATATCGAAAATGTGTTATTACAGACCTAGAGCACAATTCTGTGGGGAAGCTTGTACTTTCCCAAATTTAACATAGAAACATAGAAACTGAGCGAGTCAGAAGGGGTCTCCTGGGCCATCTAGTCTGACCCCCGGCTCCAGCCAGCCCCGCTCATGACATGCCTACCATGGGCATCCTGTGCAGAGGTGAAGGTGTGGCCTTTGAAGTACCCTCAAGAGCTCTGACCACAGATTCCCAGGCTGACCAGGAGAGTAGGAAAGTTGTGGAACGGTCAGGAGGGGAGGAGGAGAAGGAGGAGCTGTTCCCTTCCCGTTTCCTGGCCCCATGGTGAGCTACTGGGAGAGATGAACTGGCCCATTAGAGGGTTTGTGCTGCTCTCACCCGCTGGCCTTCAACAGTGGAAGCTACTTTGAGGTGGAGTCCCAGCATCTCTGAAGGGATGGCGTCTAGGGAGAAGTCCCAAGCTGGACTCAACTATCACTCTTGATGGGTGAAGAGGGCCAACTTCCAGCTTTCTAGAGGACTTTTAGAACTACTTGCAGCTGCAAAGTGTCAATAAAGATCTGCCCACAAAGAGACTGCCCAGTACTTTTGGAGACTAAAGGCAAGAAGGGGAGATCCAAGTCCATGACAGTAACATCGTTTTGGCCCTGGGACCCTCTGAAGGTTTTCTTCTGCTGGAGATATTTAAGCAGCATTTGGAGAAGAATTTCTCAGGTGCTACAGGTCCTGCATGGAGCAGGGGTTGAACCAAAGCACCCCCGAGTTTCCTGTCAGCTCTGAAACTCTATGTTTCTGCCAAGGGTGGGCCACATTTTAGTTGCTAATCAATCTGGGTGCAATTGTATGCATGCTAATGCAGAAAACGTCCTCCAACTCCTAACGTTTTCCCATATTGGATAGGGAATGCAGTAGGACTTGTACTTGATCTCTTCTTACTGATACCAGAATAATCAAGTGAAATTGCGACAATCCAGATTCAGGCTAGTTATCAGAAAAAGTTTCCTTGTGGTCAGAGCAATATGGCAGTTGAACCAGCTGCCTAGAGAGGTGGTGGGCTCTCCCACACTAGAGGCATTTAAGGTTAAACTGGACAGCCACCTGAGTGGGATGGTGTAAATTGTGTCCTGCAACACAATCTATTCTATGATTCTATGATTGTCCCCTGGGTGAATTTGTTGACTGATGAAAGATGCAGGTTAGTAAGCCTTACTGAGCACAGTAGGACTTACAACTGAGTAAGAATGCTTAGGGTTGCACAGTAGAAGTTGTCACCTAAACAATGTGCCACAATCCATCCAACCTTTCCTCTTAAGGTTCTGTTTTCCACCATCCTAAGTTGGATACCAACACTCAAAATGACAACCTTCCAGGGCTTATGCCACCCTCTGTAACGAAGAAGTCAAATCTGTATTGTGTTTTCATGTTCAGCTTTAGAAGACAACTTCCAAGGATTTGGAAGGAGTGGGGTTTCTTTCTTTTTTTGGTTTTATTTTAAGATATAATGAGAACTTTGTGTGAGCCACCCTGTAGCATTCCTGTTAGACTGATTAATGTCACTGTATAATTCTGACAAGTTGAAGTTCTCCCATGGTGTCCGTTATCTCAAAAGCTTTTATTTATTCATTGAACAACATGTAAGCATCGTGCCTGAGTTTGTTTGGGTTTTTTTAAAAAATTGGGGTGTGTGTGTCTAAATGTATCCATGTTTCAGCACTGGGACTTCAAGGGTTTGGTCTTGTTGACAGTAATGAGATCATCCGGACAATTAGCGCTTTTTTATTTTGGCAGAGGGAATGGAGGCTCTCTAGTGAGGAAGATTAAAGAAAAGTTAAGGAGTGTTGTCTGTTTCCTGTTATTCATTTGCAAAGCCGGAGGAAAAGATCAGGGTGGTGTAGGGAAGACAACTCTTTAGCATGCCCCAAGTACAAAATAAGGGTGAAGATGGCTGTAGCAAGTGTAAATGATCCACTGTGAATGATCAGTAGAAGTCATTTGGATCTGCTTCTGTGATTTTTGCTCAGCGTTGTCAAACTTGAAGTGGGAGGACGGTGGGAAGCTGCAGCTAAACCGTGGGTGACAGTGACTGGCTAGCAACATGCCGTTGCCAACACAACACGCAGTGCGATGACCTTTTTATTTTTTGAATATTTTTCTTCCCATCTTCCTGCTATGATCAGAGCATGTCTCAGCCCCTTTCCCAAGTTCCTGTGCCATACGGTTCCTTCTGTACTTGCCTCTATGGGAAGAAGGGCTTGTTGGACTGGTGCTTGATTGCTTCGTGATGGTCGTGAGTATTGTTTCTCTGTGCTACTGGTTGTCTGGCTGCATGTGCTGGCTGCCATTGATGGGGAAATTTCCAAGTCTCCCTAGACAATGGGTTGTTCTCCTTGCAGGGTTGTTTGTCCTAAGATATGTATATATTTTGGCGGGGGGGATAATTCTAGCATTCATCCTTCTCACACTGGCCCAGGATACTTCCTGAATTTAAGCCCACCCAATATGGTCCATAGCCTGAAAGCCCTTATCGATACGGTACTAATTCTGATATCTATGTGGCTACAGTCCCTAGTCATGCCATGTCTCTTGCTTCATCTTGCTCCCACGGTCCAATCTCTGGGTCATCACTCACCGAAATTTGGCAGCAAGGGCCCTGAGAAGGAGCCCCCTGAAGATTGGCCTCCAGCTTTCCTGGGGCTTTCTGGGCAGGCTAATAGGACAGGGCTGAGCTTTTGCAGCATTTCCTCACAACAGGGACTCGCTGGGGGTGTGGGCACAACTTTGTCAGCCCTGTCTTTGCTCACTCAGCAGTGCTTATTGTTGAAGCACGAGTCTTGTGATGAGCAAGTTCCCATCCTGCTCAGAATGTTCATTTCATTCCCGCAAAAATAAAAAAATAAATTGCCCTGCAATGCATGATCGGGAAGTGGGCAGTGAGGGAAGAGGGAAGGAAAGTCCCATCAAAACTAGATTAAAATAACATCAAAGAATGAAAATAAGTGAATTCAGAGTTTAACTATGAAACTCTCTTTCCTGCTGAGTCTCCAGATACTGCAGGAGCCTCAAAGCCATGATTAGCTTAGCCACCAAAAGCTGCACGGTAGTGTAGGTCAGCTTGCACAGTTACAGATGACATCAAAGCAAATTCCATGTGAAGGACAAGGGCAGGCAGTCTGGCGCTCCATGCGCCTCAACCAACATGGTCAGTAGGGCTTCTTAGGAGCTGCTGTAAAACACACACGCACACACCCCACATCGGTTGCATGTGTCGTTTGAGTTTGCACCATCATTCTGAGTGATGAGGCTGTTCTGCAGGAGCAGCAAGGATGCGGCCATCGCCTGATTCTCCCTCCACCTTGGTTGGGGAGGCGGCCTGGGTCTTGCATGTCTGTGGTGGAGATGCTAAAGAGCGCTTGACAAGGCAGATTGGAGCTGTTTTGTCAGAGCAAGGGATGGATGAATCTGTCCGTGATCTCTCTGCTTGCAGGGCTATGGTTTTAAATACTTTACTTCTGTCCCGAATGCAAAGACATACGTAAATGCTTACAAGAATCAAACTGTGATGAAGATATCTTGCATTTGCACTGGTCAAATTGAAAAGGTACTGCTATTCTCCCTTCCTTCCTTCCTTCCTTCCTTCCTTCCTTCCCTCCCTCCTTCCTTCCCTCCCTCCCTCCCTCCCATGGTCTTTCTTACCCTTCTATCCCACACAGCCAAATTCTACCTTTCCAGGACTTCCCATTCGGTTCCTCAGAGATCCTTCCACCCACTGTGGCTACAGCGAGAAAGGAGAAACCGGCATTAGGATCACAGAGTGAGAATGTGTGCGCGCTTGTGCAAGTGTGGCGCCTGACTGCCCATCAATGTGACCCCTGGGGACAAAAAGTTTGTGCACCAGGGCAGACACTCGGTCTCTCAGTGGGTCTTTGGGCCAGATGTGTAGTTGTGAGTGTGTGAGCCAGAGCCTCCCCTTCTTGCCCGAGGCACCAAAACACGAGACGGGCCTTTGCAATATGGATGGCACGTCACAGCTAGCAAGACAAGGCAACCCGAAAAGCCCTCTAGCAGGCCGAAAGGAAGGCTCTGCTCAGGTAAAGAGCACGTGGATGCAAACTGGAAGCTTCTCCCCAAGCCATCCCTTTCATTCATGCTGCAGGCCCTGCCCTCTCCTGCTGGTGGAGAGCCAGCCAGCAAGACCTGGGTAGCTCATCTCTCCTGTCTCCTCATCCAGGGTGGGGGACTGGGCAGGGCAACACGTCTTGCTCCTTTCCTGATTCCCCTCCTGCCTCTTCCAGAACAGCCCTGCTCTGTGTGGTTAGAGGAACTTTAGGAAACTGGGCAAGACCCTGAGGGAGCCTCAAAGGCTCCAGTCCCCCTTGGGTCCTTCCATCTTCCGTCGTCTCTTCCATGGCACCCTCTCTTTCACAGTCTGATAGCCCAGGCCCTTAACAAGTTGGCAAAGAGCTGGTGCTGCCCCCCTCACTACAGTGAGTAGGCGGGAATTGAAGTACCGCATCGGCAGGCAGGAATTTAGAGCCGGAGACATAAACACAAGCAGGGGGCCAAATCCTGGATTAGGAAGGCGAGAGTCTGCATTGTCATTCAATGCGACAAGCGACCCAGACTGCCAGAGAAACCCAGAAAGCCAACTTTCACGGGGCCCGGTATCTCTCCATTGGGTGGGGAGGTCAACTGGAGAGCCAGTGCAGCAGGTAGAACAGCATCTTCCACTCGCTTTGCGTTTTCTCGGTGAGAATTGTGCCAGGAGGACAAACAGAGGCATGGGAGCAGCAGTGGGAAGGACGAGGGAGAGGCCGCCTTGCTCCAGGGCCTCAAAGTCCTGATGTTGGCACTAGGATCTGGCTTTGAAGAGCCAGAAAAATGGCCAAGCTTAATCTGCGTTCATTCTACTGAGGCATGTTAGTTATACTTCTTACCTGTCTCTCTCTAAAGCATAGACCCAAGTCAAGCTGCAAATTAATATAGCTGAGGGGGCAGGGTTCTTGTTGTTCTTTTGGCACACACTCCTGTCTTTAATTTGCTTTGAGATGCTGGCTTTCACCTGCAAAATGGGAAACCATTTGTGAGCTGGTTGTTCAGCAGAGTGGGTGAGATTACAAGCTCCGGATGACCCAAGGAGCTCACGGCAGGTTCAATTCCTGAGCTCTGCTTTAGAAGGGACTAAAGGTGAGTCTCTGAGCCCTCTCCCATCAAACCGAGCTCTTCGTGTCTCTTAGAGCATCCACGCTGACCCCTAACCGTCCATATCCACTCTTAGTCTATTTCTCCAAATTAGCTCTTCCTTAAGTCCATGGACATGGGAACCATTGCAAATTTCTGGGGAGAAGTTGGCACCAAATTGGTTGCAAGGGTCGGATATACATTCGTAGAGTTCAAAGGCCTGGAGATGCTCAAGTTGAAATTGCCATGCTGGGGATATGAAATCTTTAATCACCAGAAATACCAACTCCTGTTCAGCTGCTGAATTGCGCCCACTTGTAGCTGTTAGTGCGCCTCTATACATATCTGGTGTGGTGTCGGAAAGAACCTGCTTCAGCACATGCGTGTGAAGGGATCTTCAGCTGTGTGATCCTGGAACAGATTTCATGTATCAATCTGCCCTAACCTGGGTCCCTCCCTATATTTTGGGCACCAACTCCTGTGCTTCCTGAGCACTGCTGATTCTGGCTGGGGCTGATGGGAGTTGGAGTCCAAAACACCTGGAAGGATCACGACTGGGGAAGGCTGCCATACAGCTGGTACAGGTGGAGGACCTCTCAAACATTCTGCTGAACAGCTGAGCCCAATCCTCTCTCCCTCATGTGTGTGTTCATTCAGGTGAAAACCCGAATGGTGAGCGCATACGGTCTGAAACATGGGAGGGCAGGCAGGCTAAATTTTGTTTATTCATGAAATTTATATACATTTCTCATTTGAAACAAATCCCAGAAATTAAAAACCATACCTGATCTTCCCCCAATCCCTTTGAGTGCATAGTCCTGGATCTCATGTGGAAATATACTATTGTATTAAGCAAGTGGAGGGAGAAATGTACAGAGTTTTGCACTCTTACCTCGAAACCCAAAGCTCAAAGGCCAGGGGGCTTTGTATTCTTCCAGTTGTAAAGAGATTAATCTGCAGCAGAGAATGTTTTTCTGTGAACGCCAAGCCAAGCCGTTTCCTTCCCAGAACATGCTTTTGGCATCATCTATCGCTTGCTATTTGCTGAAGTTGATTGCATGCCAAACCTTAACATCTTTACGTATTTCTGACTTCGGCAAAACTCCAGCTGCAAATGATGGAAGTTTTGCCCACACAAACACTTCGGAATTAGTCCAAACCCTGTGGATCAGACTGTGGAAAGCTAAATTAAAAGGGCACATCGATGTTTTGGGCCTGAGTGGAAGGGCCCCTTCATAAGTCTTCAGAATAGCCCAGGGGCTGCGTTCTGGCACTTCTTTTCCATGTTGTCCTGGTAATAGACGGAACAAAAGGAGTGACATGACACCAGGAGTAGCCAGTCGGTTTGGTCTGTGGGCACACTGGGAAATGTGGAAAACCATCCTGGGCCCAACCGTCAGATGGTCCCTACGTACTAAGGACAAGGGACTTGCTGAGAGGTAGTTAGGAAAACTTAAGGTAGAAGAAGCCACTTTGGACTGCCTGTTAGAAAATCTAACCCTATTTTAAAATAAACATTCAAGGGAGGAGAGTACCTTGGTGGGCACTGAGGAAGGTGACCTGGGGACCACCGTGTCCTGCACCACAGTTGACCTTCAGGATTGAGGTCAAAGTTGGGGGTGGGGGAAAGGGCTTGCACAGCTCCCTGCACCCACGTGTGAGAGCAGCTTCCAAGGGTAGCCATGGGTAGCTCTTGAGTAGTAACCAGCTGCTGCCCTTGGGGCTGTAGGAGAGGCTCAAGAGGAGAAGCCACGCTAAGAGAAGCCAGAGGCAAGAGAAACGACTGTTGCCCAGGCCCAGCCTGAGGAGGAAGCTCTTATAGTCCTCCCTAGTGAAGACAGCTGATTGTCAGCCTAGATGTGGGCTGCTTGGGGTGGAGCTCCTCCCAAGCCAGGGAAAACTTCCGCCTTGTTCTCATCTAGCTTGCTGCGCTGATCAGAACACGGTGCTTTTCTGCTTGGTCCCACTCCCAGATGGCCAGCCAGAGGATGAGAGCCTTATGCTCCCTCCTTCAGAGAGAGGACATGCCTCATTTGTAACATCCCCCAGATCCCAGGTTGGATCTCCAGTGGCTCCAGACGAGGGGAGACAATACTGAGCTCGATGCACCAGGGCTCTGACCCATGCTTCTATAACTTCTACTCCATTTGCTGCCTCTTTTCAGTACTAGGCTTGGCAGCTTCTGACACACAGGATGGTGTGAGAGTCAAGAGACCCCATGGCAGCCATATGGACAGGACTTTGGAGGTTCTTGGGTAGAGCAACTTTGATGCCCCCCTTTTGGAAAGACTGGGTCCTGAAGCTTAGCATTCTTTCACACAGTACCCAGCCTTTTTGCATGCTTCCTGCAATGCAGGATAAATATGTTTTTGTGACATTACATTTCTATAATGCCTGTAGCCAAAGCTCTCTGGGTGGCTCACAGCATTTAAGTCACCCATCCAGACGTCAACCTGGCCACACCCTGGTTAGCTTCCAAGAAAAGGCAGAAACAGGTCCTTCATATATAGAAGCTATGGGTATTATGTGCCAACCTTCATGTATGGACAGGAACACCCTCTTCTTAATCTCTGAGCTGCTTCTACCACCCGCATCATACAAGAGCCTCTGTAACTATTGACAGAGATGCAGCACCAGTGTCAAATCACAGCAAAATGAATTCTGGGTAGGCTTCTTCTGTCTCTGTTTGTGTTTCGTCTGGCACTGCAAATGCCACTCAAGCTCAAGAAATCACGTAAAACATTCATGTTCTGTCCTGCAGTCTGGCCAAGGGAGAAAAGCATCCAAGCAAACATTGCCCCAAACCCTCTCATCTGCGGTAATGAGTATCAAATGAACAGAATGATTGGATGCCTTTGAAAGAGAGGCAGAGAGAGAGAGCACAAAACAAGACCCTGGAAAGAAGGAAATGTCCACAGGAGAGAAGAAAAGGGCCTGCGCATGAATGGATTTTGGCCAATAAGACTCCACCACATTGTTTGGAAAACACACACATTGTTTTCTATGCTAAGTTTACACTGAGCTTGGCAAGATACGAAACAGGTTACATGGAATCCTGGTTACCCCAAGGTGTTGCCATGATTGTTTGCAGTGCAGTCGGGATTTGGCTTCTGTCAGAGCATTCAAAGAAAATGTTGATCTCTCCTCCCCTCCCCTCCCCTCCCCTCCCCTCCCCTCCCCCCCCTGGGGAGCTGCTGCCAGTCCGTGTTGGCAATGCCAGGTTAAATGGGCCACGCAGCTAAGATAAGGCAGGTTCCCATGCTGTTATGCAGACAAAAGTCATACAGCAAACAGTGAGGGAGAATGCAAAGCTATTTAAAAATAAAAATAGAATTTAAGAAACATAAATCAGATTTTCTTAAAAAACACCAAACCCAATTCTTATTTATTACATTTTAAATACTAAGTTCCTCTTAACAAATAACTAGGTTAATCTTAGCTAATCTGAACAAAGTATGTTAGCTTCACAGTGAATCTCTAAACTGAATTTAAGGGAAGGGCATTGAAGGCCATGGAATGAAGGGGAGTTTTGCTATGGGGCCTGCGCCTGCTGTCTGTCCCAGGAACTGCTACTCCCTTGGTCCTGTTGACTCACCAGCAGACAGAGAAGCCACCTGTGATATTTAGCAAAGCCCTACAGTTCAGTCCAAAGGAAAAAAAAGATGCATTGGCAGCTTTCTGTGGCCCAGCTGGAGCCTTGGGGATCGCAGGAGGAATCCCCCATGGCTCAGCAGGGTGCTGGTACAGCTGTGGAGCACCTCGTAGAGTGGCAAGGTACCCTCTTTCACAGAGGATTGTCTCTAATCAAAGGTACCCTCCATTTGGGGTTACTCTGTCCAGTTCCATTTTAAAGCAAATAAACCAGAAGAACACCCCAGAATCACTGCCCATCCACCATGGATGGCTGGAGAGCAGGCATCTCAGTCAACATCCTGTCCTTCCCAAGCCAGCTCAGTTCTTATAATATCAAAGTCATGGCCTTCTTTATGGAGTTGATCCATCTCATAATTAGACTTTCCCTTGTTCTTCTGTCTTTGACTCTCCCCTAGCACGACTGTCTTCTCCAAGGAGTCCTGCCTCCTCACTGAGGCGCTTGAAGTTTGACAGCCTCAACTTCATCACTTTTGCTTCCAGGGCAACTTCTGGCTTACTTGGGTCTGGGTTCAACTAGTCCATCTTTCTGTTGGGCCAGGATATTTGCAAAGCTCCCCTCAGCAGCATGTTTTGATCACACCACGGTTTCCCCTCTCAGCTTTCTTCCATGCCTTGCTTTCACACCCTTCCATAAGGATCGGATGATCTTGGCCTCGGTCCCCAGAGAAACAACCTTGCACTTGACGATTGCTTTTTGTTTCTTCCTTGCTCCCTTCCAAGTCTCACTCTTCCTCTCTCTAAGGTATAATAGGCATTTCCGAAAGTGCAAATTCCATGCAAATTCCATGCAGATGGGCATCTTCTTTGCTCCTCTTTTGATGATTCGGAAGTGCCCCTCTTATGGCGAGGCAGCAGCTGGTAGCTGGGAGAACTTGAGCAGTGCGGGGGGGGGCATTGCTGGAGGGGCAGGATGGTTTTTCTGGTTGCCCAGGCTGCCTAGGCAGGTGGGGAGGGGGTGAGAGAGAGGGGGCTCTCCTTCTGCCACCCCTCCGAACCTTCCACCTGGAGTAAGCGTCGGAACATGGCCGATGGTGGGACCAGGCCCGCCCGTTACTGTCTAGTCTTCCTTGCAACTATTAGTCCTGGGCATTTCATTTCTCTTTGCTGCTTTGCTTTTGCTTGGGCTGAGCTTTGCACCAGCCCTGTGTTTTTACACTCCATTCCACAGTGTGATTTAAATCACTCTTCCCTGCATGCCTTATTTGACAAAAGGCTGAAGAACAATAATTGTGCTTTTCTTGTTATGAGACAAGCCACTTAAAGCTGATCTGAATTTTCTAAAACATTTCCTAAGGAAGAACATCACCCTCTCCTTATCTCCCCTGTCCAGTGTGAAAGATATATAAAATAAACAAAAATTCTCCTTGTGCTAGGATCAAAAACTGGGCAAGATCAGTTACCTACAGATCGTACTGTGTTTCCCTCCATATCCCTGTATGCCACATTTTTAAAGCACAAATTCAACTCCAAAAACATGGGATGTTTAAGTTGTCCCACTGCACTATAAATATATAAGGAAGGCCAAAAAAAAAAAGGAAAAAAGAAAGAAAAGAAAAGAAAAAAGAAAAGAAAAGAAAAGAAGTAAAAGGTCTCCTTTCTCCAGTGAGCCCTTCATACCGGTTCATTATACAGATATTTGGCTTTAAAGACACATGCAATTTAAATGTAATCTGGAGTTCGGGACTTTTTTTATTACCTCCACAGCTCAATGGCTTTTCAGAGCATCAATGAAACATCTGAATGAACTTTTGCTCATAATGTTTTTCTTCTGCAATGGAATTGATCTCCAAGCCCATGTTGCTTCGTGTGTTATTCCGCTTAACTTTTTACATCTGTTTTGGTGCCTCTTTCTCCTTCCACCCCATCCTGCAACTTTCTGGTTGATTTAATATTCTATCCAGATGAGGGACTGATCCCTTTGTCTCGTCCCTCAGCCATTTCCCAGGCGGAAAGTATAATTTCTAATAAGACCCCGCACCCACCCACCTCCCCTTCTTCCAGCAGATTTCAGGAAACTTCTGGCTTGCTCCGTGTGTCTCTTCCCTGAGGCTTGTTAGCATTGGCCTTCACTGGGAAACCATTTCATAAGCATGGTTTTTGCTTTCGCGTATGACAGGCTTGTCTGGTGCCCCACAGTAGAGCCAAAGTTGTTGGGACACCCCCCCATCTCCAACCCCCTTTCCCCTCCCGTCCCTCCGCTGCTCCATCTCACCCATGTTTTTATTTGCTGTTGTTTGCACAAGCTTGGCTTGCTGTGATTTTTTTATTCTTCCGTGGAGGAAAAGCAAAGCCAGTGAGATAATGATGGCATGAGAAGCGCTCCAGAGATATTTATATAGGTCTTTATCTGTGTGGATCAGTTCTCACAGGGAGAACTTGGAGCCCAATATTCCAGCTCTTTCTCTCCCTCTGCCCTTTGGCTTGCGCAACGTTCAAGGCTCAAGGAGGGCTTTTGATTCTGGAGTGTCTGCTCTGCATATCTAATTATTTCTCTATGATATTCATCTTGAGGTTTAGAGAGGAAGGTTAAAATTGCAACCTTGTTTTATGGCTGTTTTTTACAGTGACTCTGCTGCTTCACTATTTGATAGAAGTAGTTATTTCTGAGAAGCTCTGCTATAGTATAGCCGAAGAGGGCAAGCTGTAATTTTTCCCTCTCTCTCCCTTCTTCTGATCTTGTTGCCAGAGGACTAGAATTTCTACCTTTCTGCCCCTCCATTTTCTTCCCTTTTGAAATACAATACATCAGAACCCACGGCGGCTTGCTAAAGAAATGAGGAGGAGGCTGGTCCCCGTGCAGATTTCCTCCAGGTCTAGTTTGGGTCAGCATTTCATTGCTTAGTAAGGTCCGTCAGACATGTACTTGCCATGGGAGGCTTTTTTGGCAGTTTACTCTCACGCATCTCGAGACCGCATGGTAAATGCATGTCCAGAGCTTTGCTATGTAATTACCGCCATAGCCAAATGGAGACTGGTGTCTGGAGGACGAGCGAGCAGAAGACCTCGGAATTAGGATGCCTTTATGCCAACAGACTTGCTAGCAGGGTGGCCACCTAATGCCTCACTAAAAAAGGGATAAAACAGGATGCAGGAACACACGGGTGTGCATTAAATGTGTGTGGGCTAGTGTATATGCATATGTGCAAGTACACGTATAGCAATCGATAAATGTATAGAAATAAATCCTATAATTGAAACAGGAAGGCATTTCACAACACCAGGGGGATCTAAGGCTAGGTAATCCATCTAGTCCACAGGAAAAGTGTTGACAGGTGACTTTGAGGCCCTGTTTCTCCTTTCTCATGATGCTTCCTTATCTTTAAGGATTCTTTATCTTTATCTTCAGATTTATCTCCTTCAAATGGAGAACACCTTCAAACGCAGAGCTCCCCATGACAGCCCTTCAAAGAGAGGACTGTCCTCTTCTGGAGAGGACACAGGGCCACCCTACTTGCCTGTCAGTTATAGCATCCCAAGTAATCTGTTTGTATATTCCTGTTTAATCCCCCCTCCCTGACCTCTGAAGTTTGAGATTGTTTACCTAAATTTCGGAAGCAGTACAAACTTCAGAATGAAAGCACACTGTAAAACACCGCACAGAAAAACATTCAGGACAGTGGCACCAAACCGATTCTCAGCACGATCCGATGCACATCTGCTCAGTCCTTGATTCCATTGAATTCAATGGGGACTTCCTGCTAGGAAAGGGTGTCTCCTAGCAGCACTCAAGTGATAAGGCACGTTGCAACCCCACCAACGAGTCCACATCTTCTCGGCTGGCATCTGAAAGGCATGGAAGTAGGTGCCAGGCAACCTGGGTGGGTGTTTCCCACACTCAGGAGAGCCACCAGAGAAAAGGCCCTGCTTATGGTAGTGATCCATGAGGTTCTGGTCCAGGTTTAAGGTTCTGGTACTGATGCATACACAGCTTTGGACCAGCATACCGGAAAGAGTGCCTTCTTCCTTACCGACCTGCCCAGTCACTGAAGTCAGCTGCGGACATTCTCGTGGCGGCTCTGTGTGGACCTATGACCTGATTGGAGTCCACCAGGAGCAGAGTCTTCTGTGCGGTGGCCCCACTTTTATGGAATTCTCTGCTTCATAAGGTCAGGCAGGTTCAGACCCTGTGTTGTTTTCAGCACCTGCTGAAGGCAACTTTGCTTCAGGGAAACCTTTATCGCTGAACAGCCACAGTTTGAATGTTAACTTGTTTTTAATGCTTTCTTTTTATTCTTTTATGGTTCGGTGTTCCAGAACCTGTGCAAATCTGGAGCAGTATGTGAGGCTATAAATGAATGAAGGCTATTCAGGTGGGTGAGAAATCAATGCAGGGACTCACCTCCAGGCATCTATGGCCTGGGCAGAGCAGAGGTGCAGGTCATTGATGACTGTGGCAGATTTTGCCGCCCTTTTCTTGGGCCAGGCGAGATCTTCGTGTGGAGCAGGCCCATGTAAGAGGATCACTTTGGTGAATTCGGCCAGGGGTTGGGTGGAGAGTGATGCTCCATGGATCTCTCCCTGAATCACTCCACCAAAGTGTTCTTGTTCATCTGAGTCCTACAGGCAGTGACTGTACCAAGTCGGCCTTTTGAGCATAGCTGCAGAGTGGTTGAAGTCCTCAGCTTCTGGAAGGGGATCTAGAGGGTGTGCGGTGCAGGGTGTGTGAAGAATAATACACAGCCTGAATATCACTTAGCGCGAAGGTCTTTTGATTTACAGAGTGGCTTTGTTGCTGCCCAGAGCTACTTCTCCCTGTGTTAATATTATCTTTACAGTCCTAAGAAGAGATTAGCTGTCCCTGACCCTTGAGCGGATCATTAGAAAGATAGATCTTCTTAACAGCTATTATGCTGATTTGAAAAAAAGAAGAAGAAAGTCTGCTTTCTATTTTATGTTAACATTAGGATTATTCTCTGTGTACAAACACCCTTGATGCCTGGAGGACTATTAAGGAGTGAAAGAGCTCAGATACGGGGAGGGGGAAACCCGGCACAATTAAAATGATGAAATCTTATTCAAAGCGGGGAAGAGATATTAAGAAATAATCGTCCAAAATGCTTTGTTTTCTTAACAGTGTTATTCTCCTTTCTTACCACCATTAAGCTTGAATCCTCCTTCGCATGTCCTATTTTTGCAAGACGCATCTCACCGGCCTGCACTTTGCCTTCTTAATGGGACACAAGCACCTTGTTCTGGATGAGTTCCTACTCGTTTCTGTTCTTGTTATTATTCTCGTGCAGGCTGGTCAGCCGCTGCACCTTTCATACCCTGGCGCAGCCATCAGTAGGAATATTTCATTGGAACAAAAGGGTGAACAATCACCAGGGTCGTCTCATGAAGCTGCTTGGTGAGAGATGCAGGACTAGATGCATCCTTGATCTGATCTGGCATGGGCCTTCTGATGGTCTCAGGATTGACCACTAAAACGGGTACCCTCCACATGTGTTGGACTGGAATGCCCAGAATTTCCAGCCAGAATATCCTACAGCAACATACCTGGGGCAGGTTGGGCTTGGCTTGGCTTGGCTTGGCTTGGCTTGGCGGGATATTTCAACATGGTTGAGTTCCCATCAAGATACCTATCTGTTTCTGTACAGCAGTGGCTTTTGGATGTTCCACCTTGAAGGAAGCTTATCCACATCGAGGATGTGGTACAGAGAATCCTGAAACATGCTTTAGGGCAGGAGCCATATCACGGTGCCCTGCCTCTGCTTTGCACTTCACCTGTTGGCCAGCTGCCTTGCCTTTCCCATCCCACCCATGACAGTCATTTCATGGTGGTGCCCTGGATGGTTTCTCACCTTGCCAAATGTACCCACAGGTCTCCAAACACCACCTGCTCCTGTCCCAGGTAAATATTACATGCCAGATACTGCCAGGCCTAGATGTGATGGAAAACCATAGAAGCTGTTGGGTTGGCTGGGATTGTTGGTCGACTGATACACAAGGAGGACCAAATGTCCTCTTGGAATGAGAAGGTAAGGTAGTTTGACACCACAACTCTTTCTCCCTGCATGGTCTTCGAAGCCCAAGGACCCAACTTTTCAGGGTAGGTTAGGTCTTGAGTTCTTCACACATGGTGAACATGTTCCCACATTGCAGTTCTTTGGATCCATACCCTTCCCAGCTGATCAGAGGATACTATGCACTTATGACCAAATGAGTCAAGGTTTCACTAACCACATATTCCTCTTGGCTGTTGAGTAATCTAGGGGTTAGTAGAGATCGCTGACATCAAGAAAAGGGATCCCCATAGGTTTCAATTAGGAAACGTGGAAAACAGTGTGTGCTTTCCCATGATTATGGAGCTTGAATTAGAATATTGCTAGGTTTAACTTATTGTAAAGAGGAGTAGAGTCATGGCAGTTTGACCTGTTTTACTAGTTACAAACTTCATGTCCAAAGTGGTAGTTTCCTGCAGGTGCTAATCTGCTTGCTATTTTTATTTGCAGACTAGATTCATATGTCACTGATCATGTTTTAACATGTTATCTAGGCTATAGGTTGTTTTTTACAGTTTCCTGCAGACTAGGCATGATTTAATTTTGCGTATGAGTGTGGGAAGGTCTAAGCTGCAGATGCTGCTTAGGGAAGGCACTGAGAGACAAAGCTGTGAGTAGAACCACAAGCCAGCAAGGAGTGGAGTACAATCACCTCCTTGTGTACTCTGTATGATTGTGTTAAGGGTGGCCATAGACCTGGAAGAGGGAATTACTTAGCGGCCAGGTGGTTCAGGAGATGTATGAGGGGAAGCAGTGTACCATCCCAGTAATGCATCCAGTTTGGTTGGGGTTGTGTTGAACACCTTAGTTTAAGATCGGCAAGGAAGGGCCTCCTCATTGACCCACCTGTGAAAGCAGCTGGATGGTCAATCACAGAGAAGAAGGGCAGGTTTTCAGTGGCCATAATAATAATAATAATAATAAGTAGTAGTAGTTGCCATCAGGGATCCACTGGCTCCATCATTACAGACTTTAAGAAGGCCCTGAAAACATGGAATATTACTTTGCCTCCTTGCTGTTTTTATTGTTGCTTGGATTGCCAGTGTGGTGTCATGGTTAAGAGCAGGGGACTGGGACTCAGACAATCTGGGTTCGAGTCCCCTCTTGGCCATGGAGCCAACTGGGTGACTTTGGGCCAGTCACAGACTCTCAGCCCAACCTACCTCACAGGGTTGTTGTTGTGGGGATAAGATGGAGGAGGAGAATGATGTAAACACCTTGAGCCCTTTGTAGGAAAAAGGCAGGATATAAATAGTAATATATATATATAAATAAGATTGTGTTTTTAAACCCATCTTCATTGGGTTTTTGTTGTTTTTATGGCTTTCTGAGGCCTGGTTTTATTCTGTTGGAAGTGGCAGCAAATGGTGAAGCCTACTTGTGTCTATAGCCTATAGGTCTTCCAAGTTAGAGGCTGTTCTGGAATGAATTTGCCAAGCATTCCGAGCATGGAAGATGGTATTAAAGGTCTGAAAGACAATAAGGGCATATTTCATTTAACAAAAAAACACTGTAAACTGCTCAGAGAGCTTCAGTTATTGAGCACTATAGGGAAAAAATAATTTGAGAGCTTGTTGAGGGCTTTCAAAGTTGGTGAGATATGATCACTCTGGCAAATCTTGTAACTTGCCGTGAAGAGTAAATATTTGGTTTCGCCCTGATGAAAAGTTCCTTTTTAAAAAATTGCCCAGATGGCACTCCAGTGATAGATACAATCTAGTTAAATGGTGTTTGAAGACTAGTCATGTTATGAAATATTATGTGAAGGGGTGCTTGTGACCTTTCTCAAGGAGCATTGCTGATTGGAAGTGGCTGCTGCATTTCCTTTCCTGCCCTTCCATTAGCTATCAATGCAAGTAGATGTCACCAGACTGGGAAGAAAGGTGAATTCTGCCCAGTTGGGTTGTAACTCAAGAAAGTGAACAAAAGCTAGTAATCACCAAAGAACATTGTATGAAAAAGATCTAAGTGTCCTATGAGATACAACCCTTTTGTACTTCAAGTGGGAGGGCTGATAGAATCCTTATCCTTGTTGCTTATGCACACATGGACTGACTGTCTACCTACACTCTCATGCACGCTTGGAAAATCATGTGATGGAAGCACACTACCACTAAATCAGGGGTGGGAACCTGTAGGCCCAAGCCTGTGGAGGACGTGTTTTCCATCAGCCCTCATTAGCAGGGCTAATGGTGGACAGTCAAAACACTTGGAGGGCCACATGCTGCCCACCCCTGTTGTAAAGAGTGTGGATGGGGAGGACACACTGGCCTACGTCGAATATTCTATACGCGGTGAATATAAGGCACGAAGCTAAGCCAGAAACCTTCACTCCGTTATGCTAGCTTGACACAGGGAGGTCTTACTTTACTCAGATGGCTGTGAATGAAACATACTCAGCATGTAGCATGAGAAGTGCTGTAGTCCAGAAAGGCCTCTATGAGTCATATACGATCGGCAGCAGATGCCCTTCTCTGGGAACCCTCCGTAAGGGAGATAAGGAGGGTGAGTACCCGGAGAAGGGCTTTCTCGGCGGTGGCGCCCCGTCTATGGAATGCGCTCCCCAGAGAGGTCTGCCTGGCGCCATCATTATTTGCTTTTCAGCACCAGGGGAAGACCTTTTTATTTAAAAGCTATTTTAATTGTTAATTATAAATTGTATTTATTGTATTTTAACTTGGTTATTCGAGATGGGCCAGTTTTAAATAGTTTTAAAATTATTTTTGTTGGTAGTGTTGTGAGCCACCCCAAGGCTTTGTTGCAATGGGGGCGGCATACAAATGTTTTAAATAAATAAATAAATAAATAAATATGTTTGCTTTGTCAGCCATTCTGTAAATCTGCTTGAAGGGTGGGCTAAATTCTCTGCAGTAAATTCCTGTAATAACTCACCATAACTTTATAACATGCTCCGAGCATCTTCTAAGAGCAGTGGAAGATGTTTTCCAATGGTGCAGCTCTGGGCAGGACAGTATGAGGACCTAGTTCTGCTCTTTGTCCGTGTGTAGTAATTTTGGCAGTGCTCTTGTAGGACAACAACAAATCATAGCGCCGTTCCTCCTGGTTTGGTGGCAAAGGACTGAATTCCCACAATGGCTTCTTCTTAGGAAGCCATGCCTTGTATGGAGCGAGATTAGGAGTCCAGCTTGTTAGGTATCAGCCATATTATCTGGCAGTAAAGGCCCTCCAGGGGTCTTGCCAGCACAACCTGAAACCACTGGGGATTGGACTTGGAATGCTTCTATTATGAACTCAGTGAAACCCTCACGGACTTCTCTGTCTCAAGCATTTTCCCATTGGTTGCAAGATCATTTGGCTTGCAGCCAATGAGACAAGGCATGAGCTATAGCCTTACTTGGCTCAATTCCAAATGATGCTACAAGCCAAGAGGATGGGCAACACAGCCAATGGTGAAGAATCATGGGAATGGTAGGCCAAGACATCTGGAGGTCCACAAGTTGCCAACCCCTGAAACAGAAGACACCTTTGGAAAGAGCATTGCCCTTTGATGTCTCTTTCCATAATGGACTGTCCTCCATAAAAACCAAAAAAATGGCTTCATGTCTGCCCCACACTAGCCTCTGGGTGGCCCTAACCCTGTCGTGGCCCCTAGACCCTGAAAACAAACCAAGTCTGGCTTTGAGTGGGGCCACTACCAGCACATCCTTTCATCACACTGTCCAAATCTTCAGGACTCGAACAAGAAGAAGCTTTGTGTCATCAAGACAGCTTACGAAGTCTAGTGTGCGTTTTGGAATGCATTGGATGCCTTCGAAAAAAAGTTTTGTCTCTGTCTTCCCCCCTCCATGGCCCGCCCTGTTAACTGGCTAAAGAATAATACCTTTGCTGCCAGTTGAAATATGTCGCTCATGTAACAGGAAGGGTTTGTCAACTGTTCCCCTGCTTTTCATTAGAGCTGTGGAGGTTTACGCAAGGCAATTCTCAGGGGAGGGGACTGAAAGTTCTTTGAAGTCCTTTGTGGTGGTTGTCTAATCTGGGGAAAGAGGATTACTTTCTTTCTGCCAGGAGCACATGACAGTTTGGTAATTAATGAGCATCATAAAATTCTCTTTTACCATTAGATACCCATTAGAAAACCTGGGACGGTTGTCATCTCAGACAAAACCATGCAGATTCTCAATTTATCCCGACATCAAAGGGAATCTCCCACTGTCTTATCCTGAATGCTCTAATTGTGTTTGCATTTGGCGTGGTTGGTGCTGAATGTGTCTGAGACGAGAGTTGGTGTAAGACGCAGGTCCCCTGATTCGATGCACAGCCTGAGCCCTTGCGGATCTGCAAAGGAAATGAAAAAATGGAATGGAATGAAACAGCACCCTAAATGTTGGGTGAAGTGCCTCCGCGGCTTGAAGTACCCCGCTTCTCTTCCTACTCTGTCTGACTCTGCACAGCATTTTATTTTGCTTTCAAGAGCATGGGAATTAATTCCACACCCTCTGCAGCATTGTGGAGCAGGGGTGGGGGCAGACAAAGAAAGAAAACATTATATCGACTTTCCCTTTATTGTATTGTATTACAAATGTCTTGTGTTCTGGATATCAGTCCATTTTTCAGCTCAGAAAGCCTCCTGGGTCATCTTTGGGACATAATTCTGAAAGTACAACATTGCTTCCTGCCTTTTAATATGATAGTGTGCGTGTGTTTTCCTGCTGAGACAGTTGAAAAGTCTTAATCTGCAGAGTTTCGTTCTTTGTGTTGGTGTATTTTGTGAAGCTGGGAAAAGATGCCATTTCTTTCCAGAAAGGAACCGGAGGACTTTTCTTCAACAAAATTGGATCTCCCTTAGAAACAGGAAGAATAGATGGGTCATCTATTTTGTATATCCTAACTGTTATGACTGCCTCCCCCCTTCTCCCCCCCCCCCCCCAAGGTCAGATATTTATCCTAGGCTCAGAATCTGCACTGAATTCGGAGACGGAAGTCAAGGCAACATAAGCTTCTTTTCGATATAAGAGGCTGGTTCTAGCAAGCGCTGCTGTAATGAAAAATATGCCTTCAAAGCAGTTTTGCTTTTACAAGGAGAGACATGCCAAGTCAGGGTTGCTTTGCCTGTTTTTCGTGGAACTTTGTCTACATAGTGTAGAATGTCAGATGGGGATGCTAATTCTTATGCAACTCCGGCTTGATGTTGTGTAATGAGGTTGTTAACACGCTTTCGCCTATTTGCACCGAGCTAGCAAGCACGCACAAAGGGGTGCAGGGAAGTGCCTTATGTTGTAGCACTGTATAATCGGGCTGGCGGTGACTTTTCGGGATGACGGGTAACATTCTCTCTAGATCCTTCCACTGGAGATTCCATAGAAATTTGAATCGAAGTGCTTCCCCAGGCAAAAGAGGTGCTTGGTTGCCATTGGGCTTCATTTCTCTCCCTGTATCGCCAGTTTTAGCCCTGAGATCTGAGCCTGTCACTTGACTTGGTGACCAGAGAGACATCAAGCCAGGATTCAGCTATGCACTGCCAACCAACTCTGGCTGAAGAGTGGAAGTGCAGAGAGATCTGCTGGCTGCCCCCCACGGAAAGTTCCTCGCCATAAGAACAGTGCCAGCTTCAAATGCCTTTGAAGGCTTCTGCTTAACTCCCTCCCAATGGGTCCCCTACCTCAGCAAGTCTACCTCCTCCATGCCGTCGCTGTCATTGGCTCTTGCTTCTCCTCTTCTTTCTCATCGCTGCTTCCACGTGCTCATCTGGCAGCTGGAGGGCCAATGAGCAAGTAGCCCATGGTGTCCACTGCTCTTTCTCTTCACCACCACCACTTCCAGGGCCAGGACGAGAAAAGCAACCGGGAAGAGGAGGAGCAAGCACCGAGGGATCTTGTCCGTGGGCCCCTGATGGGGTGTGGGGCAGGTGCCCAGCCATGCTTACCTTTGACACTGGTCCTGAGGAGGAGGCCAGAGCAAGGAAGTCCAAGCTAATCCATTGGTCTGAGCAGCTTGGAGAACTGGTAATGTTGAGTAGAACGTTGCCACTGGCTGTAATATATTTCCAAGGACTCCAGTGTGCCCAGAGAGTGGGCAGCTTTTCTATATTCACTGGAGTTTCCAGGTTGTCATCAAGGGCAATCCAACACTGCAGGAGTCCAGTCTTAAATGCATGCAGAGAGTAGCAATGGACAGTGTAATGTTTCATGTCTGTGCACATACTACCATGGTTAAATATTTCATCAAGGATTTTGGCATGGTTGTCCTCCAGTGGATTGTGTGCGAGGTTGGGGTGTTACTGCCTGAGCTGAAGCTCATGATGGTACCCATCCAGTTCTGCATACAGAAGCTGACAGGACTGGCAGCCAAATCTTAACAACATCTGCCTGTTTGCAGCAGGCTAGTAAGAGATACCAAGCAGGTTTCAGGTGCAACAGGTGTTTCCTGCAAGAGGAGACTGGCCAGAAGGATAAGGCTGAGCATCTGCCACTGCCTCCGTGCCTCTCAGGGTCTCAAACCCGATGGAAGAAATTCAGTGCATTCGCCTGAATGTGGTTCACAATTAAAGTAACTGCCCTTCTGTGCTTGGTCTTCTTTGGCCCATTTTAGCATCTAAAGAGCAAACAGTGAAGATGTGCAGAACGTGTTTACTCAGAAGATAAATCTCACTGAATGTTGTCAAAAGTTAGCATGCATTGGATTGCAAGCCAACTCTCTTCACCCCATCTTTTTAAATTAATTTTCATTTTTCATTTTTATTATTCTATTTTATTATTGCATTCATTCATTCATTCGATTAATGAATTGCTTTATAACCAAAGTTCTCAGGATGAATAAAACCCAAAAGAATGCAAACCATGATAAAAATAAGTAAACACATTAAAGTATTATTTGAAAAGCAGCAAGAAAAGCATCATCATTGAAAGAAATAGACAACTGAACAGCTAAAAACTGTAATTCATTTTAAAATGTAGCCCTCATAAATATTAAAAAGAAGCAAGCAGAAGTTTAAAAGGCCTGGGAGAGGAAAAAGGTACTTGCATGGTACTGGAATGTCAACAAAGTTGTAGGTGCCTGGTGGACTCTCTAATGAGACTTCTCTCCTCATTTCACAATTTGGGGCCTCCACAGAAGCAGCCCCACAACTGGTTGTCCGTGTGGAGCGACACTTGAAAGGCCTTAACAATTATGTATCTATGTATTTCCTTATTAAATTGAATGCGTATCTATACCGCCCAGACCTTGATGCCTTGTGGGTGGTTTGATGAATTCACGGTACGGTCAGGAAGAGATATTGTATCCGCAAGCTGTGAGGAGTTTTGTGGGTTAAATGTAGCTTCAGCATTTTGAAATGGGCCTAGAAATAACGCAACCTTTGTGTAAAACAGCAGCAGACTGCCACAGCTCTGAACTCTGGGGAAATCCTCCAAGGACATGCTTTGAAATGATGATGGATTGCTGCCCCACAGCTGGCTGCAGAGTGGGGGAGTCTCAGGGCGATGCCGTCTAGTTGGCCTCTGGTTCAGCCCACTCCCCCTTTCCGTCCTAGAGCACTCTGTCCTAATAGCTGAAGTGGGGACAAAATGAGCAAAAGCCCTGCTATAATACGGCTGCCAAAAGCTTGACGCTCAAGAACAGCTTTAGACTTAAGGTGGGATTCCTGATCTGATCAGGAAACCAAGTTCCCAGTCTTGGTTCCTCAAGTGCGTTTTGGACACGCTTCCCTGTACAGAAGATTGTTCCTTTTGAGTCTTTGGCTTAATCCTTTTGTTTTACTCTCGTGTGCTTCTAGCAAACTGCCTGTGTGATCCCTCCCGCTGCCCCAAATTGTGTACGTAAATAATAGGTTATAAGAGCATCTTGTAAAGACACCATCTTTGTAATCCCTTTGGGGCTACCTAAATGTTGCATGAATTTCCTGTACATCTGGATTAACTGCAGATGTTCTTTTGATTGCACACCTGTGGCATACCTACACTCACTGTTTCCTGACACTCATCTCCAGGGTGTATCCTGCTTGTCTGTTGACACAAAACCAACAACAAGTCTTCTAGAAGTCTTAGAGAGCTGGTGGGGTATGATGGTAAGAGTGCTAGATGGGAGAACTGGGTTCCAGTCCCCACTTGGCCATGAAGCTCTCTGGGTGACTTTGGGACAGTCACTCATTCTCCTTCCAGCCTATATCACAGGGGTATTGCTGTCAGGATACACACGTTAGCTATAAATTCAATGCAGCCTTGAATTTACAGGAGCTGAGCAGGGCTCCGGCAGACAGGGCGTTTCGACATGGTTTCATTCATGGGGTTCCCATAAATTCAAGACAACTTGAAAGCACCTAACAACACAATAAATTCAACATGATGATGATGGTGGTGGCACCTTGAAAGATGGAGGGAACCATCCGGTGGCTTCCTGGTAGCACTGTGAATGCAAAGGATTATGGGTGTCCAATGGAAGGTGGGAGCAATGCAGAGGTTGGGAGTCCCACTGCCCTCCCCGTGTCTTTCCTGTACTGTGAGAAAGAGAGGCTGGGACACCACCACTACTCTTCGGAGGGCGCTTTGCCCTGGGTCCCCTCCCAGGACGCCCCCTGCACTGGCTCAGGAGATGACGCTCTGCCATCTTCGGAGCTCAGCCAGCAGCACCAGGCACGGGGTCTGAGGAACGGCCCTCTGAGCTTAAAGTCACAGCTTCAGCCACAGGATGCTTTTCTAAGGTTGCGGCAGGACTGTGGGAAGCAGGACAGTGTCTGGAGGCTGCAGAATTGCATCCCAAGACATTTTTTCCTGTCAAAAGCATTTTTTTAAAAAACAACCTAGAGCCAGAAGATTGGTGGTATCAGCAGCCAGTGTGTTGTGAATGACCACAGCGACTGTCACGTTCTGCATTTAATTCCGTCATGTTTTATCATTTCCTCCTCCCCACCCATATGGACTATGTCTGGTCTAGCTGATGCATCCAACCCAGTGGACTGCCATTTACAAAAGCTTTTTTCGGAATACATGTGCTCGTTTTTAAACTGTCACAGCTTTATTGTTTCCGCGTGGTGGAAACTGAACTCTCCATGGCCAGGGTTGGCTTTTCTACTCAGCTTCCCCTCCTTTCTCACATACAGTTTTTAAGTAGTGCTTGGACATTTTCCCCAGCATGGCCTCCAGCTGCCATCTTGACCACTGGGACTGCTCATTGCATTGTGGGAAGGAATGGGGCATTGTGGGGAAACCAAGATAGCAGCTGGAGAGCTCTGTCTCTCCTACTGTTGCTGAGTGGTCAACATTTTCCAAGAAAAAGGGAAGGGAAGAGGAGCAAAGCTACCTGAGCTGCAAAGACAACTGGAATAATAGAAAAATATACCAATTACAAATAAATAGGAGAGTGGAAGCACAAAAGTGGAAGACAAAAGAGATTAATGTTGCCTAGGTCTCAAAGACATGAGCCGGTTTGATTGTTTTAAGAAGGCAGCATCTACAGGTCTGAATAGAAGGGTGGGCGAGCTTCACACATGCAAGCTATTGCATGCTTTCTCAACCCTAAAGGACTTGCAGTTGGATGTGTGAACTGACGGCAGTCTGGAAGTTGCAACTATGCTAGTTTCCCACAGGTTTTGTCGCCATGCAGTGCTTCTGTCATCAGTGACAGACAGGCGTGTTTGAATTGTTCCTACATCCGCTGTCGGGAGATCAAAGCAATTAGAAGGATTTCCAGCCTCTTGTTTACATGCCTCCCTTGGTCTTAAATCACATACACGAACTTGTGCTCACACATTTACTTTTTTCCCTGGCTAAAATGGAACATTTAACACTTGCCCTGTGATGAGCATTCCTTTCCTTTCAGAGCAGAGCAAACGGTTCATGGAGAAGGAGGAAGAAAACACCCTCGGAGCATTGTTTTTGGACACAAACATACACAAGTTATTAGAACCTAAGATCAAAAGAGATGTCCTACTGTTCTTTCAGCACTTCCATTGTGCTTGTATACCAAAGCCTGGTAAAGAGTTAGATCGGGAAAGGGGGGAGAAAAAGGAAACCCTTTGTACAAAGATACTTGTCATGGAGAGAAGCTCATAAAAGGTGATGTGAGAAAAGACACCAGGTGGAGTATAAACCACCCTTATTGTTAAGAAATGCAAATAATACCCCCTCATCTATATTAAAACTTTCTCCCTTGTCATTTCTTTAGATGCTAAAGGATTATTGAAGTCCTGGAACTGCTGGGTTTTTTTCTCCTCTCTCTCCCCCCTCCGCTTTCTTTTGTTTTCGATGTAAAATACTGTGCGTGATTACTGGGGAAAGTTAGTTTTTTACTTCCTCAGCAAATAAGTTAGGGGAGGAAATCTCATTTCAGCAAAATACTTGCAGGAAGGGGGAACAAACTTGAAAAGAAACATTTTTCTTTCCTTTTTAATAAATTGCCCTGGAGTTTCTGGCTTTTTAACTAGCACATCCTACAAATGATCTGATCGGATCAATGGCCTGTGTGACTTAGGGTGAGCTCCACCTGCAACACGGGTCTCCTTTGTGATTGAATGGGGATGATGCCAAGCCAAAGCAAGTCTTCTGTTTTGGTCAACATTTTCAGCAGTGCTGAAAAGCGACACCGCCTTGTCTCCCTGAGGGTATTTTAGCATCCGTGTGGACACTTTCTCCCGTTTGTTTCAAGGGCTCTTGGGTGCCCCAACTCCATTCAGTCAGAACTGCTTCGCTTGCCGTAAGAAGCTGGATGGAGCTGCTTGTCCTGGTGAACCCTCTGAATATTTGGGGCATGTTGTGCATTCTCCATAGCTTCCCGTTTTGTGCAAACTCGGTGAGGGTCAGTTGTTGGAGTGGTTGACAAGCTGCCCAGAACTCTTAGACTGTTTTAGGTACAGGTGCCTTGACAGCCATCCCAATATCACTCCTTTGTTGGGTTCACATGTAAAGAGAAGGCGCAGCATGCATTCCCACTGTGCCCCAAAGATTCAGAATGGTGTCCACCATGGCACCAAGAGGCCCTACATTGACTTCACCAATGAATCAGGCCTCTGTGAGATCATTCCATTTATTCTGTGATCTCTGGTTGGGATCACCTTTTGCAGTTCGTCGTCGTCGTCGTCGTCGTCGTCGTCGTCGTCGTCGTCGTCGTCGTCTTCTCCTTCTCCTTCTCCTTCTCCTTCTCCTTCTCCTTCTCCTTCTCCTTCTCCTTCTCCTTCCCTTCTCCTTCCCCTTCCCCTTCTCCTTCTCCTTCTCCTTCTCCTTCCCCTTCTCCTTCGTTGTCATCGTCATCATCCTCCCCTCCCCTCCCCTCCCTCTCTTGGCTAGTCTAAGAGCCCCAGGAATGTCTTTGCAAACCATCAGAGAACCTAGTCTTCAGTAGATACTGTCGGATGCTCTGCTTGTTCGCAGTGGTGTGGTGGTAAAGTTTGAAGAGCAGGTGCTCATCGTGTAGTGCTGTCTCCAGGGTCTGGGGGGCCCTTGGGCAAGACACCATCCATAGCTCCTCCCTTAGTGAATTGACTTGTTGACCACCATTGTCACCAGCTGTTATTGCTCCTCCTCGTTGCCTTCATTGCCCCTGCTCCCCCTGCTCACTACCACTCTTGCCTGGATCAGAATAAAAGGCAGGTGTACCGAGGCTTGGTTGCAAGGGGGTGGCATGCAAATTTGTAAATAAATAAATAAATAAAGTCCTCTGGACTTCCTCTGGACTTTTCTCAGAGGGTCCCTGCTCTGGTGTGGACCATTGTAGGTCCCTGATCAAATCAATCCTTGGCAGTGGTCTCTCATCACAGCCACATCCTCAAAGAGAGTCCCGACATTCAACCAGTTCCAGCAGTTTTCATCTCAACCAGGAGCAGGTCTTTGAAAAGCTAATGGGTCTAAATGGCCAGTGCAAGGCCAATGCAGCCTTAACTACTATGCATCACAACAGGGACAAAATATTCTGTTGTTGGGAAGAGCCATGCCCCCTCTGCCTCCAGTCACTGTGAGAATTGCAGCTCAGTTCAGAGGGAACAAGGAATTCTTGGAATTCTGAGTGACTAAACTGTGCCAGCATCCTGTTTCCAGCAGTGGCCAGACAGATGCTTCCAGGATGCCCACAGCGGGGCATGTGAAGGCCCCCAGCCGGCACAGGATCTTCCTATTGTAGGAAACATATTCTGATGAATCTATTTTTGGCCATGGCCACCCAAGCGTGGTTTCCTCATGTCTTTTCCCCCCATTTTGAAGGTTATTCCATATCACAATGTTACTGTCTTTGAAGATTATCCTATCAGTTCCTGGGAGTTTAATCTAATCAATGAATTGCTTGAAACTTCTGCAATTAACTGACAAAGGCGACTTTGCTCAGGTGACAGTCCTGCTAATGAGATTATTGCTGGTACATTTTTCTGCCTGAGTGAGTCATGAGTCAGAAAATACCACAGTCGTCCTCTTACTCCAGACAGCATGTACCTAACTCTTGGGTTACTAGATGGTGTCAGAGGAACAACTGGGTTTCCTTTTTTTATTGCAAATGGGTGTTCTTGAGGTCTCTTCTTGGCGCCCTCAATGGAAAACAACATTCCATCTTTGTTCTGTTTGTCTTTGGGGGACGAGAAACAAATGCCATCTGCTGAATTATCTTTTCTATAGTGTGTTTCATATAATTGGGGAAGCTCTCCATGATAAAGTTTAGGAATCCTAGTTTTCCGTCTTCATTTTTCTGGCATCAGGGCATGGTCTGGAAGCACAGCATAGAGTCATACAATTGGAAAGGACTAGGTCCAATCTCTGCTCAATGCAGGAATCAAGTCTCCCATCCAGATTCTAACCAGGGCTGACCCTGCTTAGCAGCCAAGATTAGACAGGATCAGGCACTTCAGGCTATATGGAAGGCTCTGTTGAATATCTAGAAGATCACTAGGGAACCACCTTGAGCTAGGCCGGCCACTTGAAATCACTCCCAAAGAATAAATGCATTGCCACTCCCCAAAAGGGACAAAAGATGATGCGGTTTGCATCTAATATCCATATGCTAATGTATATGTAAAGATATGAGTTTAGGAATGGCTACTAGCATTTCAAGGGACTGCAGGTGGCGCAGTGGTTTAAACCGCTGTGCTGCTGGGCTGGTTGATCGAAATGTCGCCGGTTCGAATCTGCACACGGGGTGAGCTCCTGTGCGCCGTCCTAGCTCCTGCCAACCTTGCAGTTCAAAAGCATGCAAATGCAAGTAGATAAAAAGGTACCACTTCGGTGGGCAGGTAACAGCGTTCCGGGCACCTCGGTGTTTAGTCATGCCGGCCACATGACCACGGAGACTGTCTGCGGACAAACACTGGCTCCCTCGGCCAGGAAACGGAGATGAGCACCGCCCCCTAGAGTCAGGCATGACTGGACGTAATGTCAAGGGGAAACCTTTACCTTTTACTAGCATTTCAGTAGAAATCTAGTGTGGAGGAAATGGTTGCCTTGCGTACAGTCTGCAGAAAGCCAGGTATGTCTAGCAGCAAGCTTGTAACAGTGCACGTTTGTTGTGTTGTGGTGCAGTGGCATGTTTGCTGGTTAGGGCAAAGGGACTGAACCTCGTTTAGCAGTGGGCCTAGTTTAATTGTGAAGAAGCTTCATTTCCCATGGGTGGGAAATGAAGCTGATGTCAAAACTGATGTCAAAAGTGGGTGGGGCAAAGAGGCAGACCCAAAATATCAGTTTGGTTCAGCTTAACAACCTTGCTGCCAGAGACGAAGCCTCAGGAGAAGCATTTCCCTCCCTCCCTCCCTCGCTCTGTGCGTGTGTGTTTGTAGAGGGCAAGGAGCAGAGAATGGCCATTTGGTCCAGTTTGGGGACCCTATAGGTCTGGGCTAGGCCTACAGACCCCAGGTTCTCCACCCATGAGTTCGGTCAATGCTTTAAGTGACATGCAGCATTAAAAGCAGCTACCTTGAAGTTCAGATCGTTAATCTCACTCTGCAGCCACACAGAAAATGAAAGGTTCTTGAAGGTATAGGCCACAATTTTGCTATCTGTGCATGGAGATGCTTTGTTGGTTTGGCTACATAAAATGTACAAATGTGTTTGTGCATTGCGCACACACACACTCAGTGCAAAACGGCTTTGAAAACTATCAAAAATATCAATTAAAAACAAAAGAAGGAGTGTCCCCTTAAATAAAACTGGCTTTACCTGTTTTATTTATTTTAAATTCATGAAAAGGTAGGTGTTCTTGGGGAGCAAATACTACAAATTTGGGGTAATGGTCCCATCTTGCCAACCTGCACTGTTGTTCCCAGCAGCTGGTAATCAAGTTTAGTGCCCATGAAGGTTTCTTACAGCTGTTGTGACTAGACTTGGATTTTCCTCCGTTTTAAAAGGCCATCTTCACATTATGACAGCAAATTCCCTAAATTAATATTGTGCTGCCAGGTTAAGAAATACTCCTGGTAAAGAGCATCTAGACATCTTCAAACAACCAATGAGAGGGTTCAGATAACGTGTTAACACACACAGTTGAGTGCAGGTTGTTTGTAAATTGTGGGCTCTGTTTGAAACAGGGCTTATGATTTTGTGTGAACCCAGCCACGCTAACAAACCATGGTTTGTTAGCAATGAACAACTCATAGCTTGCAATCCAACAAGCCATAGTTCCTTTGCATGGATTGTGTGTGGTTAACAAACCTTGGCTTGATAGTGCAGCTGGGTTTAGTGAACCCATGTTTCAGCAGCAATCCACACACAACTCATACTGAGCCCTGAACTGTGTGTGTCTGAAGTTAGGAAATGAAAACAGCTGGAAAGAAGTAGGCTGGAAAGAAGCAAACAGAAGATGGAATGGGACAATTCTACGGATGCTGTTGAAAGATTGCTTGCCTGCTTTTCCTCTGCCCTCTCTAACCCTTTTTCCTTCTGTATTGTATCTTTTTAAAATCATAAGCCTGTGGACAGGCACTGTCTTATTTTACCAATTTCATGTAAGCCACTGCAGGAGACTTTTGGGCTAAAAATAGCTTAAATAAACGACATAGACATGCTGGAAGGGGAATCCATAGGCCTCCTTCACACACCTGGGGCAGAGCCTGGCATTCCCACCTTAATAGATGTATGCTTTGTCTGATCAGCTGCCATAAGGGCTTAAGGCTGACCCAGAAGTCCAGCTACAAAGTCCTAGGTGAAGGAAACTGAAGTGGATCCGTGAAGTGGCTGGGCAGCTGGCAGAGGAAGAGGTGACTTGCAGTGGCCAAGGTCCTGGTAACAGGGAAGAACGTGAGAAGGAAAGGGAGGTGCAGCCCAGGATGGAGAAAGTGGGCATCCTGGAGGAATGCAAGCTGACAGGTTTCCCTATGACCTTGGGCTACACCCATGGGGAGAAATGAGCTAGAGAGGTCCAAAAGTGGGAAAGGAATGCCCATGGAAGAAGGGAATGCTTGGGGAGACAAGGAGAGAGTAGCACATGGTCCTACAACTACCCTCATCCCTCACCATTAGCCAGGCTGGGTACCACTGACAGGAGTTGTACGCCACAGCATCTGCAGGGCTCTAATAAGCCCTGCCGGGGTACAGTTAAATCCTGGGGCCTCTGCCCTGTACTTGCCTAGTCCTCAATGGAATTAGGCCCAAAGGATGTTGAACTGAGCCCACTCAGAGAATTTAAAGGGGTGTGTGGGGGGGGGGGGCGGCGGCGGCAATATAATTACAATGAGGTTTCATAACCACAGGGTCTTTCAGATACACAAAGCCTTTTGTCTCTCTCCTCCCTCCTCCCCTTTTCAATGGAGCATGTTAAGAAGCGAAATATCAGAGTAAAACACACCATTCATAAAACTGTAATAATGATTACAGGGGCCTCTCATTTAACCCTGTGACCGCAGTGGAATTTTTCGAAGCGCTGAAATCTATGACGCAGGAAAGAGTGGGTAGCTGTTGTTCTTTTCCCCCGTTGCCCTTTCATGAGTGCCGAGCGTGCTAAAAATCTTTGCAAAGAGCTGATGTGAAAAGGAACTCTTTTGAACCTCGATGTAATATAAACCCATTCGCATCTTGGGATGGGAAAATTAAACGTGTGCCAGAGTTAACATAATGCGCACACACTAAAATCACACTCTGGAGCCCTGCATGCTCGTTAAAAACGGGAGCCATGATTTCTAGAAAAAATGTATGTATGTGTGTTTGGAAGGAGGAAATTGCTTCCTTATTTTCCCTTAATGGGAGAGGGAAGCCGAGAAGGCCAACGCAAGCCCAACTCCGGCCCTGTAACACAATAACAAACACGGGGCCCGTGGCATTGTCAGTTGGGGGGAGTGTTTCGTGTTTGGGTGATTAGAAGAGATGTTGCCTGATTAAAGAACACCCAGTCACTTAATCACACAACTTTTAGCCACTCTATGGATTGCTCAGTCGATCGAAGATGCGGAAGTCAGCAGCAAAGATGCGTTTTATAGCAAAGCCTGCTGGTTTTGCAGAATGCATCATCTTAGAAGAGGCGTTCTCTCTCTCTCTCTCTCTCTTTCCACCTCCACACATTTCCTCAGGACAGGAGGGCATGCCTCCTCTAAGCGTGCGCTTGCACTCTGATTGTTTTGCACGAGCTTGTAGAAAACGTATTTCTTCTGGCCACAAAGAAAAGGGCTGCAGGTCCATTCACTGTATTTGGGGGCAAGCTGTAAGACCGCTCCCCAGCCCCTCTGTGGATGGTGGTGTGGAGCCAGATTAATTCAGCCAATGGCTCCCTCTGTCCCCGCCATGTAGAGAATACAGCACCTTCTTCTGGACCTCCTGGTTAGGATAAGGGTTAGGGTTCCAGTTCCCTGGTTCCAGTTCCCTGGTGCCATGCAGGATTCCCCTAGATGAAGTTGGAGGGATTCCTTGGAGATAACTTGTAAGAGGCAAACTACACAAGCCTCTATAGTTGCTGGTTTGCTTACATTATTCACATGGTTCAGCCAGGTGTGCAGAGGTTTTTAGACAAAAAGGTTGGACTTGCACTGAAAGACGTTCAGCATCTGAGCGACACGCTCCTTTTCCCTCCCCCATGTGTGAACCCGTTGCAGAGGAAGATGCGTATTATGAGAAACTTCCCAGGAATCTCCCAGGACAGGATCACGCGATCTTTTATTGAAATATTATGGAACACAAGCCTCATTGCTCACGACAGTTTTCTGGATTTTATTTATTTATTGTCTCGGGAATGCCAAGGGATCTTAAAAATCAGAGCGTTGGACTGCACATCATTTTGTAATCCTTTCTCCTTCTTCCAGGTGAACTCTAGATCAAATACTTTGGCTCTTTGAAAATGAACAGATTGGAATGTTTTGGCCTGGGCCTGTTTCCAGTTTTCTTTTGCACAGTGTGACTGGAAGGCTTGATGGATAGTAAAACTTCCATCTTCCTTTTAAAAAAATAGCATTTTTTTGAACTCGTAAGCATTCTGTTTCTCTTTTATCTCAGCTGAATTCCCCCCAAGGAGATGTAATTTTCATAAAAGAAAAGTAATGATCAACTACAATGGTTTTTTTTAAAAAATGACTGATAATTCTCGGGTATAGCACACTGGATCTGAAAAAGGAGCTTCTTCGAAAGCTTTGGGAAGCAACCCAACTTTTGACTCAGACCGTGTTCACACAAACAAAGACTTCGGCTTCCTCCCACACAACTTGTTAAATGGCACAAGAGCTGACTTCGAAGGTGCCCCCGGAATGTGCACTTTGTTTAAATTATTATCTCAACATGTGTACTCTGCTTTTCTTTATCAAACAAACTCATAAGAACTTGACAGAAAAGTTCAGAACACACATAAAACACCAGTAAAAGAGTCCAACTAACCAAATCACCTTCATTCAGTAAAACCAAGAGCAGGATAAAACAATTCAGCAGAAAAAAAAGAAAACAAAAAACAGGGGAGACAACATTTATTTATTTATTTAAAACTTTTTCAGACTGTCCCTTTCCGTAGTCTTGGGATGGTTTAACAATAAGACAACATTTTAGGCTGCTCTAAAAACTGGGGTTTCCCGAGCATGGCCAGAAACTGCCTGGAGTAGCAATCAAATGTGACTTCAATACTGGCAGTTGAATGATGTTCTACACCATACTTGAGCCTAGTTTGCTCAGGACAAATTGCGTGGTATAATTATTTATTATATTTATATGCTGCCTTTTCCCCCTGCAAGTCACCCAAGGCAGCTTACATAATCCACCTTTCCGCTGTATCCTCAAACAGCCCTGGGGGCTAAGTTGAGTTGAGAGTCAGTGGCTGGTCCCAAGTCATTCAGTAACTTCATGGCTGAGTGGGGACTAGAACCGGGATCTCCTAATTCCCAGCGCTCCCATTGCTATGCCTCCCTGGCTCTCAGAGGGGAATACAGGAAGAGCCCTCGTGGTGCAGTGGTTAAGAGCATGGGCTTGGGATTCAGGCGATCTGGGTTCAAGTCCCCACTCAGCCTTGGAGTCAACTGGGTGACTCTGGGCCAGTCGAAAACTCTCAGCCCAGCCTACCTCACAGGGTTGTTGTTGTGGGGATAAGATTGAGAGCAGGAGGAAGAGAATGATGTAAGCTGCTTTGAATTCTTTAAAAGAAAAAAGCAGGATATAAATCTTACTACTGCTACTTATTATTATTATTATTATTATTTATAAGACTTGCTGGGAGATTGCCACTGCTGCCTCCTCACTTTCCAGCCTCCGGTGCTTGAGGCCGTCACAGTACTTTAGCTAATGGCAGAGCCGGTCCTGCTGAAAACTTGGTGCTATAAAAGCAATGAAGCAGCCTGCCCAAAGCTTGAAAGCAAGCAAGCTGACTGCACCTCATTAGAAGGGGAGTTCCTCTCCCGCACTTTGGGTGCAGAGAAGTTTAGCAGATGCTGTGCTGGAGAATGACCAAGGTTGGCTCCGTGCTCGAGGGTCCTGGATTGAGAGTCCTTGGCAAAATGGCCTTTGGCAAACCCTTCGCTACTGCAGCTGCACGGCTATGTCACCATGGCCCAACCTGCTGGCCATGGCAGGCCGACGTGCAGTGATGAAACGAGGAGAGGAGGCTGAACTGCGGAAAAGGAAACAACGAGGGAACAAAAGACAAACAATTTCATGTACCCATGAAAGAGGCTTTAGTACTGCCTGCGTGTTTTGAAAATACCCTTGTTACAATGCAGCAAACACACACACACACGATCACTTAGTATCGCTACGCAGAAGAAATCTAAACACACAGCATTCTGCTAGTGTTCTGTTGCCCAGGAGCTCTTCTGCTCATGGTCTTTTCCCTGTGGCCCCTCTGCACTTTGGATCCCTTCTTCTCTGCTTCCTTTTCCAGACCTACACTGCAGCCTCCAGGCATTAAATTTTGCACCGTGTCCCTGAGATATAGGCATTCTCAGAATTGTGACAGGGGCACCAGGTGGCTGCCTAGCCCTGACCCTCATAATTTATTTTTAAAATATCTTCCTTAATCTGGAAGGCTGGGATATTGCAACATGAAGTGCTGCCCTCCAATACCATCTCTAGTTCCAAAAATAAGCTGGAGGTTGTAGGGACCATCCTGGGGAGCAGGTGTGTGTGCTTCTCTGAATGTCACCACTTTGTCGTCGTCGTTAGTCGCGGTCGTGTCAACCCATCGCCACCCTATGGACAACATTCCTCCAGGCCTTCCTGTCCTCCACCATCCCCCGGAGTCCACTTAAGCTCACACCACTGCTTCAGTGACTCCATCCGGCCACCTCATCCTCTGCCATCCCCTTCTTCTTTTGTCCTCTGTTGTTCCCAGCATTAGGCTCTTTACAGTCTGTGAAATGGGTTGAAGCAGAAAACCTAGGGTTCAAGAGAGAGGGGTTGTCTTTTGGCACTCGGACCTCACATCTGCCTACTCCTTCTCAGGCAGCTGGTTCCATTTAAGGGCACTGGTTTTCTGTCTGGGAAATGAGAATGGGAATGGTGACACCATGGCCATTTTGACCCTCTGGAAAGCCCAAAAGATTGGGGACACCTACAGGGGCCACTGCGGGGTATTAAAATGGCAACAGTCCTCTCCAACCAGCATGAAGACTGGGCGTTCATCCCAACACCCTCATGTCCACCTCTTCCCAAAAGGCAGGCAGCTGGGGAGATCCATATCACCCAACCGGTTGTATCAGTTTTCATCTTCATGAGGACCAGGTCCTTTGTGGAGCTGTAATTATCTACTCAAGACCAAGCTAATGCAAAATGCACAGCGTAACAAGTGGGAAGATGCCTCTCCCTCCACAGCTACAGAGGGATTTGCCATAACAAATGACTACAGGATGATGGGGCCTGTAGTCCAACATGTCTTGAATGTACCAGTACTGGGTCGGGGAAGGTTGCAGTATAATTGGCTGTTTGGTGACAACAACACGGGGACAGGGCATTGTCTGTGGTGGCTCCCACCCTGCGGAATGAGCTCTCCTTTGAAGTACATCGGGCGCAGCGCTTGCTGCATGGAACTTGGCCTTGTTTGAACCCGTGCTGGGCAATGCTGGAAGGGGGCTTCACTCGCAGAAATACCCAGAAACTAACCATCCACCCCTACTGCTGAGCAAGCGGGGATGGGCGCTTTAAGTTTCCCCTCCCTTCCCAATGAGATAGGGTTGCTGGGAGTGGCCTGAGGAGTTAAAAGGCTTGGAAGGGATACCACCTGCTGCCATTTGCGGTTCCCCAGGGAAGGAAGGTGGCCTGTAGTCGCTACATGAAGGTAAGCTATAAATGCAAGGAATATATTGAATTGCGAGCTGCATTCTTGCGCCTCCTTGCCTGTGAGTAACGCTAAGAGCAGCTCCAGAACAGCCGCTTTTTCCTCCCAGCCAGGCAGTCTGCCTAGGTCTCCCCGGGAGTAAGGCTGCCTGCGTTCAATGGGCCTCAACCTCGGGGAACACGGGACTGCATTTATAGCCCGCTGTCCTGGGTCTACTCCGCCAATCTCAAAGGGACTGACTTCTGAGCGGAGATGCCTTTGAAATGTATTAATTACATTAATAGCCTGCCTTTCCCCGGCCTCGGTCCAACTCTTCAGCCACGACACCGCAGTGGGTTGAACCTGGCTTTCCGAAAAGTTGCAAGCGAACGGAAGGATGCGAGGAGGAGAAGCAAGGGGGAAAAGCAAGCCGGGCGGTAAACAAGCGCCCGGCCCGGCCCGACCCCGGCAAGGCGCTCCAGCGCCGGCCCGGGCCCTCTCTCCATGGCTCTGAGTTCTGCTGCTTGCGCCTGGCTGGAAATGAAATACACCAAAGTCGTCGCCGCTTCTATTTTTTTGGAGACTCCAAAAGGATCCGGCTTGCCTTTCATGTACCGCCTCGCGCCAATAGGAATCCAGAGGCTGCCTGCGAGTGGTCTAATCTCAATGAGGTGTCAATCATGTTCCCTGGTGGGTGAAGTAAGGTCTTTTGTAACCGCCTCTGTCTTTGGGAAGAAGGGGGGAAAGACGACGAGGGGAGAGCGAGGCGACGCAGCGGCAGCGAGAGCGCGGCGTCCGGGGCTGCTTGGCTGAATGCACGGGCGCAGTTGCGCGTCTCTCGCTCGCTCTCGCTGCATTTTCTCCTCGTTGCATTCAGCACGGAACGGCCAGAGCGGGGCACATGGATTTCTAAAAGGGAGACGCAGGCAGGACCCGCTTGGAATCGCGAGCCCCTCAGATCGTGCGAAAGAGCGAGCCGAAGAAAGGCGATGAACTCGGCAACTCAGCCCTGACTTGGAACCGCTCTCCAATGCCCTCGCGTTGGCAGATTCGTGCAGAGAGATGGGAAAACTTCACTCGAAACATGGTAAGTTCCTCGCCGCGGAGGGCTTAAAATGGAGCGGGGGTGGGCGGCTGGGCAGGGAAAGCGCCGTGGGTCTGCCGCCGAACTCGCCAGGGTGGGGACGTGTTTGTGTTTGTGTTTCAGCGACTGCGATCTAACCATCTTGTTTCCACCCCCCTCCCCATTCTCTCTCCCCACGGATCGCCTTAGCTGCTGTTTGTAAACCCCGAGAGAGCCCGGAAGGTAAGCGCTTCTCTTTATTTGTGGTCATAGCAACTTTAATCCTTTTCGCCTTCCCCTCGCCCCCTCCAAACTTTTCCCTCCTCTCTCAAAAAAGAAGTGCCCCGTGCGCATTCTTTGGTGCGTAGATGCGCAGGGGTGCAACCCCCGGTACTTGTTCTGTTCCCTGACCCCTTCCACCCCCGCGCCCCCCCCACAACGTGTTGTGTGGAAGCCGAGGACTGGGGAGGTAGCTCGGGACATAAAGGGGTGGGGGGGTATCCTTTCTAGAGAGGCAGCTGTGTCCAATTCTGCCTTTGCTCTTTCTTCCCCTACTACCCAGGTGATAGTTTTGCAGTGAATACTTCACTGGCTAGGAAAGGACTGGAGGACTGGATGGTGAACCAGAAACATTTCTGCAGTGGAAGCAGTAGCGAAGGGAGCAGCTTGGGACTCCAGCGGGGCTTACAGCATCGGGCCCTCTGCAGGCTGTCCAGCTCCAGGGTAAGTTCTGGATTCCTTCTCTTTGCCCCCCCCCGCTCCCCCCTCCCCAGCTTGAATTTCCATCCTGGGGTTCTTCTCGTCTGATCTTTTCTTTAGGGAGAGAGACTTTCCTTGCCCCCCTCCCCATCCGCTTGGAGTTATTGTGCCTTTGGGAAGTTGTCTGCCAAGTTGATTCCATGCATCTCCCCCTTTGAAGAAAGTTGTGTGTCTGCCAAGACCAAACTCTGTTCTGGCAAACAGGAATGCCTTTCTCCTTAGGTTAAAAAGATTTGGGTTCTTCATGAATGGACAAAGTAGATGGAACCTCTCCAAGCCAGATGGTCATTGTAAAGTTCTCGGATACCAAAACATTCTGGGGGGGGGGGGAGCAGGTGTGTGTGTTTGTGCATGAGTTGAGGACCTCATATCTTGCCTGGTGTTTTGTCACTTATTTGTGATCCAACTCACTTGAGATGTAATAATCAATGAGCTTCTCCTGAGGAGGTCTGGATGGGACGGGTTCCCTGGAGCTTTTGCCGACAGTGCCATTTGTCAGTTCTTGTGTCCGGCTACTTTAAGGCACATGAGATCTCTCTTTTCCCCTTTGAAATTCTCCCAAGTGCATTTGGAGAGGGCTGTTCTTTCTCTTGTTTGGACCTCACTTGCTCCCCACTTTGCCTTTTGAAAAGGAAGGAAGTGGAGGCAAAAGAGAATGGGGAGTTCTCTATTGTTCTCTAGGCCATTGTTTGAAGGCTGATACAAGTCAGGCGGCTTCTGGCCCCGGTGGCCTTCGGACAGCGTATTTGAGCCAGACCGTTGCAAACCCCATGTGGGAAAATGCACAAGCCGAGCATCTTGGTGTCGGAGTGGTATCATAGCCAGAATGGTGTGCGGAAAGCTTTTGTGTGTGAAGTATCAGTTAGCCAAAGGTTAAAAAGCAAAACGTGTTGGGCAAGGTAATTATCTATTTTATGCCTTCCTTGCAAGTTTTATCTTGAGAAAGTTTCAGGCAATTGTACGATGCATAGTTACAGAGCAGCAAGTTGAACAGAGTGCTTACCCATGAGTAAAATGTGCATGGGAGAAAGCTGTCACCATACTTAGTTGTTAATTTCAGGAGTGTGTTTTCCAGTTTTTCCTCCCCATCTGGATTTTTCTTTTTCTCATCTTCAAAAACAGACAAGGGATGAAAGGAGGTGTCTTCAAAAGTTAAAAAAACAAAAATAAGGAGGAGATGTATAGATTGTAACTTTCCTGAGAAGCCAGTTCGAACGATGGGTTTGTTAACTATGTCAAAACTTAGCCTTATCCCTGGCTTATGCTTTGATCAGTCTTCTACAACTTGGTACGCTTCACATGTGTTAGACTACCACTCTTAGGATTCTTCACTATTAGCCATGCTGGGTGGGGTTGATGGGAGCTGATGCCTAAAACATCACATTGGAGAAGAATGTCTTGGATGACCCAGGAAAAGATCAGTGTTCGTGACATCACTAGAATGCTTGAGCAAACCCTTCAAAAAGAGTCCAGCAGTAATTGGGTCCAGGTGTGTGATGAAGCCTTAATCTGTCTGATACCTGCTTGGACATTTGTCTCCATGATTTCTTTCTTTGTAGTTGGTTTGGTTTACTCTCTGGGTTGCTGGCATTTGCACCGTGCTGATTAGAGGAGATTATTACACTGTTTCTGGCTGATTATTTTCTAGTGGCAGGTGAGTGTTGATCTGATGACTCGTGGGTTAAAGCAGGCTTGTCAATGTATCCCCTACTAAGGATATGAACTACCAAGTTAGTAGTCCATATGGACCTTTGCTATCTATCTGTTGCTGGAGAGCGAAATCGGGCAGACTCCTATCATGTTAGAAAGCAAACCAAACAAACAAACAAAATCCCAGTGAAAACAAGCTAAAGTGCTCATATCATTTGGTGGCTTCAATGGTGGCTCATCAGGTGGTTATTTCAATTCAAAGTGGCATGCTTGCTTTTTTCCCTTTTGGTGAGCTATGCAGCATCCCATCCAGGTGACTTCATTAAGTGAAGGGAGAAAGTTATCTGACCTTGTAGTAGGCTATGAGTTATTGTTGCTCTTCTAGATGAAAAACTGCTCTGTACATTCTGTGTTCTTGCGGTGATAACTTTAGCAGCCACTGTTCTATATATCTTGAAAGGTTGTTGTTTAAGTTCAGGCGATGCTGGATTGTGATTTCTGGCCAACTGGCTTATATGTAGATTGTTTGTGTCTATTTCTTTACAGGGAGCTACTTGAGCCAAGCTTTGGGAACTGGAACATGTCTGTGACATATTTCTTTTAGGAAAAGAACTCCATGGGAGCTGAATAAGTCATAAAATGCAAGGGGAAAGCTTCATGCAAGCGTGTATGTGGATCCTCTTATTTGCAATATCCAAGAACATATTAAACCTTATACCCAAATGTGCTTTCCAATGAACAGCTCAGCAATTTAGGTTAATTGTTCATACATTTTGGTATGCCACCATTTGGTGAGGCCTAGATGTGCTTTTTCAACTCAAATTGCTTCCTAGTGTTTCAAATGCAAAGCATTGAAACATAGTGCTTCCAATTATAATAATGACAATTCATCTATACACTCAATCCTATTCTCATTTTGCTCATGCTCTTCTGTTGGAAAGAAGATGGAATATATAGACAAGGTCATTAGGAAAGTACTTACAGTGGACTGAATGTGGAGCAGATTGAGTCATGGCTGCCTTAAATTGTGTGGATTGGTCGCACCTTGGTTCCTTTTCCAAAGTGGTCTGGATCCTTCCCATTATGTGGAGTTATTAAGCAAGGGTTGTAGTCCCATTAAAATGAGTGGAACTTAGGTGAGACTCGGCTAGGAAGTAACTCAAAGACAGGAAGGGCTATGACTGTAGTACAGCTCTCATTACTCCTGATATTTGGCTATGCAAGCTGCAACTATAAAACCAAGTCTGCCCAGGTCTTAAGATCTTTGGAAGAAGCTCTTCTTTCAAGATTAGCCCCTTCAAAGGCACATTTGGTGGTGCTTTGAGAAAGGGACTTCTTGGTGGCCAGTCCCAAGCTGTGGAACTCTCTGCTGAGAGAGACTAGACTCAAAGGCAAAGGCCTTTTTATTCAAACAGGTCTTTGATGCATACTCTGATCCATTGGTTTGGATGCTTTTTCTATCCTCTTGTTATGTTCTCAATTGTCTTTTAATGTCTTCATTTTATTATTACTTGGCTAAAGTTTCCATGTCCATGAGATGTAGCCGCTGGGTCAGCTTTAAAAGGGGATTGGACATATTCACGGAGGAGGAGTTGGCTATCCATTAGCTGTTGGTTGTGATAGCTGCAGGATCAGAGGTAGTTTGTCTGCATATATCCCCTGCTGGAGATCTTGGGCAGAGAGGTGCTGTTGTACTCATATTCTTGTGGGCAGCTGGCTGCACCAGATGAACCCTGGGTATAATCCAGCAGGGCTCACCTTATCTTCTAGGTTTGACTTGTAATTGCGAGATGCCTTGGTGCCATTTGTAACAGTAGAAAGGTGATGTATGAATAAATAAAACCTTTGTAGTGCAGTAGGTTGAGTAACATCACCCTGCCAACAAAAGTGCGTATAGTCAAGGCTGTGGTTTTCCCAGTTGCAATGTATGGCTGTGAAAGCTGGACCATAAGGAAGGCTGAGTGCAAAAGGATTGAGGCCTTTGAGTTGTGGTGCTGGAGGAGACTCCTGCGAGTCCCTTGGACCGCAAGGTGATCAAACCGGTCAGTCCTAGAGGAGATCAACCCTGACTGCTCTTTAGAAGGCCAGATGCTGAAGATGAAACTCAAACACTTTGGCCACCTAATGAGAAGGAAGGACTCCCTGGAGAAGAGCCTGATGCTGGGAACAATTGATGGCAAAAGGAGAAGGGGGCGGCAGAGGATGAGGTGGCTGGATGGAGTCACTGAGGTGGTTGGTGTGAGCTTGAGTGGACTCCGGGGGATGGTGGAGGACAGGAGGGCCTGGAGGAATGTTGTCCATGGGGTCGCGATGGGTCGGACTCGACCTCGCGACTAACAACAACAAGGTTGAGTAAAACTCTTGAAGGGTCGTTTGGATTCCCCTGGGAGCCTCGTCCATGTTGTAGAGCACATGATGCACAAGCAAAGCACTTCAGGTATTGACCACCATTCCGAAGTCTCACTGTCGTCATAATTTATCGTCTACATTTTGTAGGTATACTTCTGTATTCATAATGGGGCATAGCGAAATGCTTTGGAAGTCTAATGTTTGTATTGCAAATAAGGCAGTTTCCTCAAGCTACTCTTGCTCCTGAGCAAGTTCCCATAACAATCAAAGGGCATGCGTTTTCCCCAGTGTGGTGCTCACCACTTCCTGGTATTCTTGATCGTTGCTGGCTGTGCTATCTGGAACTTACGGCCATGGGAGTCCAAGACAAAAGAGTGGCAATGACGTTGGTTGCAGGAGTCAGTTTCCATTCATATGCTCCAAAAATGGAGTTTTATTCATGGTTATTTTGCAGTGCAATCCTGTAGCCTTAACGAAGGACACTGTTCACACAATGTGACAAGCGACCCTGCGTGGTTACCATGGTTTGTGGATTTTTACCCAGCTCTGCCCAACAGATGATCAAGTGGTTTCTACACTATTGTGGTTTCCATCCTCCGTGTTGAGTCTTCCCACTGCTGGCATGTATCCTGTCATCCTATCATCCACCGTTCTTTTCCAGGGACTTCATGGTAGTTGAATACCAGGACCGTGAAAATCATGATCCTGGGTTCAGACAACATGACAAGCCATGATGGTATGGAGAAACCGATGGCTTGTTACCAGGACCAGACTTACCACTGTGAAATACCGGGGTTTGGGCTGATTGTTTTACCACTATTGGTCTGTAATGTGACGGGATTTGGGCCACATTACAGACCAATAGTGGTAAAACAATCAGCATGGCTTGTTGTGTGGTCTGAACAGTGACTAGAGGGCCATAGGAGTTTTCAAAGTCGCTCATCCTATGTCAGAGCTGAGACTTCGTGCTTGGAGCACCCTCTGGCACAGCGAGAACCATGTTGGCTGCTTCTCTGGGGTCCCAAAAGCAACCCTGGTGAAGAGGGTCAGTGGATGCGCTTGGTGACAGAGAGGGGAGGAGCACAACACTCCCAAGATAGGCGGTATCCTGAGAGGGCCTCAGCCTGCTTCCTCCTGCTCCAAAGTGCCACAGGGAGAGCTCTGCAGTCAGATGACTGAAGCCCTTTGCAGGGTGGAAGAAACATGCAGGAGATCCTTGCTTCTGCAGACCTTTCACCCTGCCTAGGATGCCCTTAATCCTCCAAGTATGGAGGGCTACAGGCATCCCCATAGGAGTGTACCCTTGGTGTGTACTTCCAGTAGGAGCAGAGTAAAAGGAGATCCTCAACGCATGTTCGACCTCACAGAAATATTCTCTTGGATTTTATTTAATAGGATTGGAAAGTATTAAAGGGTTGGGGAAATGCTGGAAGGTATCTCGTAAGCAACTTCTTTTTAATGAGCTGGTCAGCTTTCTAGGAATGTCAAATGAACCAACTCTTGATCCGCTTCTATTGGCGTGGAAGGTTTCGAGCAAATGAATCAGTGGTTATTTTATGAAGTCTTGGGATATCTGTGTTCGGTTTTTGCTCCTGATTAGAAGAGAATGATGACTTATTTAAGTAGCAGAGAAAGGAGGAACTCAACATTAGTTGAAATTATGCAGATTACTGGCTCAAGAACAAGGATTCTGCTGTAGTTGTCATCCAGAGGCATGTATGCCACATTGAGTTGGAAATTAATGTAGCCAGTTTTAAGCCACAAGGGAAGAATAAGGCCAAGCGTACATGGAAGCGGCTCCATAAATCAGCCTCCCCCAGGTCGGTTCCCTTTGGATGTTTGGCTGCCACAGCCCCATCCCCAGTCACTATGGTCAATAATCGGGGAAGGTAGCCAAGCTGGCTAGGGACCAGGGGAGGAGGTGGCCGCTATAAATGCAGTGGGGAAAGTATTTCTTGGTTTAGGGAAGTGAAGCACTTTTGGAATTCTGTTCTACTAATGACAACATCGTCATTTTCCTCCTCCTGCTTTAGAGGTCGAGGTAGAATCATTTCTTGTTTGAAATAAGCCTTTGATCCTCTTTTGCCCTCCCCCAGCCCTAATAATTAGGAAATGAATAAGAATCGGCAAAGAATTTATGATATCGCCTTGCACTGAATTAGATGATGAGTCAATCTAGCAAGGACTTTTCCACGACCTCAGGTAGACTCTGTTCCCTGGCCTCCTGATGGAAGTCCCTTGAAATGGAGGTGCCAAGCATTGGAGGTACCAGCTCTGCCTCCTTGATATGCAGAGCATGAGCTGTGCTGCACAGCAGTGGGTTTTCCAGCCTCCAGCCCTTGAACTCAAGCAGGGAGACAGGCAATCCGTAGCCCAGTCCAGGGGTGCACAACCAGTTGCAGTCCGTGGGCCTGAAGCTCTCGGGGGCCTCATTCTAGAAGTTGGTGGGCAAACTGGGCAGATCAAAGGCAAAAAGGGCATGGCCAAGAACACCAGTGTAATTTAAAGTTCTCACAGCCAGGAACTAAGTCTTAGGAGAGGGTTTTCAACCATTTCAAATGGAGGGTGAAGTACACAAAAGCCAGGCAACAATGAAGGATTTGTGACTGTGAAGAAACAGGGTGGTCGAAGAGAAGGGAAGTATCTACCCCAGGAATCCACATGGTTGGCGTTCTCCCAAGCCCAATTGTGCATCTCATGCTGCGTATGTTGCAAGTCCCTGTTTCCATGCCTAGCTTCTCAGTTTAAAAGGATTGCAGGGCTGAAGAAGACCATCTGTGAGACTCCTGTGAGGTCACAATCGCTGCTGGTGAAAGAAGGCAGCTTCCTAGGCCCATGTGTGTCTGAAACAAAGCTGACTGCTGAAGTGTGGGTGCGCTTTCACCCCCAGAACATGTGTTTGGGCTACGACATATTACATCGTTTGGCAACAAAAGGAAAAGTGGCTTTTGTTGTTCTTTTGGTATGGTCTCCATGGAAGCATGTGATTCCTCCTCTTTTCCAACCACCAGAGAACTTCCTTTGGTTGAACATTCACGCCAAATTTCCAAGATGAGGGATGTGTCTGATGGTCCTTTGACCCAGGGGGTCCCTCCTAAAGCAAACTGAGGAAGAAGTTCCTGTTGCCACATATGCAGATTGTCTGCTCTTTATTCAGCAGTTCATTTTTGTGGACTGCTGTTTTTGAGAAAATGCAGTATTTGCAAGGGTTTTCCCTCTCCTCCTCCCCATTGCCTCAGTGCCAAGGTGGGGCTTGGCCCTTTAAATGCAGCATTTGCTTAATTCCCTTTCCTTTTATCTTCAAAGGCATAACAAATGGAACTCGTTTCCTTTCTCCCTTCCTTGCGTGCTGCACTGCTTTTGCTGTCTTGTCTGGGGCGGTGTTCTGGTGGAAAAAGACCAATTTATTGTGGCTCCCGCCATGAAAGGGTTACATGTGCAGAAGGCTACTTGTGGTCTTCAGGAGCCTGTGTTCTGTCTTCCAGTCCAGATGCACACAGGACAGAGGCCAAGAGCAGAACTTCAAACATTCTCCAAGCTCTCTGCTCCACCCTTAGCACATCTCTAAGGCAGATGCTAGACTTGGAATCAGGGCCTACAAGTGCAAGTGAGAGAAGATTGCTGTTGCTGTCCTTGCAGATCCTTTCTCGAGGTGCAGTGTCTTTCCAGACTCTTCAGTGCTGTTTCCTTCTCTGTTTCCCACATGAATTTGTGTCCCTTCCCCCTTTGAGGCTGCCCTTTGAACAGTTCCAAGGAAAGTTGTGTTCTCATTTGGCCTTTTCTGGGGCAGTGTGCAGCCAGCCTGTCTCCCATGCTAACTTGGGCATCCCTTGAGATCCTGCCCAGAGGTGTCTGGTACTTCATGTCCAGAAGATTCTTTGCGGAGTGGGGTACAGATAATTTATAAAGCTTTGTTGGCTGGAGGCAGTTCTTCCTGGCTACAGGCAGTAAAACAAGGAAATGTAGACTGAAGCAGATCTCTTCAATCTAGTGCCCTACATTGGACTCCAAATGCCATCATCCCCATCAATGATTGGGTTGATGGCAGTTCTGGTCCAGAACAGCTGAAAGGTACCAGGTTGGGGAGGGTAGATGAAAACAATAGCATATAATTGTATTCATATTTGGATCTGTTTTCCATGAGCATGTTTCCTCAACTAGAGATTTTCAATCAGGGAACACTGCTTTTCAAACTGCATTCCAAGAGACTTGTGCTGCTATGGGGTTCCTCAAACTGGCCGTGAAGCTTCTCTGAAATACCCTTTGCCTGCCATTGCTGACCCTCTGTTGTGATATGCAGCTGGTTGCACATGCGGTAGAAGAACACACTGGAACAGTGGTGGTGAACCTCTGTCCCGTGAGCCGAATTCGGCCTGCAGAGTTTCCCAGCTAACCTGTGGAGGAACTTTGAGAGGTCTCTGCTCTCTGCTAGTAGAGACTGTGAGGTCACACGACTTCCACTGTTGCTGCCCAATGATTATTTTAGAGAGTGAAGTGACCTTATTCTATCTGCAGTGGCTGGTATTGGCTTTGGAAGACCCAAGTGGTTTAGAACACGGCTTGGATGAAGCATGGCAGAATCCATCCCTCTAGTACAGTGCTTGGAAAGCCAGCTGAGCCAGGAGGAAGTCTGTGCAGACTTACAGAACGAAGGTTGCACAACTGGCAACTTCCGTCCCTATTTGACGCGGCGGCACAAATGGCTCCAAATGATGTGGAAGGGGGATGCAGCCTGTGAAGTGTGTGGAGCTCCATTCCTGGCCGGCACCTTGGACACGTTTCAGCAGGAGCTCAGATTCCAGGCTGCCAAGCCCAGGGAATCCTGATAGATTCCCACTCCCAAAGCAGATCTCTCACACAACCCTAGCTTAGATTCCAGGGCATCTCAGAAAACACTTGCTCCTATTAAGCTGGCTGGGTGCCCTGGTTAACAGAGGACCATCCCTTTAATTGGAAGCTTCCTTGGTTTGAAGGAGCTACTTGGGCTTCCTCTGGTCTAAAGAACCATGGGACAGAAGAGCAGCCAAGGCTTTGCAAGCAGCTAGTACCTGACCAACAAACTGTCCAGACATGCAGATCTCCTGGTTTCAGCCTTCCCTTCCCTGCTGAAATAGGCTGTATATCTGTTTGAATTATCGCTGTTGCTTCTACATTTGAAATGACGCCTAAGCATTAGTGTGTGGAAAAAGTGTGCAAGTTCTCTTTCGCCTCCACCCTTTTTGGGGTGGTGCATGACTGGGCACTTTAGCCCCAGAGCAACCTCTGTGGGCTTTTCAATCAGTCTGAGAGGTCCAGTTCTCCATCCTGTCTTTGTAGGAGATCAGACAAAAGGCCAGGAGAGACAGGACCATCTTACAGCTGGTGCCCTTGTTGTGGAACTCTCTCAGTGGAGATTGATCGGCTCCTTCCATCTGGTCTGCAGTGGGTGGCAGTGTTATTTAATAAAGGTGGTGATGATAATGCATGGCTTTTAATTTAGGGATGCTGAGCTTCTTTCAGCCCAAGGACTGAATTCCAGTTTTGGAGGCCACCTTCCAGTGATGGTTGGAGCTGTAGGCAAAAAGGACACGGCCAAACGTACAGGAAATGTTAGCTTAAAGTGCTTTCAGTGATTAAGCCTTAGAGATTTTAGAATGGAAAAATAAAACTTGCTGGGATAAGTGCTGTGGGAGCAGCAGCAGCATCTTTTCTTGCTCTGGGCAGGGTGTGTCTTTCACCTGATGGTATAACTGCAGTTGGCAGCTTGGTAGGTCACCCTACTGCTCAGCAAAGTCTGTGCCTGAAGGATTGTTTCAGAGCTTGCTAGAAGCAGCTAAAAATGGCAGCCCCTGCCATGCAGGTGTTGGGGTACCATCTTGTTCTCCGAACAGTGTCTCTTCATTGTTGCACTAAAACAGTGGAAGAAAGAAGGTACTCTTGGGAAAAGCCTCTCTCCCCACTTCCCGTGGCAAGCTCTCTTCTCTGGGAGTGATCTTTTTAAAATATTTTGACCCATTATGTCCAGAATAATCTGTTCCTGCTCTGTTCTTTTTGCTGCCACCCTGGTTGGGGTTTTTTTTTTTTTTTTGGCATTAGAAAGCTGAGCTGAATATTTGGGGTTGACTTGAACATTGTTCTATGTTCCACATCTTGAACATTGAACTTGGAGGACAATTCAACCCATGCTCTTTCCCCTTCGCCTGATCTCCAACCTCTTTCCAGCAACTATCGATCCCTTGGTGGCTTCCAGCCCTTGTGAATTCCCCCCACCATTCCAAGGAGTTGAAATCAGGCCTGGTGACGGGTATTGGGGTTCCAGCTGTTTGGCTTCTGCCTTCTCACCACTGGGATGCAGCACCCGGAGAGGTTTTCCAAAATGGAATTTGACCCTTGGGCTGAAAGCAGTTTAGCATCTCTGTTCACACTCAAATAAGACAGAAATGGAGAAATACTGGTGGAACAAGCCAATGGCAGGTTTTGTGGGATTCTCTCTCTGTCTCTCTCTCTCTCTCTCTCTCTCTCTCTCTCTCTCTCTCTGTCTCTCTCTCTCTCTGGGGGCGGGTGATTTTTGGTGGAGTCTGTTTATACAGAATGAATGAATCACTTCTCGTTATTACCTCTACATGCAAGTATGGTTAGAAGTTCCCCAACTGCTTTCATGATGAAAGGATGAGAAGTCCAAAAGACTAATGACATTTGGCTGCTGTAAAAGATAATTTAATTAGAAAAAATGCACAGTTCAAGTTGACATCTCTGGTTTGGAAATGTTGCATGTGGATGTTCACCATCCAAGAGTGCTCTGGCAGCATGCAGAGTTCCTTGGTGATGAGGTTAGTATCTTGGCTAATAATTAGCAGAAAGCTGAATTTCAAGGTAATTATCCTGTAATGATCCCAGTTGGTGTAATTAAAAGCCACAATGCCATTGCCATAAGGAACGTGTTAGACATCGTTTGCATAGTTTCAAAGCTTGGTCCTGGCAGTTAAATTGGTGTACGGGGAGGTGCACTGGGGAAGCATGAAGTCCAGAGCATCATGTTACGAAATGTACAAAGTTGACTTTGGAGAGCAATGAGATGTTCTGTGTTTATCTGTGTGCATCTTCCAGATAATCCAGATCTGATATGGCACTTTGCTAATTTGGGTATTGGCAACAGAGCTGAAATGGCCCCTGAACTTTGAGGTTTAAAAATGAGGGGGAGAGAGAATGAGCACACTATGGTAGTCGTATGGCAAGTGATTCTTTCTTAAGCTTATGAGGATTCCTAGTTTGTGTTAGTGCTGCCCATAGGTATCCAAGGAGGGTGAGAATTGTGTCCTGGTGGGAATGTGACTGGAGGTAAGAGGAAGCCTGGAGCAAAGCTACTTTGGCTTATCCTCCTTACCTTGCTGTCCATGATGTCATGTCAGGCAAGTCAATAGGTTGGAGGGTAGGCAGGCAGAGAAAGAGTGGGAAGGGGCATGGTGACAGGTCAGGGTCCCTTGGAGAAACAGCTAGGCTGGCCATGTTTCCTCTTTTACATGCATTTGAAGCATGGCAAGAGGACAGTCCTCTTTCTGAAGGGCCATCCTGGCCTTGTCTCATTTAAACTAAGGTTACCTGTGTCCCTCGACAGCAGACTGGTCATAGCCTCTCCACTCAAGTGATTTTCTTTTTAACAGGGCCAAAGCAACATTTCTACAAATAAATTAGCACATGCAAATTTATGCAAATTAACCCATTTCCTCTTTTTTCTCGGCAATACATGAGTCATCATTGTGAAGAGCCATACAGGCAAGGTCAAAATTTGGCTGGGGTCTAGGAAAGACACAGATGTGACCCAGAATTCTCGCCAAGGGGAACAGATGGTTGCTGTTTCCTAGGGGCTAGGGCAGTGCTGAATGCTGGGAAGGGTGTAGGACTGTGGCATAGGTTGGTGTTGCAGATCCTACTTGTCTCTGCCTAATAGGTGCTCTCAACAGATTTTATGTTGTTAAAATTTCTGTGAACCTCTAGAGGACATAGTTGATCCTCCATGTATAAGAAGCCACAAATAAATGAAGACCTCCCTCCCCAAAAACTTAATTTACAACATGGTTTGATCCATAATTACATGGACTTAAATCCGAGTGGCTTAGAATGTCGATGCTGTCTGAATTTTTCCAGCTGTTGACCAACTTGATGTAACTCCCTCATGAATGGGGAATTTTGAAGAGAAAATAGTTTTTGATCTCAATTTAGGATGAATAGCAGGATTCATCCTAGAATCCCATACCTGGGCATAGCAAGCTTACAACCAGGGAAATAGATGTAGGATGCTCTGAACATGCCAGGTTCCTCAGAGCACTTAATCTCATCCTAAGCCTGGTGTGACCAGCCAGTAAGTGGTCAAGAGTCAGAACATTTTGTTGTGTACTCTTGTGGACATATGGAAATGTCCTTTGCACCAGAGTTCATTAAATGAAGGTTCCTTTATAAGCTTTTGTGCTATTCTGTAATAAGACCCAGGAGGGGCTAAATAAGTGGTATTTTTATAGCGTTGCTCCTTCCATTCCAGAAGATGTTCGGATGACTTTTTATGGTTCTCTTTGAACTGGCCTCAAATGGGGGGTGGGGGGAGAGAAGCCTCTGGAGTATTGAAACTTGGTAAGCGCCGTTGCTTCCCTCAGAAGAAGAAAAATATCATTCAGTGATGATCTTTTAAAACAAAACAGAACATTCACTCGGCATGCCTCCCACTAGCTCAGCTTTTGGCCTTTACAGAAATTCTTGGAAGGCCATGGGTTAGGTTTCCTTCATGTTAACTTGAAAACCTGGTTGAAAAGTAAACTGCAGATGTTGAAGCATTTTGGAAGAGGGTTTTTTATTTTTTTTTGTGTGCCTGTGTGCATCTGTGTTTCCCTTTTCCGTTTGAATGGATTTACAACTGGAAGAGAGGTGCCACAGGCCGACAACTTTTGTTAAACAGAAGGCTGAAATGTGACATATTTAAAATACAACCCATTTCTTGAACATGCTTGTCATTTACTGACAATATTTGGACTCACTGATGAAGATAAACTCAGTAAAATTACTGGTCCAACTGGGCTTACTTGCCAGAAAGAGTCTCTTGGGACTAGAACCCTAAATTTAGTTTCCTGGGGGCACTTTGTAACTAGCTGTGTGGCTGTTTGCAAGCCTGATAGAATTGCCTATTTTCTAAATACGTCTTAAAACTTTTCAAGGGTAGATGGCAGGGTCTGGGTCTTTGGTTGCAGCAGGGACGGGAAACCTCTGTCAATTGACTTAGGAAGAAGCCCTTTGGGGGGACTTATGGCAAAACTGAGTGAGAGCAAAAATGTAAGAAATGCCAGCAGGCTGTAGCGGAAAGCTCTGAATGCCCATCTTGAAGCGCTTGAGGAGGCATTTCAGCCGATTAGACTGGGAAGTCATGTGCAAAGCCTTGGAAACCACCGAGCCACTGTTGGCCGGGAGAAAAGGGGTGGAACTAAGGGAAGGGGTGTGGCCATTTAGAGAAGGCTAAATTGGGAGCCTTTTGATACTGTCCATGGGATGTTGGGAACGATGGAAGGCAAAAGGAGAAGGGGACAGCAGAGGTTGAGGTGACTGGATGGGGTCACTGGGGTGGTAGGTGTGGAGTTGGGTGGACTCAAGTGATGGTGGAGGGCAGGAGAGCCTGGAGGAATGTTGTCCATGGGGTCGCGAAGAGTCAGACAAAACTTTGCAGCTGCACAACAACAAAGATTGGGAACCTGGGTGGGCTTGACTTGCCCAGCAGGCCTGAGGTTTGACCCCCTACTGGAGACAATGTTGAGCTACATGGATTTGATGTGGTGCAAGACCACATTGGGAAGAAGGGTGGGGGTCCATTGTAGGCGCATGCTTTGCAAGCATAAGGTCAGCCATGAGCATCTCCAACCTGGACTGGAACAAACAGTCTCAAAGTGCAGGAGCTGCTGTAGGTAAATGGACCTGTAGAGGACTGACTCAGGGGCTTTATCTCCCATCTTATTTGTGCATCTTACCAAATCAGGCTTGCTTCCTCTTGGGATGCATGTGGTTAAATCCAGCTGACAGATTACAGTGTGATAATTATGGAACAGACTCCCCACTGAGACCCGCCTGGCACCAGTTCTAATATCTTTTTCATGCCGGGTTAAGACTGTTCTGCACAACAGGGCAATTAAGTAGCTTTAATATTATATTGGGACATTATGTCAACTGCTTAACAGGTCTCATGATTTAATTTGTGCTACCTATGACAGCTTTTACAATTTGTTTTTTAAATTCTGTACTGTGATGTTTCTGCTATTATCTCTATTTTGTATTGTATTTTATCATATTTTATGAACCTTCCTGAAAGCTTCATTTATTAGGTGGTATAGAAATAAAATTAATCACTTTTTTCCAGTATTAATGATTAGTTTTCTTTTATACCACCTGCTTGTCATAGCATGCTCAATAGCTGAGAAACCAGCAAGCCTTCAGCAGCCCTGGGAAAGAGGTGGAGCCAGGGGGAAGGGGCGTGACCATCCAGGGAAACCCAGGCTATGCAGATGTGCATCAGAAAAACTCAAACTGGCAGAAGTACTCTGAATTTCATCTCAGAGGTCATTCTCACTCAAGCCCATATCAGATGGCAAGTTTTTTTTACCTTTTTACATGAAAATTCATGTGTATTTCTGTGTAATTTTTGCCTACATTTTGAACATCTTTAAATGTAATAATAATTCTCCCCTTGACTCAAGGGTATTCTTGCTCATTTTAAAGAAGTATTCATTTTTTCAGGAACATAAAAAAAAGCCTATGCACCCTGTCAAATGCTTTTTTTTTTGAGGATCTATGAACCATTTAATAAGCTCAGAAAGCTATGAATTATGATTTTAGATTGTTCCTGAACATATCTTTTATGTTCGGTCCACAATGTGCAAAATGGGTAAATCCTGATCACAACTGAAACAATTTCCTCATATCTGTACCATGGCAGGTGGAACTTGGCCTTTGGGCTTGCATGAGAACTGCTCTGCAATATGGAAATGGAATGATCACTCCATTCAGGCTGAATTTCTTTCTTTTTAATATGGTTTCTACATCTAGGGTCTCAGGAGAACAGTCAAATATATTCTGAATTTTGGTTTTTGCTTCATGAGTATCCCAGGGAAAGAACATGGGTGTGGTTGGATCAATAATGTATTTTTGAGATCTGGATAGTTGGATCTGCTGGTCCAAGACTGGTCTTAGAGGCTTTTGCTCTGAGTTCATGACATTTGGGGAAGTTAGTGGAAACACACGAGCTTCATAAACCATACTTAAAATTCATCAGTGGCAAAAGGCAATTGATAGAAAACTGAAGCATTTCAACTCCTTTGTGTAGCTATACTGGAGGTGGATGGAGAACTGGATTTGTTCTTGTAATACTAATTTTTGTTTGCTATAATGTCAAAACAGGCACAATATCTCTGTGCACAGATGCCATTTCTGTAAATTCATGGATTCCAAAATAGCTGATTTTTCCCCTTCATTGCTTCCCATTTACTCTTCTGCTCCAGCTTCTCCACACTTATGGATCTTTCTCTCTTGGTTTTTAATGGGCTCAGAAGTGCATTGACCATAACCCAAACAGTGATGCACTGAGGTGGAAGATGAATGTGAGATGTATCTCTTTGCTTTTAAACTGTATGAGAGATGATAGCTTTGAGGGTTATTGCTAATGGGAGGAAAGAATGCCATAAGTGGTACTGGCCAAGGTAGGCCACAGACTGTGGCTAGGAAGAAGGCTGCCAACTTTTGCTTGCCTTGGGATGCTGCTATTTTTTGAACTTCCGAAGTGGGACTGCAGCCCTCAGGCTGAAAGAGGTTCCACAACCTTGGTGCAATGCAGGTTGCTGTACAGAGAGACCCCATCTGCATTGTTTCTCTGCCTTCTGTTGACGTTGGCCAAGGTTCTGAATGTGCATTTCATCCACATACATGGCTTGCAAGCTGGAATGCACACAGCCTGGCAAGGGGAATGCATGGTCTTATATGCATTCAGTCCACCTCTTTCTGTATCAGACACAGTTTAGAAAGCCCACCAGAAACACCAATTAGATCATCTGTTAAAACATGCCTGTTTACTGAGGAACATCTGACTTAAAAGCAAACTCAATCAAAAGTACAGTGCCCAAGACAATACTAATAGCATATAAATGCTGAGAAGTCGGAATGTTGCAAAACGGCTGTGTGCAGTCTTTTGGAGCCTTCTGCGTCTCCTGGCTGAGTCCCTGAAGCATCTAAACGTGTTGTCTCTTAATTAACCTATTAATGAAACCTCTGCTGTCAAGGCTGATGGGTTTGTTTTCTTTTAGAGCTTTCTGATTTTAATGGATACACATTATAAGTCTGCAATGTTTCATTCTTTCTGGACTGAAAACAAAACAACCATTGGAACAGTCCCAGGGGAATGCTGGGCCCAATAAAACTGATAAGAAATAGATGCAAATAGTAATGCATCCTATAAGTTTGATTTAAAAACAGAGGTAAGTTTCTGGTCCTGGTGGTTGCAAGTTAATAAAAAAAGGGATGGTAAGAAGGCTCCTTAAAAAAAGGACCCGGTATATTGTGCTTTCTGATCTTGTTTTCAAAGCTTTGTGTTCTCAGTTTGCAGAAACAGTGTGGATTTTAACACAGGACATCAGTATTTATGGATCTGTGCATTAGTCCAAGCTCAGCTGCTGAACTGGGGTTTGTTGCATGCTAGGGATTCTATCCTGAAATTGAAATGTCTCACATGTCAAGCCAAAGGTTTATTAGTAATGAAAACACCATCATAAAAGTGGTACATATTTTCCTCTCTTGGTCCTGACATGAAGTATCTGAAGCAAGCACATGAAATAACCTTGGTCTATTCATTTTTGTTGTTATTTGCTTCTGCTTCCCTTTCCCTTGGAAGTCTGCGAAGGCTCAGATAGACTGTACCTTTAAAATAAGATGTTTAAAGCAATATACTTTGGTTAGCTCGACATTCAGTTGCCTCTTCCTCCCCAAAACTTTCTCCAGCGGCCATTACAGCCTGAGGGTTGGTCTCAGCTGGAGTAGTGGCACAGGGCTAGATGAGCTTGAATAGACTCCATATCTTTTGTTGTTGTTGTTGTTCAGTTGCATAGTTGTGCCTAACTCCTTACAACTTCATGGACAACATTCCTCTAGGATCTCCTATGCTCCATTATCTGCTGGAGTCCACCCAACTCCACACCCACCTCCCCATGACCCATCCAGTCACTTCAACCTCTGCTGTCTCCTTATCCTTTTGCCTTCAATCATTCCCAGCATCAGGGTCAGACAATTCTATACTAATTCCATTCCTCCTGCTACCCATATAACATTAGGTTTGCTCTCCATAAAATATCCAGCCACCACCCTGCAAATAGCACATCTTTCCTATTTATCGCTTGATTCTGGCGGTACCTCAAAGGTGAACTAGAAGGAAGCTACATGCTTCTGAACAACCATAGGCCAGTGCAGGTCATGTGATACTTCTGGACTCCTATAAAAACTCCCGGATCAAGCCTGCTCATTAGTTTCTTGGAGGACAGGACGAGGACATGCTGCTGTGAGAGATTTATCTTGCCATCTTCTGCCCTTTTCTCCATTCCCAACTTGATAAACTGGAGATACCATGTCTGCATCTTTTAATGGATCGCTTGCCCCATAAAGCATGTTAGATGCTTCAAAGGATGAGACACAGTCTGTGCTCGGTGTGTGCCGTCTCTCCCCTCTCCTCTCTCCTCTCTCCTCTCTCTCTTTAATGGAAGTGAGATTGTCAAAGTCATTTTGGGATTGCAATTGCCTTTAGCTGCTAGGGACATGGGTCTTCTGTGACATTAGTCTGTGTGTGTGTGTGTGGGGGGTAACCTTAGTTTGAGGAACAGCAAATTTTTGTCACAAGCTACTGATTTTCTGGGAAGCTGTTTGGCCTCCGATCTGCACTAATGCCTTCAACATCTGTATGTGTTACATCAAGATGGATTGGCATGAGGTCTGGACCATTTTGTGTGTGCGCTGCGCATCCAAAAGGGAGAGAAGCGGGGCGCGTTGGTTGCTTTTGTGATTATGGCAGAGTTTAATGTATTTCGGATCATTACTGTGCTAGCTTTAGAGGATTAGGTATATTGAGGTTCCTATTAAAATCTAACTCTGTGATTTCAAGATCTGTGGAAGGAAATCATGCACAGGTGTTTGATCTTGGGGTGCAGCCGCGCATGCTGTGAGGTATGAAATAAGGAGATGTGCTCGGTAGGGAAGTGACAGTACAAAGTACTGTCTTGCAGGAGCAATGGGATTTGGGAGCAGATTTGGATCTTTTGATCTGCCTTCTGATGTGAACGATGTGCGATACGGAGGCAGTACTTTTTTCCTGTCTTGGGGGAGTGAGGAGGGTGTGTTGCTGGTGCCCTTGGACATGCCACTGAAGTCGGAGGCTTCCGTGGGCTACCCTGGAATAAGCCAAGGCTGCTTGTCCATTGCAGGAGAAACAGGGCACTAAAGAGCACCTGGAAGATTGTGGGCACTGAGGAAATAATCCATAATACAAGCTTGGTATCTTTATCTTCTGTTCTGGCACTTAAGGAAAGGGAAGGGAAGAATGGCAGCCGTATGACCACATCTTAAGTGCAGGTGGTGAGTAGGACAGTAGCGCATAAATGCATGCATCATTGGACGAAATCAGCAAACCTGTTTGTGCTCTCTCTGCATTATTTAAATCTGGAATAACTGCCACCACCACCGTGTGGTCCCAGACTACCTGGCTTCCTTTGTGCTGTTTTTGAGATGTCAGGTTGGAGTCGATTCCATCAAGGAAGCCACAGCCCTGAGTCAAGGGCAGGGCGTTTTGTGGGGCTTCCATTCATACAGTTGCCATAAGTTGGAGACAGCTTGATGCCAAGCTGCAACAACAGGTTAGGATCCTCTTGTATTCCTGCACTTTTAAACTAATAAGTACACAAGAGCCCCACAGGGTCAGATCAAAGGGCTGTGTTTCAGTCATGATCCCGTTTCCCACCATGTGCATCCAGCTTCCCAAATTTGGACTTCAAATGGCAGTCTACCCCTGCCCAGAAGGTAGGTACCAACTGTTCTCAACATGGGACTTGTTCTCCATTACATTTGGAGGTCAACATCATCCAGTTGGTGGTGATAATGAGAATTGTTGTCCCAGACATCTGAAGGGTACCAAGTAGGACATGTGGTGATTAATGGTTTTAACTCTCCATTAATTTGCTTAATTCCCTTTTGAAATATTCAGTTGATATCTCACATGACACAACCACCCACACTCAAAATTGAGTACAGGCTGAGTGTGATTTTTTGCTGAACTTGGGCCTTTGTGTTGTGTGAACTTAACAGAGCTGATGGACTGTGGTTTGTTAACCACAAACAAGCCACAAAGACAACTTACGGTTTGTTGTTGGCTTGTGAAGTGTGGCTTGTTTTCCAGGAATGGATTTTTTCTCCAAAGGCCAGTCAGCAACCAAGGAGATACTCAGCCTAAGTACTTGCTGGCATTTAATTGTCCAGTGCCCCACTGAGTATTTGTTCTGTTTAGAAAGTGGATCTTTTTCCTGGTGATTTCACTTTCTGTTAATATAGAATGAAGATTGGTCTGTATAGCTCTTGAGGAAGACGCTTCCTAATCAATACACTAGGATTCTATTTACTTAGATGGTGCACTTGATGTATGAGGGTTATGAGTCATTGATCTATGTATATTGATATCTTGACTTCTGGATGGCTGGTTGGGGTAATGAGGTGGGGCATGACCACCAAGGGAACAGAGGGGAAGGGACATGGCCAAGCCTCACCTCCTAGAGGGATTTAGCCCAAGGTAGACCTGAAGTTCAATATCCCCTTTTAAAGCCATCTCCAGTTTTTTTTAATACATAGACTGCTTGAAGTACTGGGTGTGTTGCCCAAAATGGAGACAATTCTGAGTAACAGCTGGGTTTTTCATTGCAAAAAAGGAGGATCAAATTTTTCTACCTTTCTGCTTTCCCGTCATCCAAGGGGCCCTTGAAGCAAAACTTGAAACCATGGTATCGGTTGCTAGGGCCTCCTTTTAATGCATGTAGTTCTTTCGGCCTCCATTCAGTCTCAAGATGGCGACCTTGCAGACCCCATAACTTCACTATCTTTTCTCTACTCCTTTCTTCTCTCTCCCCATCCCTACCTTTTGTAACATCTTCCCTGATGAACGGATCTGGGGATCTTGAAAGCTCACATGTTTTTGTGACCTTTTGCTTGGTCTAATAAAGGTATTACACTAGTACAGAAACCGGGATTTTCATTGCGGCCAACATGGCTTTCTGCTTTCCTTTTTCATTGGCAAAAGGGGAAATGTGTCTCGGCTTGTAGCCGGACTTCATAGACAAGCAGCTCTGTGAATGTTCGCAGTTATTCCATGTAGCTATGATGTGAGACACAGGTCCTTTAAGTCATGGAAAATTCACAAAGCAAGCTAAATATAAGTGATGACACATGGCTTTCCTTTGAAATGGGAAGCTGAAGATGGAAACATTTATCAGGGATTAGACATGGACTGCTATGTACCACCCTGCAATTCTCTTTCACCTGGTGATCCCTCCTGTAGGTTTGGATGAAATAGTTAATTCTAGGTCTTCCTGGCCTGGATGGATTGTTAGTTTGAGCATACCATAGTACGTTACAGTGTGTTTAACACAGTAGTTCATCCAGACCATCAAGTTTTATTTTTCCTGGCTCTCATGTTTTGGTAGTTGTTTTGGAGTTTGGAATAGTTGCTGTATATGTCCATGACACAAGGGCACTGTTTTCTCTCTGAAAAGCAAAAATATCTTGGTCTGGTAATCGGAATAGCTGTAATTTCTAGCTGAGTAAGGTCTAATGCAATAACCCAAAATATCCTGGATGAGAGTCTAAAAAGCCCTGAAGAAATCAATTGCCTTATCCTTGAGCAAAGCCTTTGATGTAATCCCGGTAAGTTTATCCTGGGAAGGTGCCTGGCTCTGGATGGTCAACTTCAGACATTCCATACGAAAAGTAGATCAGACGCTCCGGCTTAAAAAAGAAGAAGAAGAAGTTGGTCATTTTCTGAAGCTTGTGCCCTGCTTCACTCTAGACTGTGGCTTTAACGTAGGACCAGGTGGGGAGAAGGAGTTCTCAGAACAAGTACTTACAGCAAAAATAAATAAGACCTTGATATTTTTCCCATGGAAAAAAGAAATACACACCCTGCACTCCAAATGGATAAATAAAAGGTTTAATTTTATTTTGAGGGTAAATGAGAACAGGGTATCTTAGTTTAAGCTATTTTTTAAATGCTCCATAAATGCTGCTTACAAGTTCCCATGAAGGGGTTCTTTTCATTTGCTTTTAAAAAATCAGAGCTGTATAGGAATTATTCTTTATTTGGAACCTCCAGAGTTTGCTGGGTGGGGTGAGATGCAGCGTTTTCCTCATGTTCTATTTGTGCGATACCTTTAACAAATAGCAGCATATGGGATCTTGGTGATGAATATCCCTTTCAGAGCTTGCTTGGATCCAGTCAGGAGCTGTATCATGTTTTTTGTTCATCACTGGACTGCCATTGGGGTCGGGGTGACCATATGCTTCCAAAGAGCACTGAGATTCTGTGCTGATTCTCTAAGTCTCAATGAACTCAAGGGGCACAATTTTGGGTTGACAAGTCTAGGATGCCACTTGTAAGACTGCGTAATAATTAGCACTACCTGCTGTTCGTTACTGAAGCTGACACCAGGGTTCGTACTAGGCACAGGCCTGTCCTGCTCTGGGTTCCTGAGGGCTCTTGAACCAGACATTCCCGATGATCTCCCTTCCCTCGGTGTGTCTCCTGGTTCATTGCCGTGATCGCAAGCTGATACTGCTCCTCCTCTCCTCCTTCATCCTTCCTTGATTGACAAGCAGGGAGCCAATGAACAAGTGAGTGGTGGCAGCACCAGTTCCTCCTCCTCACCACCACCGTTGCTGAAGCCAGAAGGAGGCAGGTGGACCAGCGGGTTGCAGTGGTGCAGCTCCAGAGACTTGGCAGGTGCCTGGCCCCTGATGCTTTTCCCAAGGTAGACAAATGAGGCAGTAGATTGGGCTATACAATGGACTGTAGTTCTGAGATGGGCAGAAGCATTTCTGAAAGCCCCTTCCTGATATAAATAAGTAAAGAATTAAATCCTTGCAGGGACGGAGTTAGCACATGGATGGAGGGAAGGCAAGGTGATTGGAATCATTGATTGAATTCATGACTGAAATCACCAAGATATAAAACTCTGGTTTAAGTCGAGAACTTAAATGTCAGATTTGCTCTATTGCTCCAAGAGATCTGATTACTAAAACAGCTTAATTTTCAGCACAGCATCTTATGACACCAGAAAGGGTATACCTTGCTTAATCTTTTAAAGATAACCTGCTATTTATTCATTTAGGAAACAGTGTACGACACCTGCATGTAATACTTCAACCTGCAACTTCACTGTCTTAGGAACGGCATGAGCTAGACTTGTTGTTGTTGTTGTTGTTAGTCGCGAAGTCGAGTCCGACCCATCGCGACCCCATGGACAACATTCCTCCAGGCCCTCCTGTCCTCCACCATCCCCCGGAGTCCACTCAAGCTCACACCAACCACCTCAGTGACTCCATCCAGCCACCTCATCCTCTGCCGTCCCCTTCTTCTTTTGCCTTCTATTGTTCCCAGCATTAGGCTCTTCTCCAGGGAGTCCTTCCTTCTCATTAGGTGGCCAAAGTATTTGAGTTTCACCTTCAGGATCTGGCCTTCTAAAGAGCTGCACCCATGCAAACGCGAAGGGACTTTTCTTTCCAGTGTTGTCCATTATTTCTGTATCGACTGTGTTCATAGGATATGGCAACCCACTGAGGATAAATAGAATGAGTTGTCATGTCTTTGGAACCCAGGCTGCTTCGGACACGGTGGCTCGGTGGAAACTAAAAACCACCCTGACAACCAATGGCTTGATGCAGAGGTGGTTGTGGTCAGGATGGGTTGCTGTTGCTGGGTCATCCAAACCCAGGCAGTAGAGCTTGTTGTGGGTACAGGGAAGTGTTGAGTGAGTGGCTTGGCGGGAGTGGCAAAACCTACGTGCTGGTCTTGCCAAGCTTACCTGTGTCGCTACCTGTTGATGGCCGTCCCACTGATGCCCGAGCTGGATGCTACGATGACAGCCATGGGCTTGGCGTAATCCCAGTTGCTTTTGATTGCTGCGACAGCCCCTCCGGAGTGCCAAAGCAGCCCATTGGTGCAGGGGCTGCCACTTGTTGGCCACTCATTAAAAAAACTAACCCTAGAAAAATTGCACGAATATTTAAATTAGACTTGCACAAGTGCAGACCGACACTCTTGCAGGGGTCCAGAATGGGAAGCCTTGCCTGGGAGGTGTCTGCTGGTAAAGTGCAGCATGTCCCAACCATGGACCTTGAACTGGAGAAGCTGCAAATCGCTCTATGGTTTGTACTGTGCTGACGGCTGTCAAGGGAAAGCAGAGCTGTGAGTGACCTTTTCGAGCAAAATCGAGTGGCAAGGGATCATCCCCTTTGTGCTGAGATTCTCCAGTGCTCTTCCTTCTTGCCCCCTTGGTTGGACCCAACTCTTAGCAGTGCCTTTGCCCGTTTCTACCCTCTCCCAAGATTTGTGGTGCCTGGGAAGGCAGAAGCTGTGAGCCTAGTCAAAGCTCAGCCTAGCTTTTAACATGGTGATTTTGATACAGCTAACGGGTTTCTTTTTAACAGGGGTTTATGCATATACGTATGTATATGGAGCATCATGTTGCAGAGAAAAAGTGGATATATTTACGGAGCTGCCTTAATGTGTCTATCCAATTTGAACACATGCTGAGGAATTTCAAATAGATGAAATGTTTTGATGCACTGTGGAGCTGGAAGGAGCCAGGGTCTCTCAGTGACATAACACCCAGTGTGTGTGTTTTAAAAGAACTCTATGGGATTTCTTTTGACATGTCCTTTCAACTAAATGGCTTTCTTGGGTTTAGTTTGTTTCTTTCATCTCTGAAGTTTGATACTTGGGGAAGTCTGGAGCCAATGCCAAGCACAGGACAAATTTATATTGTCATTTCTCCTTTGAACTTGTCGACTTGCTTATCCAAAGCTAGACTGAAGCCATGGTGAGGGCAGGTGTTTTGCAAGCTCTGTGAGGGCAAAGTCTCCCTATGTATGACATACAGTTTGAGCACAAATGGCATCTTGGCTGATGGAACTATTCCTTGGGTACATTTTGATGTTAGACAAATACCCTGGCATTGTAAGGGCAAAAGGTATTCTCCAAACAAATGGCGGCATGGAAAATCGCTTTGGATCTAGTAGAAGTTAAGAGGGCTTATATGGGTAAGTTCTGTCTTGTATGGCCCACTCCTTTTACATCTGTCCAACAACATTGACACAGAGTGCCCCACCACCAAGAGCATCCTGGGCTATGCAGCCCAGTATTGCTGACTGGCAGGTTTCTAGCAGGACTTTTCCCGAGCCCACCAGGGAGATGCTGGGACTTGAACCATGCTCATGCAATGCAGGTGCTTTACCACTGAACAACGGCTCCTTCCCTAAAAGTCGTCCTGGTAAATCAGCATGACTGGGCGTCTCACCCAATGGGGCTATAATATCCCCAGTGTTTTACCTGGAGTGCTGTGTCCAGTTCTGGGCACCAAGATTTAAGAGAGAGGCAGGTAACTTAGAAGGGGTCCAGCGGAGGGCAACCAAAATGATCCAGGGTTTGGAAACGGTGCCCTGTGAGGAGAGACTGAGAGAACTGGGCATGTTCAGCCTTGGGAAGAGAAGACTGAGGGGGGACATGATATCCCTCTACAAGTACCTCAAAGGCTGTCACAAAGAGGAAGGTCAAGATCTCTTCTTGCTGATGCCAGAGTGTAGGACACAGAATAAGCAATTCAAGTTGCAACAGCTGAGGCTGGTCATCAGGCTGGTCATCAGGAAAAGCTTCCTCACTGTCAGAGCAATACAACAGTGGGACCAGCTGCCTGGAGAGGTGGTGGGCTCTCCCACACTGGAGGCATTCAGAAAGAAACTGGGCAACCATCTGACTGGGATGGTGTAACCTGGTGTCCTGCAACAGCAGTGGGGTGTCCCCAATAGCATTCATGGCCCCTTCCAACTCTACTATTCTATGACTCTATATATGCAGTGCACCACTAACATCAGTCCCCAAATTGCAATGTTTTCTCTTTCCTCCTTGACATTTGTGTTCCTCCTTACAAGGGGCCCATTCTATTTCAACCAGTATTAGAGCCCAATCGGCTTTTATATCTTTACCTTAGAACAGAAGCCTAAGAGCTTTTGTATCTGGCACGGGCCAGTTGCCATTTTGGCCTCTGACACTCCGGCCTGCATGAACATGGCCTTCCTCCCCCCTCCCCAATTTTCTTTAACAGCCCACCTGTGGTGGGACTCATGACAGCTCCTCAAATCATTAGGTGCGGCCACAAGCCACAAAGGGTTGTCTGCCCCTGTTCAAGGGCACAAGGAAATGGAATTTGTTCAAGGTAAAGCTCTGCCTGCTGTATTACGTCTGTGTCAGAAGTAGTAACTTGATTCAGAGCGTTAGGGGTTATACTGTTGAAGTTACGCAGGCGCCAATTCACTGGCACGCCACAGGTGATCTTGGAGCGAATGTTGTTTAAAGCCCCCTGTCCCACGGCTTCACAAATGTGCCCTGACCAGAGGATGTTTTTCTAACTTCAAAGGGCTTTTTCAGGCTGGCTCCAAGCCTCCCAGACTGAGTCTACAATTTTTTTATTTTTTTATTTTTTTTGTTCGGCTCATGATGTGTTGAACCGTGTGTGATTTGGGGGTATGTGATGTTTTTCTTTAAGCAGACCTGACCTGCATTCAAATGAAGGGCCTGCCCCACCCCCTAGCAAGGCCAGGCAGGGTTCTATCTGCCTCTTTAATTTTATTTTTTTTGAAGAGAAGGGTTGAAAATATGCGTCTAAAAGAGGAGCAATTTGCAAAGAAAGCAGAGAAGGAAAGGGAAAAGCATAACACAGGGTGTCTTTTCACTTGCTGTCATCCAACAGCACTTTTCTAAAGTTGGAAGTCAAGCAGAAGGTTTGCTTGACAGCTTTGGTAGGTATTCTTACTTCAGCCATGCCAGTATTTTGATTTCAGGCACAATCCTATGCATATTAAAACAGAAAGAAGTTGTACAGTTCCCAGCAATCCCCAGCCGGCATGGAGGACTTTTGTAAGATTTATATCTGTCTAGACATGCATAGAATTGCATCCTTAGTTTTTTCCATCAAAGTCCAAGCTCCAAATGATGGTGTGCCATGGTGAACCACGGGTGGGCAGAAAAACGAGGAAGCAGCGCGTCTTCCAGTTGTCTGTCTGTCTGTCTGTCTGTCTTTTCATACACCTCATCCAAAATCCTAATTCCAGTTCAGTTCCTCCATGTGGATTCTTACGTAGCAAAAACAGTGCCATGCATACTCAGGAGGGAGGCCTTGACAAGTTTGGAGGAACCCACACAGGCGGAAGTATACATTTAGAACTCTCCCTGATCCGAAGAATTCAGCACTCTCTGAACTTATTCAATGGCACAGAATGCCAACCGGTTGACCCAGGAGGCAATGGGACATGCAGTGGAACATCCTGGTAAGGACACAGTTGATTGACTGGCTGGGACTCAGAAGAAGAACCTGTAATGTTGCAGGTTGCATGTGTTGATTTCTGGAATCAGAAACTGGACTGTGAAATTCCACGAGTGGCTAATCCATTCCTTAAGATGCAATCTTAAGTACAGTACAGTACAGATCCACTCCTTAAAAACTTAAGTAAACACTTAAGTAAACACTGTACTTAAAAACAGTACAGATCCACTCCTTAAGATGCAATGAGACAGAGAGACTTGATGGAATCGGCCCCTTTCCAGAGCGAAGCAGACTGGCAGTTAAACCACCCTGTACTGGTGATCTGGGGCACTGTCCACCACCAGTGCACCTGAGGGCTACCTGCGTAGCATCCAGCATTCGTGTCCTTCAGCATCTGCCTCGTGGACAGGCTCTGGAACGGCCTTTCTCTAGATCCGCTGATCACGAGTGAAAGTCGGGGGTACAGTGTTGACAATGGAGCTGTAAACAGTTTCCGTTAACTCCGTTCCTTGAGACCAGGCTGGGCATTGGGACGGCGAGGCGTCAATGTGCTGCAATCAAGTAGGGAACATTCCGCCATTAATCTCCTCATAGCATTTTCTCTTCCTTTCAAGAAGGAGCTCCTTTGTAGGGATTTTCTTTTCATAGTGTCAGCGAAGTGGTACATTTTTGTTGTTTAAAGTTTAAAGAGAATTTGTGAAGGAATTTCAGAGTGAATTGAGAATGTGAGGCTGGGTAGGGGGGAAAGAAATTTTTTCCTTCAGAGATTTTATCTTCCCGTTTTGGTTCTTGCTACCATATTATAATGAATTCTGACTGTTTTTAAAACTTTGTCTTGGATGTGTGTGTGTATGGCGGGGAGAGAATGGGAATGTGAACCACCTACCTGCATGCTCATTTCTTACCATCCTATTGTTCTTTTCCCCTTTCATGCAAATATTGGTCCAATGTTTCGATTTGGGCCTGGGGAGCCAGAGCCACATTGCCCTGTTTTCAAATGGTCACTGCTGTCATCTGTGGTTGCGGGAATGGGTGATCCAGCCCTTGACTAAATCTGAACATCTGTTGCTAGAATCAGGGACTTTCTGGTAGAGCTTCCAACTTTGCAAAGCAATCTTTTTCTAGAAAGAAAGTGGGAATTTTTTTTCCAGAGCAATGTTTCCAGCCTGTGTTTCAGACCTCAGCTCCCATTAGCTCCAGTCAGAATGGCCAATGGTTAGGAATGCTGGGAGCTTTAGTCCAAAACATCTGGAAGAAACCTGGTTCTTGGAGGGCTACTTGAGAGCTGGTCCATTGTCCAATTCCATGTTCTTTTGTTGCTTGCTGGTGTTGTTGAATCCAGACCGAGTCGCACTGGGGTATCACTGAGATGAGTGGGATCTCAGTCATGGCAAACGTCTGTCATTGATTTCAGTGGGACAGAGCTGTAACTCATGGTGAATCCTATGTGCATTTACTCAAAAGCAGGCCCTGCTAAGTTAAATTCCTTTCAAAATATTCTGTACCACAAGGGAGAAAGGAAGAGATACGGATTGTGGTCTTGGCACTGTCCATGCATCTGAATCAAAATATATCTTCATACCCCATGTCTCTCAACATTTGCCCTTTGTGACTTAACTTTTCAGACACCTCCAGAAAATACACCTGCCCGCACAGCTTTTCCTGACCCATAATTAAATGAACTGTACTATTCCATGAGACTGATCTTGTATGGCTCTGTATCATTAATATGATTGTTACTGTCATTTTTATCATTTTTAAAATTGCATTTTCAATGAGAATTATTGTAGCAGACATATGGAAAACGCTTAGGGGTCCTTCTTAGAATATAGCAGCATAGAAATGGTATAACTCGATAAATGACCCTTCCAGTATTGGAGTGGATTGTCCTCCAAGGATGGCTGTGTGAACAAATATTTGGAAGCTGAGGCGCAACTTAGGCCTGTTTTGAGCAGTTTTCCTCCGCAGTTGCTGGATAGCTGCAGTGAAATAATGTTAGACTCCAGTGTGTTAGGGATGACAATCCTTAGATGGCAATGCGCATTATTTGAAAATGTGCTAAGCCAGCCCTGTTGTGTTTTGGGGGCCCCATGGCTTATGTGGCCAAGAAGGCCCTAGGCCTCATCCCAGTGGTGAAGAGCGTGGGACTGGGACTCGGACGATCTGGGTTCTAGTCGCCGCTCAGCCATGGAGCCAACTGGGTGACTCTGGGCCAGTCACAGACTCTCAGCCCAACCTACCTCACAGGGTTGTTGTTGTGGGGATAAGATGGAGGAGGAGAATGACATGAGTTGCCTTGGGCCCTTTGTAGGAAAAGGGCAGGATATAAATCGCAATATAAATAAATAAATCAATAAATCTTGGTGCCATCCCTGAGCCATGGCATCTTTGCAGAGTTGGGAAGCCTGAAATGTGGCGTCCTTAAAAACAGAACCAAGCCATCCTCCACTGGTCTTCTCCGTCCTTGCAAGTGGCGGCAGGGTGTGCATCGCTTGCCAAAATGTCTCTAGGATCATCCAGGTGCAGAGCTGGGTATAGTTGCCTGCGGCCCATTAGGGCTTTGTGATGCACAAGTCTTTAACAAGGGCGAGTTTCATGCCTCCTGTGGGAGGTCGGGGCATCTCTCTGATTTTGTCCTAAGCTGAGAAGGTGAAGAAGAGATTTCCAGGGTAATGAGTCCCTCCACTCCCGCTGCCTCCAAAGCAAGCAAGAGGGAGAGCTGGTCTGCCTGTCCCACTCTGTTGTCAGGTTGGGAATGGCAAATTATTCTGGCACATGAAGGCATCTTGTTTTGACGCGGTTGCTGGCAATGAAATTAAACCGTGGTGATACAAAATGATTTTTTTTCAGGATACTTAAAATTAACTCTGTGGACCTCTAGTGTGGTGTCCATGGGTCTTTACCTATAGATGCCTCTTTTGGTGGCTGCCATGTTCCTGCCCCCCTTGATTGTTATTTCCTTTCTTTGAAACATTTCTTTTTCGTTTTAAGTGGGAGACTGGCATGCTGAGAAGCAAAGTTTTGCCCTCCAGAACCATCTTTCTGGAGTTCAGACACCTACCTCTCCCTTGTACTTGAGTTTGCTTTCCTTCTTACCAGTCCGGCTTCTGGGAAACGAGTGATTTGCATTTAGCTGTGCCAGTGACAGCAGGCTTTTTAAGCGTGGTCAAGGGTGGCCATTTGGCAGGCATGCCCACGACATGCTCAGAGTTCCAGCTGTGCCCTCCAACCCCCGAAATGATGGGGACCCCCTGGTCTGGCTGAAGAACTTCACTCTTCCTACAGATGGGGCCAGCCACACTTGATTCTGCTTAGATAGTGCTCTGCATTTGTAAATAAGAAGGGCCTGGTAGGACTTGAAATGAATAATGAGGAAGACAGTTGTCGTCTTGCCCAACTGGCGTCGTCAGTCTGCCTGGATTGTGTGTCTACTTCCTCGTCATGTGCTCTTTTTCAGTGCTCCCTCCCTCCTGTGCATGCCCTGTATTATTTAAAGCTTAAGAGAATTAAGACAATTTCCTTCTGTCTGAAAAGGAGTTAATAGCATATTTAGGCACTTTAAATACATTAATAAAGACAACTTCTCTGATGAATATTGGATTATAGGGATGGGCTTATTCCAAGCGCTGTGTGGTTTTCAAACAGCTCAGAGAATCTGGCTGTAATAATCATAGCTGTTGGTCTGTGCATTTCATCTGCTTCTCCTCCCTCTCTCCCCCCACTTCTTTTCCCCTCCCCGGGAAGATTAAGACAGATCTCTTTGCTTAGCCGTGCCAGGAAATTCTTCTTTCTCGCCTCATCTATTTTGCCAGATTTTTGATGTGTCAAAGGCTGTTCCCTCTTGAACACAAGCGTCTCCGGCGGCAAGTCTGCCTTGGTATTTTGGGATGGAGCAATGCCATTCCAACTCTGGGTGTAACAGAGGTGTTGGGTAATCCACTGGAGAGGTTAGCATTTAAGTCTCCTAGGTTTTAGTGCGAAACCTGGAGCAGGCCTATTAAGTGATGCTTCTGTTGGGCATTCCAGAAATTTGGGGAGCGTGCATTGCTCCCAGACTATGGTCTGGAGTTGACAAAGTACAACATCCCCTGCTGATCTTCAGTTAAATCTGGCTTTTGTTGGACTCTGGATAGGCGGCCAGCTCAGCGTCTTGCGTTCCACTTGGAAAAAGGGAACGGTGTACATCTAGGGAGTCAAGGAGAAACAAGCACATGTGCTTCAGGGGGACGCAAGCAACCCTTTCATTCTCAGGTTGTTCTTGGGATTGCCAGATGAAAGCATGACCAGTGCAGAGCTGCTTTATGAATTTGGGTATCCTTAGAATGCTACAAAAGCTTGTTGGCTACTGGGCAAAAGTGACTTCTCCGGATGTGCTGAACTCCAACTCCCTATTGAAGGCCATGCAGACAGGGGCTTCCTGAGTTGAAGCCCAAACATCTGGAGATCTACCTTGGGTTACGGCAGCCTCCCCCAGCCCATGTTTTCACTGATTGTGGATTATGGGACTTTTAGCTCAGCACCTCTGGCAGACCCCAGGTCAAGGAGGTTGGGCTGCAGTGAAGGATTTTAGAGGAACCAGATTCTTGTTATGAACTATGGACAAGTTTTAGCTGATTGTGAATAAACAAAGCCTCCCTTGTCTTGTTTCTTTAAAAGAGAATCACTCCGCTCCAAAAATTTGTTACAAGGGCAAACAAGATTGCATGCAAACACTTCTAACACATTGAACAGCAGGAGGACTATAACTGGGAAGAAAAGGAATCGGTGATGACACTGATGGAATGTATGCACCACTCTGTTTGGACTAAACTCTTCCCCCTGGTCAAAATGTCTTGGGGCCACTCCTGAATTTCAAGAATTGTTGTATTTCTTTGGCTTTTGTTGTCATTAGGAATAATTTTTTGAACTGCTCCAGCCGGCATTCGAATAGCCAGGCATGCATGACCAAGGGAAGGAAATGCGTTACCAAAAAAGAACAAACAAGGAGACAGACTTGCATGGGTTTTACATGTGTCTGTTTACATAGAGGCAAATTGGCAAAGAACAATTATGTAAACAGAACTATCTCCCCAGGGGAGAAGGCAGTGACCAGGTGGTCCATGTGCCTTGCTCTTTCAGACACCCAGGTTCTCTAATTGTTGAGAGAGGCTGGGTTCACACGACGCGATCAGCTGTGATGGCGCTTAAGCCAGTGCTGGCTTTCTGCATTGTCTGAACCCAACAGTATGGCCAGGGTTCGGCAACATGGCCCCGCACCCCATCTTAGAAACCACTATGGCACATGGTATTGTGTGAATCCAGTCAAGGTTGGAGTCACACTACTGCCACAACAGGTCGGAAATGGGAGATGACAGAGAAGGAATGACACCTTTGTCCTATCAGACCTTTGTCCTCAAAATGCAGCAAAAAGTTTCTTGGTCTTACGGAGCCAGCAATTGTTTTGTCCTGGAGGGAGCGAGTACTCCTCCCTCCACATCTCAATTCGAAGAGAGCTGCCAAATTTTGTTTAGTGTTTATTAGTGGAATTTTTCCACGATAAAAGCAAATCATTAGCCATGCCTTTTGCTGGGGCTGTAAATCCCTCTTCAAGTTGTTTTGGCATTGGGACCATCAATCCATTTGGATACATGCATTATTATTTTGGTGTTTTGTGAAATATGTACATTTATCTTGTGCCTCCTGAGAATGATAGAGTTAGGGGGGTTTTTTTGGCATGGCCTACAGATTTTATTAAACAAGCTTTGTTTTCTGGTAAACGTTCGTCACCCCCACCCACGGCTGGTCAGACTTTTGTTATTGTCATGGTGGGTGTTTTTGATTGTGTGCATTTTTAATAATTAAGAGATAAAGCTGGACTTCTTTGAAATCCACTATGTCTGGTATTCTCTTGTTTTAGTTGGTGGCATTTCTTTTTAATCCTTCTTTCAACAGAAAGCTTGTGTGATGCACTTCAAGAACTATGCGGTGGTAAATTTCTCTACGCACCCTCTCTCATCTTGTGGATAAGCACAGATCTGTAGCCTTTTTCCCCCAGCAATGCACATTTTGAAACTTTACTTGCCCCGTACGGTATGCTGAGATAAATGGATGCTTAGGAAAAAAATGGCTTTATGTGATGATACGATATTTAATAAATATGATATTTAATATTTGCAACTCATGGAGCCATGACAAGTTTGTATTTAAAGTTTTTCCTCAAACTTTGCTTTGGATAGCAAAGCTCCAGGGAATCTTTTAAAATGGCAGATCACGGATAAACGTCACATTCAACATGTAACAGCTGTGTTTAGTGTGAACAGCTACATTTAGGGTGGGAAATGACTGTTCTGGTATTTTGTTTGGCTTCTGCTGGGCTCGACAATCCAGTTTGCTTGCCTGCTTTTGCCTTCGGGTGTCTTGGAACGCTCCATACTGCTTCCTGACCCCGTAAGAGGATGGATATGGGCAACCAGTTGCCATGTGAGGGTTAGCACCGTGTGCGTGTGAACTGCTTGGGAAACGGCTTATCTGTATTACTCTGCCACATGTTGAAGGAAAAGTCGCCACATCCAGTTAAAAGTTCAAGCAAAGAGGGAAATGTTGCTGTGCTCTTCTCTGCTTGGCAGGATAACTTGTTTGTTACTAATTTGCTAGGGTCGTAGCCTGCCACCTTTCCATCTCTCCTCACAGCAACCCTGTGAGGTAGGCTGTTCGAGGATTGGGTGGAATGGACCGAAGTCACCTGGTGAGCTTTATGGCTGAGCAGGGCCTGGAACCTGTGTCTCCTGACTCCCAGTCTAACCACCCGACCACGGTACTACCAATTGTGCTATGCATTCGGTAGCAACTTAACTTTTAGTGAAACGCAACACTGGTTTTGGTTTGGCTTGCGAGGGAAGAGCATGGGCGAGGCGTTTCCTTTCTCACGTATATACACTTCCGCCGCCGCCTCCCAACTCTTGCTCTTGCCCATTTGCTTGCAGCCAGTCAGCCACATGGTATTGCTTGCAATGGCCATTGTGTGCCATGTGTCCACCTGAGGGGTAGCCATGTCCTTCCTTTCTAGAGAGCAGTTCCCCTTTTGAAGGGTGGTGCAGGCTGGTTCTCTCTTTGATGCACTGTCCAGCCCAAGTGCATGGTGGGAGAATAGAGATTCATCCATACTTGACCATAGACGGAACAGACGCACAGGTCCCTGGGTTACAGTCTTCCATGCTGGGGTGATATGGATGGCATTATAGTTGTTATTTTCAAATTTGCATCTGTACCTATAAAAGGTGTGTGTGAATCTGTGTCTTCATTTGGCCTCCTTTTGGTGATGCTGCCCTGCTGTTTCTGCACTCAGTCTGCACCATCTCCTGGAAGGAGAGTGAGCTGCGTCAACATTTCTCTGCACTTGGTCCTTCCTCTTGGCATTGAGAGTGCAGATGAATAGGAGCAGTGAGATGGGCAGGAAGCTCCAGGGATGCTGTGGGCCCCTTGCTGAGGCACGGGCCTTGGCTTGGGCCCAAGGATGCCAGCTCCTGGCACCAGCTCTAAAGCTAACCTTTAGCAGATAATGAAGAAGGCACGCTTGTTAAGCTGGGGATGTGTGAGGAATCTTATTAGGAGGTGAAAAGCTGATACATTTTCTTGACTCGGCCCCATGGATTCTGTTCCGTCAACCCTTTGCTGGCAATGACACTGTCTGAACCAAGTTGAACCTGGACTCTTAATTGCATGGTTTATTTTTTAGGCTGAGGAAATTGGTGCAAAATTGGGGAGTGGGTGCCCTGTTTTGCACATACCTGAAATTAACTGCCAGAAAATTCAAGGTGGTCAAGGTGAAGCAGTGGGGGGAAGATCCTGCTGTACTTAACAAATTAAATGCAACAGCAGCAACAACAACGAATCTAATGAGGTGGCCCTGAATTGCAGAATTTGCACTAGTGATACATAGTTCTCCAACTTTGTGCAAATATTTTGAGCAATTACTTAGAAAATGAAATCTACACCCTGACTTGGCCTGTTTTTATCCATGGGGTTGGGAATTCATTAAAAGTCCACCAAGCTCAAATGGAATGAGCTTCGTGATATCTCACATCCCTGTGTCAAACATCCCTTCTCATAGCAAAGATTAATTTTCAATATTCCCTCTGATACACTGTTATTGCATTAGAGAGGTTTGCATGAACCCCTCTATAGATTTAGTGAAGGAGGAATGAGGTTCTCAGAGCTGAATGAGTTAACCTCAACCCACCACTTCCCCTAAAAAACATGCTGTGGACTTGCAATGATGATTAGATATCTGCATAGATAACATCATCATCAATACTGCCTATAGCCAAAGCTCTCTGGGCAGTTTACAACAATAATCATAGAATCATACTCTCAGGTCACCCATCCCAATTCTGACCAGGCCTGACCCTGCTTAGCTTCCAAGATTAGGCAGGATCAGGTAGATAGATGTGCAGGCTCACCATGTGGGTTTCTAGGGCATCATTGTATGGTATGGGCTCTGGTGGAAGAATGGTGAGCAAGCCATTAAAGATCAAGGAGTAGCGTAGTGAACTTTCCCAGCCTCCAAAAGTCAGGACAGCTTCTTACTGGGAAGAGTACCAGAGCTGTCAACTTAGAGCTGCTTTTGCCAGCCATTCTGTAGATAAGAGCCACTTTCGCTGTGAGAACAAAATGGGTTGCCTTACTGAAGGAAACAGAATGGCTGCTTGCCTTTCGCTCCCAAGGAAAGGGGAAATGAGAGTCTGTGAGGATGGACAAACTCTGCAGTAGTGGGAGCAATGAACATCTATAGCAAAAGGCATTGTATGTTGCTCTCAGCCTGGAGAGAAGAATTAATGCATTGCTTGCCAGCGCAACTTGGAGGTCCATGGAGCATCCTCTGGCCTATTAATAGAAGCCAGAGAGGGGGACTGCAAGCATTCTTCGGCTTGTTTATATCCCACATCCATATTTCATTGCTGTATTCAATAAACAGCCTATCATCTTTGACACAGGTAGTTTCACTCCTTCCTCAGTATCCTTGAATTTAAAGTGAGGTATCTTGTCTAGACCAGGCCCCTGGGGTTAAAAGAGACAGTAAAACAGCAACAATAGATCCCTGGTGTCCAGGGATCCCAGTGGGAGGATTTTAAAAAGTCTAAATGCCGCATAAGATGCGGCCAAAGGCTTAAAAGCTGGTGCCTGGCACTGAAAGAAATTAAAGCAGGTGGCAGACCAAGTCGCCTTCAAGGAAGCCATGCTGGTGACATGGTTAGAGCACCCGATGGCTGGCAGGGAGAAGGGGATGGAATGGAATATCCTGGAAAAGGGAGCGACTATGGAACAGGCTTCCCAGAGAAGGGTGCCTGGTGCCGATGCTTTGTTCATTGCAGCACTAGGCCAAACCCTTTTTATTTCCCATTATTTTAAATGCCAATGCTGCTTTAAAGGTGGATTTTATAGATTATCATCTCGGTGCTGCGTCTCATTTATGTATCTTATCGCTGAGACACTGTGAAGGGTGGGACACAAAAGCTTTACATAAAAAATGAGTAAATAAATAAAATAGAGACCATGGTGGGGGCAAAGGGTTAAATACCCCTATGTGGGTCTACCCCCATGCAGGCTGTTTTTACATTCAAAGGTAGGTGATGCAAGAGGAACTATGTGACAAACTTTCCATCTCATCCAGCCCTTATTCTTGTAGTTCTTCCCAGATCTAAGGACATAAAACGGCATGGGTCATTACAGCCCACAGTGTATTACTTAATGCACGGGAAGCTCTGGCAGCATGCGAAGAGCTCCATTTTCTCTTTGTCATTGGAATCGGCCATAACTTGCAAGAATAAGGACATAAGGTTTGCTGCAACTCATGTTTGTTCAATAGCGAACCCTTGGCAAGGCTAGCGGGCGTGTGGGTTGCAATCCACCGCGATTCTGACTATGGTACCCAAGTTTGGGAGTTGTCCTGCTCTGTGAAGGTTGTGTTGAACAGCCCTTGTGGAATGGCAGCCTCCTTTGAAACAACCTCAAGAGGATCCTTGGCTTGTCTTCCTGACCTGATTAGCGTCTCCTTAATGTTGTGTGTCGAGACCGTTGCGTTTGCCCTCTTTGCCTCGTGGAACCATTAAAAGCAGCCTCCCTAGGAGGCAGCCAAAGCATATGTGGCTTCGGATGAAAGCACTGCTTGTTAACACTGTCATATTCTGCCCCTAGAAAGCATCTGCCACTGAAAAACCTTTCCTGCTCTTGGTGTTCACATGCATATGTAACCTGTTAGACACCCGCGAAAACGTTTTCCTTTACATTGTAGGGAGGTTGTCTTGCGCTGTAATTCTTAAGTTCAGAGGCATGCTGTTTACTGGGGGCATTCAGCATAACACAAGAGAACATCCCAAAAGATGGATTAGGCAGTTTAGTAGAGATCGAAGCCTCTGTTCCTGGAGAAGATGGAGGTTTTCTGGGAAGAGGGTGGAAGAAAGAAGTCAAGAGAGCAACATTGTGCAACTGTTGTTCTTATAAGTAGGTTTTATTGGGGCTGAATTATCCTCAGGGCTCCAGCAGTCCATCTCATGACAATAAGGATTTATCTTGCAAGTCAAGAACGCATCTTGGATTGGATTCATGATTGCTGAGTACATACGAAAGCATCCTCTTTCACAACACACTCATCACAACACACGGAGGGAGGGAGGGAGAGAGAACACATCCACATTGGGTGGTTTATAGCAGCCTTCCTCAGGTTGGTACCCTCCAAGCATTTTGGACTGCAGCTCGCAGGAGTCTTGACCATTGCCTATGATGGCAGGGCTGATGGGAGTTGATGTCCAGAAGACCAGGTGGGGGAAGGCTGGTTTGCAGTGCCATCCCATGCATGTCTGCTTAGATGTGAGTCCTGTTGATTTCCATAGAGGTTCCTTCCAGTTAAGTGCAGCTACATCCCTCAATAGAGAGAAACAACCAGCCCTAGGAGTCTCAGGCAGTCGGGAATGGATGTCAAATTGGTACAGTGAATGAGTGCGCCCAGAAACACTTGCAAGTGCACATATTGACAGGCTGGGAACGATTGCCCGTTTAGCATTTCTGCACCTGCTCAAATTGCAGGAGTAGAATCAGGGAAAGTTGGTGTAGCCTGGTAGATAAGAGTGCTTGCCAGGGTTTACATTTCCCACAAGGCCTTGCAGCAGCAGGATTATGTCCAGGGCACTGTGGGAAATTAAATGGCAGCTCTCAGACTAATTGCCTAGTATCTGCAGCTGTTGCTGCCAGGCGAATCCAAGGAAGAACACCTCTGCCAGAACCCCACTCGGACATGGAGATGGTTCTGGGGAGTTATATCCATTTATCTCACAGGGATGGTGCTAAATGTTAACTGGGGTGCAAAACAGAAGTGACACGGGAGTGGGAGAGGGTAAGAATTTCATTTCAGTTTTCCTTTGATAATAACAATCAAAATACTGATGGATTGACATGAGAGTTTTTCTTTTCTCTTTATTATTTATTTATGTATTACAAGCATTTATGTCCTGTCCTTCCACCAAGCACTCAGGATGGCTTACACAATATAAAATTACAATGGTGCCATAGTAAAACCTTAACTATTAAAACAATATAAACCAACACATCATGAACTTAGAAAAGAAAAAGGAGGAAAAGAATAGAAAATGCGACTGTGGAGAGGAAAAAGAAAAAAAAAATCTTTTAAGATTGGGTTGTAGGACAAACCAAAACCAACAGATTTGCACATTTATGTGAATGTACAAAGTCTTGCAAATTCAGGACTTAAGGCATCTAGATTGAATCCCTGTGCGCTCAAGCTTGTTAGAATTGAGTTAAGGGTACCATCTCTCTCCCTGATGGGAACAGCATATCTCCTTCATTTGGTTGGTGCAGATGGATGACAATTTGGCTTCTGATACCTTCTGAGAAGAATTTATCAGAATTCACTCATACTGGGAGGGGAACAGCTTGAGATTACACAAGAAATTGAATGCAGGACAAAGCAAAACTAACAGATTTGCCTCTTGAGTGTCAGCGATTAAGGTGTACAAGGAATCTGGTTGCCGGACGAAATTCGGCAAGACTCTTGTGGACATGCGAAACTCCAGCTCTCTCTTGCCTTCCAGCTGGAGATAATGGGGAAGCATCTCTTTGCAAGAAGTTCCTGATGTCTGTTGAAGTTTGGGTATGTCTGACTCTTAGATCCAATCTCTTCCGTTTCAGAAACAGGCAATGGGAGTTTTGGTCCTCATTAAGCTTCCATATAAATATGTGACACAGAGGCTGCAAAAATAGTTTCACATCCCCCCTCCCTGCTTTTTAGTACATAAAGATTTTAATATATTTAAGCTTTTGCTATTCAAGCAAGCGGTTTCCATGTGGAATGTAACTTAAGAACACCCAAGTTTTAAACTTCCTCTTCTGAGAATTTATGGAACCCTCAGACACTCTCCCTTCCTCTTTTTTCTATATACATGTCAAGATCTGTTTCAAGATATTCTTTTTTCAGAGAAAACGAAGGAAAAAAGAGCACGTTTAAAAGCTTATCCCCAGCACTTTTCACAGCTTGATTTAATGTAGATACCATGTGTCTTGAATGCAGTACTAACTTCTGAAACAAATATTTCTTTAGAGAGCAGTAAAGTTGTTTCTTCATGACACCAATAAGTAGATTTCATACCAAGAGGTATATGGTAAGATTTATTAGACTCTCTATTGCTCTCCTCTTTGCTTTGCCCTTGCCCCGAAACACCCTGATTTCTGCTTCCAGTAAAGAAAACATGTTCAGAAAGTACATTTAATTTTGTGCAGGGTGGATACAAAATAAAATGCTCCAAGGATGTGTTATAGTTAAAAGATTCACAAGTGCTTCTGGGAAGGTTTAACTTTTAAAGTAGACTTCTTATATATATTTGTTGGGTAGACCATGAAATGCTCCAGGCTCAGGTTTGTGGTTGTTTTTTTAATACAGCACACAGTAGCAAATGCATTTTTATGAAATAATATCACTATGGTCTTTTGTTGTGGTTATAGTGTGGAGTTTCTTGGAAAATACTGTTACTCCTTTCGTTGGATCTTTCCCTTTTGGGCTGTTTCCTTTCACACACACAAAGAAACCAAACCTTTAAGATTTGCTTGGGTTCTTTTTCTTGAAAAAAACATCTTTAGTCTTGTTTTGATCAAGACCTAGTTAGGTGTCACATTTTGAATTTACTGAAATAATGTGAACTGTGGAAGCCCCTGGCAGGTGTCACACAGGTGTTGAGACTTTTGCTACCTGTTCCTGCCTCATATTTGCCTCCACCACTCACAACCCTCTGCATGTTGAGACAGAAGAAAGACCTGGACTCCCAGCATCTCCAGCTGGGATATGCAGAGACTTTTAGATCTGTTTTCATTCTAAATATGCATAGAATTCTGCCCTAGTTCACTCCAGTCTCACCTTTATTTTCTGATTCACAATAATTATAAGTTTTAGTTAGTTTTATTTAATAGGCTTGCTTTTAGTCAAATTGTAATCACTGCTGCTTTTAATCTCTTGTAAACCACCCAGAGCCTATGGAAATGGGGTCCTATATAAAAATTAGAGCAAACAAGATTATTGTTGTGATGTTTGAGTTGGGCAAAGTGTGGTTGCTGCAAAATCTTGTGTTCTTCCAAACTAGAATTGGAAACCATGGTTTGAACTGGGTTTCCAGTGCTGGTTTGGAAGCATACTATGGTCTGCCCTAGCTGCAGTTTGCGTGACTTGTGCCCCTTCATATGATGCAGTTACAAAAAACCAGGAAGTAGGGGTGGGATTGGGGTAAATGAGAAGGAGGAAGGTCTAGATGAGCTTGGAGTGCAACCCTAATGAACACATGTAGCATCTGAACTGTGTCTTAGAGAACATGTGACTTGAGCCCTCATTTTTAATGCTTCTAATACAGCCAGACAAAAAGTTTGCTTAGAGCTACCTGGCTTTAGCTTAGAAAAATGGTGAGCAAGGGAAGACATGGCAGAGGTGTATGAACTGTGTGGAGAGAACAGGGGAATGGGATCTTCCATGCTCTCTCCAACGGAGCAAAGCTCAGGGAGCCAAGGTTCCATTTGGATGCCAGGAAGCACTTCCTGACAGTTAGGACCCCGAGGGCATGGAATGGGCTTCCACGGGAGGTCGTTGAGGCCCCATCGGTGCGGGTGTTCAAGAATAGGCTGGACGTGCACATGGTGGGCATGTCATGAGCGGAGCCGGCTGGTGCCGGAGGTCAGACTAGATGGCCCGGGAAGCCCCTTCTGACTCGCTCTGTTTCTATGTTTCTATAATAGTAGAACCCAGAGGGGTCATCTGCTGAAGCTGTTTGCTGGGAGATTCAGGACAGTTGAAAGGAGGTCCTTTTTCAAACAAAGTATATTTAAACTATGGTGTTTGCTACCACAGGGTGTAGTGATGGCCACCAATTTTGATGGCTTTAAGAGGAGATGAGCCAAGAGGAGAGGCAGGGTATGAATGGCCACTAGCCTTGCTGGCTATGGTCTACCTCCCTTACCAGAGGTGGCATGCTTGCACGCACCAGTTGCTGAGGAACTGGGGCAGGAGGAGGTCTCACACCCATCCTGCTTGAGGGTTCCTGTGGCCAGTTGGTTGCCACCATGTGTATGGAGTGCTGGACTGGATGGACCATTGGTCTGATCCAGCAGGGCTTTGCTTACATTCTTATTTGGTGGTTCTGATGGGCCATGCCACCTTCAGGAGCAGAGGCAGTAGACTTCTGTTTGCAGGCACTGAGAAAGACAAGGGAGAAAGTGCTGTTTCGTTCATGTCCTACTTGTGGGCTTTCTAAGACGAGTGGTTGGCCACTGCGTGAAGAGAATGCCGGAATAGGTCAAGCCTTGGTCTGGTTCAGCTAAGATAAGCAGCTCCTTAAGACCTTGAAATCTGCTTAAGCCTGCCCGAAAACCAAGGTTTGTATCACTGCTCTGAGAGTTAGATATTCCTGTTACTTTTAGTCTGATGGTTGTTGGTGTTCAAGAAACTCTTCATGTTTACTCAGATTGTAATGACTATGGGATGCATCAAGTAAGAAGGTTGAACATGAAAATGGGAGCAGTATGATTATGCTTACCGGCTTCAAAAGTACAGCCTTTTGTGGAAAAGAAAGGAGAGAAAAAAGGAAATGGGAGATCAGCTTCAGTATGCAGTAGCAAACTTTCAAGGAGGAAAAAAAATGCCAGAATGTATTTGATATTCATATGATCAGACTTAAAGGACCAATACAAAATACGGGGAGAAGGAGGTGATCACGGGGGAAAATGATGTGCCAGTCCTTGTGAGTCTTTATTCTCCTGGATCTGAGATGCTTTCTTGAAGAAGGGAGGAGTCTTTGTACCCAGGACACATGCTGCATTTTTAAAAGGAGGGTGCTGAAGTGGCAGCCTTGCATATGGCAGAAAATTTAAGAATTTAAGGGCTTTTGAGATGTTCAAAAATGTGGCACGTTTCCAGGGTAACCTAACTTTCACAAATGGAGCCACAAAATCCAAACTGGCTCCTGTAGCAACATTGTGTGGCCAACTTGATTGCATCATCACAATCAAAGGCATTGATCTTGGCCTGTCAGACAGATACTGATGTTGTTGTGATTGGCAGATTCTGATGTGTCTTCATTCTGGGGTGTATATGGAGAACACTTTATTCTCAAACGTTTGTTTTCTTACAAATCCTCAGTAAAAATCTGCAATAGGCAACACCACCCAGTTTTTTCAATTGCCTCCTGCCAACAAATTTGCTGCAGAACTTGGAGGCAGCTAAAAAGAGCCAATTTCCCCTTGTTTTTATAGAAAGCAAGCTGCAGCAAAAAGGAGAATCAGCCTGCTGTGCCACTGAATTTTGCTGCTAAATTTATTAATGGGGAGTGAGGTTGCAAACCCGCTGGGTTCCAATGGGTGAGGAATGGATCCCTGCAAATTTCCTACTCCTCCTGTAATTGTTCTGGTGTTAATCAAAGACTCGGCTAGCCACTTTGCACAAAACACACGAACTGGGGTCATTGTCACTGTCCTATATCGATCTGACATCACAGTGCATCTAATGTTTTTCCTTTTGCGTGGGTTCTAATATTACATATATCTAAATACCCAGCACTTCGCAACTTTTTGCCTTAGCTTATAGCATTTAACATCTGAAGCGAAGTCACAATACTAGTTTAGAATGCTGTTTCATGTTTCTTTTCTTACATGCTTGGATTTGTGCTCTGTCTTTTTCCTAAATAAATCTTTTATTTAACTTTTGTTTTTTCTTCCCTCGGGAGTGTTCAGGAGTGCTGACACTTACAAAAGCTTCCTGCCACTTGCTAATGTGTTACTTTTGATTTGATACAGGGAAGGATTAAACGGTAGTTTGGAAAACCACCTGGAGTAACTAAGAAGGGTATGCGGCACAACAGTGTCAGTTTTACTGTTGGAACCCTACGCCTCTTCAGCTGCCTTGTGCTGAAGGAACAGGTTCAGCTCCTACGAGCTTTCATGCACACCTTTCCACTCATGAGTGCTATTCTCACGCCAGTGTGGTATCTGGTCTGGAGGTTGCCAAGAGAAGGGTTTAGTGTTGCCACTGGAGATGTGAGGATCCAGAGGAAAAATGGAGCAAAACACACAACCCAGGGAAGCATTTTTAAAAAGGCATCCCCCCCAGTGGAATCTTTTCTTTGCCCATGGGTGGAATGGCATTTTTTGGTGGGGAGGACTTGTTCCTTCTTCAGAGTGCCTCTTTTTTGTAGACAAAAAGTGCTAATGTGCCCCTGAATTTCAGACTAGCTATGTATGTATTAACCTGGTCCTGCAATTTTCCTGGTGGAGAAGGAACAGCACCCACATACCCCCCATCATATGCGTAATGTACTGTGTGTGAGGTGAGTGCATGTGTCTTCCGTGCCGCACGGACCCTGTAGGCCCTGTTCTTCTCCTGAGGACACCATTGGAGTCTTCTGGAGACACCATGGGAGGACGGCATAGCTGCAAGGCTGGCCGGCACTCCATTTCCTGCACTTCTCCAGGCAGGAGCTCAGCAGTTAGTGGTCATGTCTTGTGCTTTCCGGTTGGTCTGGGCTGTGCAGCAGAGATGTGGAGCCACAGCAATGCCGCCTTGGTAGATTGGAGCAAGGATGTGTGTGTGTCTGTTGACGTTCATCCGTCTCTGATTGCCCCAGAAGATCTACTGGGTTTGGGTTCCTCATGGATTGCAGCGGGGACAGTCTCCAAATCTGGTCTCTGATTCCTGCCCTTCCCTCAGTGTCTTCTTTCAGGAACTGCATCACTCAAAAAGGGACAAAGAGATGCCCCAAACCTGCATTTGCTAATTATTTGTAGAGATGCACTTTCAGAAGGAATGTCGTTCACTTAAGTGGAAATTGGGCACATCCATAACAGAGCAAAGTGCTTGGGTCTGCTCACTTTGCTGCTGTCCAGGTGCTGACATCCAGGCCCCTTCTGCTCTCCCTTGTAAGGTTCTTGGTCTCTGCGCTGGATTTTAGAGCACGGGAAGCGGCTTTCTTGCTGATGCAACTCTCTGAATCACCGAGCCCTGTATTGCCAGCACCGTATGCCAGTGGCCCCCCAAGGTTTCCTGCAAGGTTCTTGCTGGGCGAAGCTGCCTTCCCCAGCAGTCTCCCATGGAGCCACCTCAGCTTTGCCTTGAGTCTTGGGCTGTCGTGCCTTCCAATGGTGGATGTTTTCCAACAGAGGACTGCTTTCTGACAGCCTTTCAAGTAGGGGAGCACCTGTAGAAGAAGGGGAAGTAACCTCGCTACTGCTTGTGCTGCTTTGGGCTGGATAGCCCTGCAAATACAGGATTGTCCTCTGACAGCCCTCTGTGACATAGGAGACGGTGAAATAGGACCCCCACTCCATCACTCGTCTAGCAGTTTGCAGACCTTTCCCCATTAGGGAACCCTTTGCAACGTCAGATCGTCTGCCAAGGAATCCTGGGCCCTGCCAAGGAATGCCAGTACGCAGGAGAATCTGCAGCCTGCTCCGGGACACACTTGGAGCACAGATCTGGGCTGTTGAGAGGCAGCTTCATCCTGGATGAACCGTGGGTGTCACGCAGGGCAGCCCTCCCTAACCTTGTGCCTTCCAGATACATTTGGACTGCAGCACCCAGAATTCCCATTCATTGGCCCTGCTGGATGGGAATTCTGGGAGTTGCGGTCCAAATGCCTCTGAAGGCCACCAGGTTGGGGAAGGCTAATCTAGAACATGGCCAACCCCTCCTTTGATTGCACATTGGGGCAGCCACTTGATTACAAGGGATGGGGTGTCTTTCAAGGGGAGCTTGCCTGCCATTCTTGACCATCCTGTGGAGAAATCACTGCGATAGTTAAAACAGAGCATATGTCTGACTTTACTAGTTATTTTTGAAGTCATCTCTGTCCCTTGCTTGCTCTGGAAATGATCAACACTGCATTCCAGCCTTGGGTTAGACTTAGAAGCCAACCACTTAGTCCATCTTGAGAGGGAAGAGCGCAAAGGTTCAGATGGGAATCCTGTTGAGGTGTGTCTTCCTCCTCCTCCTCCTCCTCGCTTCTCCTTGCCGTCTCTAAAAGACCACTCCAGAGAGAGCAAATCTGCCTGAATTGTGGTTTCCTGCCCTTCCCCATGCCATCTTGTTCCAAGCTCCACTCCTGTTCATGAAAGTATGCGGGAATTGGTCCGGTGCCATCGAGGCTGCTATAATTGGGTAATCTGCCTGTCAAGATAACATGCTTGAATCTGTGCACAGAATTAATATTATGATTAGGCCGATGCTTTACATAGCAGAAAATCTGCCCCTTTCATCGACCATTTGTTTGAGAGGGAGCTTTTGTTCCTGGGAAGGCGGCTTGGCAGTTTCACAAAAAGATAATCCATTTAGCAGATCGCTTTTTAACAGCTCGACTTCAGGACTTGTGTTATACCTTCAGCTACACTCGGGGAGCTCATTAATTTGCTTGTTTTTTTGGAGATGGCATTTCCAGTAATTCTGTATGAATTTTGATATCAGTTGCAGGCACCCCACCTTTTTATGCCCAGAAGTTCTGTCTCTTCTGCTCTCATGTTCACTTTTGTACATGGATCTCAAAATGTGTAAAACGCTCTTCGCTTGGAACAATTCCCCATTTTACTTTAGTAGATGAGATCCTCCCTCCTCCCTCTTTCCCTCCAGAATCATAGAATAACAGAGTTAGTAGAGTTGGAAGGGGCCAAAGGGCCATTGGGCCATTGCTGGATGCAGGGCTCCCAGTTAAACCATCCCTCCTAGATGGCTGTCCATCTGTCTGTCTGCCCTTCCATCCTATAGAGTCATAGAATCATAGAATAACAGAGTTAGTAGAGTTGGAAGGGACCAGAGGGCCATTGGGTCCAACCACCTGCTCAGCAGGACTCCCAGTTATAAACCGTCCTCCTTAGATGCTTGGCTGTCCGTCCATCCATCCGTCCTTCCTTCCTTGTAAATCTGCTAATATTGTGTTTTTAGTGTCACTTTGTCGATAGGAGGTGTGCATCCACTTAAGCTCCCAACATCACCTAAGTGCCTAAATGTGAGTGAGGTTGACTTGCTTCCAAATTTGACCAGTATGAGACCATTGTTCCTTCCCACTCATGTGCAAATCAGTAGAAATGGTAGAGGGGGTAGTTGCTTCGGTTTTAGAAGCCCCCTCCTTTGTAGTCACACACAATGCTTGGTTTGGTTCACATGGATAGTGGAAAATGATAAAATTGTACAAGAAATGATGCAGCATAAAAGAGCAGCTGCTTACAAAGAAGGGCCATTGCTGAGCCGCACAATACCTGCTTCTCAGGCAGGAGGTCTCCAGTCACTCTCCAGCTTGTCCATCCGTTGATCGGTTTAACACTGCTAAGAATGTGACTCGCTAGAACATGGCATTCTATGTTCCTATCGCAAAAGTTCAAATTTCAAATCCTGTTTCAGGTGAAGAACAAGGCTGGGGACCTGCAGCCCTCCAGATGTTGTGGGAACAAGTCCCACTGGGAGCAGGCATCCCATAATATGCCTCAAGCACCCTGCCTTTGAAATAGAGCAGGGGTGCAGAACTTCGGACCACTGGGGGCCTGACGCAGCCCTCTGGGATTCCTGAAGAGGCCACGCCCCCTTTCTCAGCCATCGTACCCTTGCATGGAGTTCTCCTGGTTTTCGTGTGGTTTCCCCCATCCCTATAAGGTTGAAGTGCCCCTCCAAGAGCTTAGTTACTGGCAGTAACAACTTTAAGCTCAAATTTGCCGGCATTTCTGGCATTTGGACCGCAGCACATGTGCCTTCAGCCCCATTCAGGCACTCTCTTGCAAGCAGCCCCGGAAGCTTCTTTGAGCTAAAGCTGGCCTCTTTGATGGACAGAAATTCAACAACTCGGTGCCACATCATTTTTCTGCATAATGCAGGCCTTGGATCTCTTTCCTCCCAGCTCCTAGGTTACTTGATTCCCTCTCCACCTGCACCTTGATTCTCCCCCCTCTGCATTTTCAAATTGGAAATGTAACATGAAACTTGGAGCAAATATATATTTGCTCTGAGAGATCAAGAGTCTATTTTTTAAGCTTTTTATTGGATCAGCAGTGAGGAACTTACTGTGGGTCTTGTACTGGAAGCTGGGCTGCTTGGGAGCAATGTCACAATTCTTGGATGCCCCGGGGACAGCTTGACCCTTTTCATGTACGAGCAGAACTAAATGTTGGGCTTTGATGTACTTTGTGTTGGTGTAATAAATACACACTTCCCATTACTTTCAGCCTGTCAGGTGGCAGGTTGATTTTGGATTACTTAGCTGGACTTGTCCTTGAAGAGTTTTTGTGTGCAATGTGCATTTGTTCTTCAACCCTTTTGGATCGGGGCCCTGTCTCCCATCCAAAGTTTAGGGATCATGCGCTTAAATTTTTCTAATGATATATTTAGTTTTAGTTTTCAGTGTATAGTCACAGGCAAATAAGATTAATAGACAGACAAAATAACAGTAGCCAACTTAAAATACAGTTAAATTTGTACACTGTAAAATTGTACACTGTATACAATATTTTTACTCAAGTGAGTGACCACTTTTTTCTTAATCTGTATGGCAGTCATAAAAAAATTGGCCACATTTCCAGTAATATATAAGAGGATACACCCCTTAAACAAATTTATTTATTTATTTATTTATTTGGAAATTTATAGGCCGCCCCTTGCCACAAGCCTCGGGGCGGCTCACAACAATAATGGTTTAATCAATTAATCAATAATGGTTTAATCAATGGTTTAATCCACAAATGAATGGTTTAATCAATTTCTCTCTGCATCCTGTATAAAAATGGCAAGGGAAGGGCACACGTTTCACTGTTCTGCTGCTCCCGCACTATAGGTACGCTACACTTGGCTGACTGGGGCCTCGTTCTAATGATTGATGTGCAAGGTGCTGTACTACTGTTGGAACATTCCCAGGGTGCTGCAGGTCATGAATGGTTTCTGAAGACTGGTGATCCAGCCAGGCATGTTGAACATTTTGTGGCTGGTGGATTGACTTCCATTTGGAAGAGCTCTCTGGGGCTGCATCGTAAAGGTGGGTGGGCCCCAAGGTTGTACTGCATGTTTAGCACCGCCTACTTGAAGCCAACCCTGGGAGAGGCGTTTTCACCTTCTGGAAGTGGGGAAAAACCTGCCCAAAGCCAGGTATTTACTAAGGCATTTATTAATTTTAGTAAGGACATACCTATTGATGAGCTAATTTAGGGTCTATGTTTTGTATTTTGCTCAATTACAAGATGAACAGAAATTATTACAAGGGTATTTGCTCCATTTTGAGGTCGTGGCATTGAGGGAAACATCTGCAAATCATGCTGCAATTACATACCTTGTTTGGCTCAAAATAGGGCAGCAAAATTCTGAAAAGGAATTGGCTTTTCTAGTTACTAATTTTCTATTAATTACTAATCTAATTTTTCTAATTTTCATATTACTGATATTTAACCCTGCAGACTTAAAGCAGCTTGGGTCAGTTAGGGTACTCGAAAGATCATCTTTTTCCGTGGATACCAGCCTAGCCCTTATTTTCAGACCTCCCATCAAATGAAGTGGATTGCTGCTGAGACGAGGGACCTTTCCATGGTGGAAAATTTCCACTTGCAGAATGCTTACCCCACCTGGTACCTCCTTTTTATATCCTGGTGCCAGGTTAAAAACCCCCGTGCTTTATCCTCTGAAGGTTTTCCATGATAAAGAGCAAGCTTTAGTGATTTTTATACCTGATTCTTGCATTTCACCTCTCTTATGACTCAGAGGATTCTTTGCAAAAGAAACAGCTCCTGTAATCTGTGTGAAAACAGGAATTGAGTCTGGTTTGGGTTGCATTGGCTGAAGCGTTGATCTAGCTTCTGGAAATTGGCCTGCCCGTGTGCTGAGCCAGGTTTAAATAATGAGAGCTCTTCCTGAGGAGCACAAGAATGTGGCAGTTGAGAAATACTGCTGCACATTTCAAATGCAACATCAATGGCTTGGAGGATTCATGCCCCAGCCCTGCAGAAAGTCCCTAAACTTCACTCATCAGCTATAAAGGTTGTCTTATCTAATTAGTGCATTAGAAGTGGATGGGCTGCTTCTTGCAAGTTCAGAGCTGCTGCTAATTATGTGTTGAATGTAATTTTAGTTAATGTACTAAAGCTTTGTCCCAGGGCTGTTCTAATTAAGGGAAGTCCTCAGCTTCTACTGAGGGGTGTGTGTGTGTGTGTGTGTGTGTGTGGAAAGAATTTTTTATACACAGCAGGTCACAGATCTAGTATTAACCAGGGAAATTGCACTCCAAAACTGTATGGTAAGAATGTAAGAACTGGCTTGCTGCATCAGGTCACATGTCTAAGCGTCATAGTTGTAGAAGTAGCTGGCCAGACGATTCCAGGAGCTCAGCTGCAGTGATGGTCTTGGTCTGTGAACGTCTGGCATTTACAGGTGTACTGTTCTCAAACATGGAGGCTCCATGTCACCCCACTTGCTCTGGTAATGCAGAACTGAAAGCAGTTTCAGCCCAGCCTTCTCCAAACATCTCTAGATGTTTTGACCTACCATGCCCTTCAGCCTCACTCAACTCCTTACAGATTAAACATACCAACTGAGAGAGAGAGAGAGAGAGAGAGAGAGAGAGAGAGAGAGATAGATTCTGGCCAAACTCATGGCCTACAAAGCTAATTTCCTATATGCAGTATTTTTTGGGGGGAGGGGGGAGGCAACCTCTTTTAGTGATCAGCACTTGTGCTGGATCTACACATCTTGGCTTGGCATGAATCAATTCGTGTCGTTTAACCAATAACTCGTGACTTTCTTGCTTTGAGCTCCACACAGCCGCTGCCTGGTGGTGAGGTTATTCTTGTGGACAAGCATGTTGTGTCTCTGGGTGTGTTTGTGACACCCCCTTTCCTCCAACCCATGCAGCTGTTACTGCACCCCAATGCAATGTTCAGACTGGTGCCATCTTGCATTTTGGACCTCCCTCCATTATCCCAGTGGTGGAATATGTTGGAGGTTGCGATGGCAACAAAACTAGGCATGGTTGGGTGCATGCCAAGGGCTCACACCCCGGCTGGAGCCCACTGAAGTGCTCCTCATGCTTATAATAGCATCGATTCAACTTCTGCCAGCCCCAGCTGGCATGGCTACTGGTCAGGATTGCTGGAAATCGTATCCTGGAGTGCACTGGCTTAAAGAAAGGTGGTAGCAGCAGTTCCTAGAGGAATGCTCACTTGGGCCTGATTGCTCCATCTGAGCGACTTGTCCTTCTAGCACAGGTGGTGTGTTCGTGAACTGCCTCCTCTTGCTTGCCTTCCAGCCACCAGCTGTGGCAGGGGCTCCTCAAGGGTCACTGCCATATTCTTGGTGACCAGTTGCATGGAACCGCTGGGCTGCCATTTTCCTCTGCCAGATGTTTCCCTGCTGTTCGTCTCTCTTTTTCTTTGTAATGTTCCATTGACAAACGTGAAGTGCTGCAGCTGGTGCTTGCTTGCATTTGTTCCTAATAGGCATTTCCAACATAACGTAGCTGTTCTCGTACTGAACACAAGGGAAAGACGCAGGCCAAGGTGCTTTTCGGGGTCTGCAGTAACAGACTGTGACGTCTCCCACAGCGTGGCGAGATGAACAGTCTGCCTGGGAAAAGCTCAGGCAACACACCTCTTGACTCCAGAGGAATCAGGGCCCAGGAACAGAAGCAGAGAGGCTGAGTAATGGCTGGATGAAGGAACAGTGGAGGTGAAGAAATTGGTTTGGTCTTGGCGGTGTCCGTGGGCAGTGCACTGACTGCGCTAGCAGGCTTAGAATGTGACGGGGAGAGTGAAACATGGCGTGTGTAAGGCCGAAGAAGAGGAATCAGGCAGGGGATGTTTCCCCTTGGAAAAGTCTGTCTCCCCCTGCTTTCAGCGCTGCTGCCTTTAGTGTCAACGTGGACTTGGGAATCCAGTGTGTACTGCTGAACTTGTTACGCTCCCCAGAGATGCTTTAACGGTGCTCTGTCTTGGTTTAAGAAGGCTTACTGAAACAAAGCTGGGTAATTAACGTGCAAGGATGGCATATCTTTGGAACAGAGGGGCGTGGAATACTAACGCGCATCTTTCGGCATCTCCTGTGATTCAGGGTCAGACCTGGAGAGGAGGGGCTTGCCAGAGCGGGGTATAGGTGTGTCTGGGAGAGGCACTGTCCAGTGCCTGCTTGACAACGTCTTTGCTGTAGTTTCATCCTGTTTATTCCCTTTCCCAGACAACATTGGGGCGTGAGAGGGAGTAGTGGTCGAGGTCACAGGCTCTCTGCTTGTTAAGCAAGTGGTACCAGTGAGGAGGAGCAAGAACCCCCGGTGCCAGTGGTAATAATGGGGGACCCCTGAGAGCCCTCAAAAGCATGGTGTCAGTACTGGGTTTTGGGTGACACTTTTACATTCAAACACATCAGGTGGTGTCTGCAGCACTGGCTGGCATGGCCTCCATTTGCAGGGCTTCTGTTGGACCCTCAGCATTTTTGGGGCATTGCAAGGCCTTTTGGGTGGTTGACTCTTCCTTCTAGAATGTTCTTCTGGGGTGGTATGCCTGGTGTGTGTACACACACACACAGAGCCACCCACTTTTATTTTGTGATCTTCCTTGAGAAGTTTTTCTTAGCTGTAGAGGTGGCATGAAAATACTTTCTGATTGATAAATATAAACAATCAAATGTTTGAGGGATTGTCTCATACAGAATAAAGCAAATCAGTTTTCTGTTGCTCAGAGTGCAGGATGGAAACCAGCAGATTCAAATTCCAGGATTCCCATTAAAGACTTCTCAATGGTTTGATGGGAGAATGGACACCTCAGAAAGCGGGATCTTTTCCTGAGAGCTTTTTAAGCGCAAACATTAAGCAGAAACTTCATTTATCAAGGAAGATGTGCACTTTGTTTCCTACATCAGCAGGGGGTTGGAGTAGAAGACTTTTGAGGCGTCTTCTGGCTTGACAATAGTATGATTAAGATCTTCCGTTAGGACCACTGCTGATCTAGCAGAAGCAGCGCTTCCAAGTAGGAATGTATAATTTCGTTTTAGCTCATTTTTCTATAGATTTCACCGAGGTAGCAGCTTCCAGACCAAATGCAGACACAGACACAAACAGCACCTGGCCCATAAATTTCTGAGCTTGCAATTTTGTGGACAAAAAGATGCGTTTGACGGTATGTGTATTCTTGACAAATTCATGCCCATATGCCTTAGTAATGGGGAAATAAGGAGTACTTGCAAAGATGGTTCTCAGAACACATCTATCTTCCTCTGGATCAGAAATGCATCTGACTTCCCAGTTTATCTTTGTGGGAGTTTCCCACCCTGAGTGAATTGAAGGCGGACCATCAATCAGGAAGAAGAGGAGAGCCAAGAGGGCATTTTTGGCTGGCCACACACAAGAAGAGGCACCACCGACTGCTCCGTTGCTCTCAAGATGACAGCAGAACACAAAACTTCTGCTGGATGTAAGCAAAAAGGGGACTCCGTTGCCCGCATTTGATGTCTAAAGAGAGGTTCACATTTCGGAGTGCTAACGTGGCTCTGTCACATACTTCTTGGCTGTTTGTGAGCGAAGTTCAAAGACCACCTCCTGAGCAATTGAAGCTCCTTGAAGTCTCTTGCTTGTTGATTTTTCTCAATAGGAGGAACCAGGCATTGTGCAACTTGGAATCGAGTGCAAAATTTACAGCTTCATTTTTGTCCGTTGAAATAAAGGATTTGCTCGTCATCTTGAATCTTTTTCCCACCTCATTTACTTTATGCTGCTTTCTCCAGCTCCGTAGCGACAGAGGAGGTGGAATGAATATGCTTTGTGTTTTAATATCAACTGACATAATATTTACTTATTTACTGTAACATTTATAGCCTGTCTTTTTTCCCTTGTGCATGGGAACCAAGCCAGCCTACCTGGACTTCTTCCTCTCTACCTTATCCTCCCAACAGTCCTGCTGTAGATTAGACTGAGAGTCAGTCACTGTTGCAAGTCAGTCAGCTTCTTGACTAAGTAGGGATTTGAACCCAGTCCTAGTCCCACACTCTAGTCCAGTCCTAGTCCCACTGGTTCTCATTAGCGTATCCCAAACTAATAACAAGGGTACTCTTCAGTTTTTGGACATCTCCCAATTTTGAAATACAGTTTTCCAGTCAAAAATGAATGCAAGAATACGTACATGATTGAATATTGCATAAAATGCGCAAATGCATTGAAATATGCACAAAAATATAGTTTAGCACGCATTTCTTGTATGATAGGCATTTTCATGTGCATTTCTTATACGCAAGATTGCCCGCATAGTGTGGTGGTTGGACTGTTGGGCTTGGGGACCTCAGAGATCTGGGCTGTATGCCCTGCTCATCCATGAAGCCCACTACATGCCTTTGGGCCAGTTGCTCACTGTCAGTTGTCTACCTTACAGGGGTGTCACTATGAAGATAAAGGGAACCATGTAAGCCATTCACAAGAGGAAAAAAGGCAGGATAGAGATGCAATGTTAATAATAATAATAATAACAACAACAACAACAACAACAACAATATTTAATTAGAGTAATTGCATAACCAAGATTTGCATCAGGAAGAAGGCCTACAAAAGCATGTATGAATTTCATGCCAATGTTTGACTGAACAAGTTGCAGTGATGTGGAAATGGAGCTGAACAAACACGAGCTGGAAGGTTATAGAAGCTGGAACAGATCTGTCCATTCCTGGAATTCAGAATGTTTCAGAACATTTCTGAGCTTTGAAACGTTTCCATTCGGTTGATTCTGCTCTGGGAGTGACGCTTGGTTCTCCAGTCTATGAGCCATCCCATCCAGTCCTTGGTTCCTTTTCATTAAAGGCAAGCCATGGCATTCCACGTGTGGCTAAGCATGGGAAATTGGGGCCCGGGGGTGGGGGGAATCCTTGCGTAGCAGCAGCTTGGTGGGATTTTCTGTTACTCTGGAAAAAGCAGGATATGCTGGAAGAGAATCTGTGACTGAATGTAGTGCTCATTTACCTCCACCCTGAAGTTTAGATATTTTCATTTTCCTGCGTGTATTTCTTTTTTAAAAAGGACAACTCTGGGCCATTTATTACGCATTTTGATCTAATTTGTTCCAGGACTGGCAAATTTTAGCCCCTTGCCAATTCCCTCCTTCTGGCCCTGCTCATTAGCACTGTGGCTGTGACATCATAGAATGTTCATAAACATTCTGGCTTTCCACAGGGAGCTGGTTAAGCAAAGGCTTGTTGGCAAAGGTGCTGCTTCCATAAGGGAAATGAAATTAGGTTGGGAATAAGCTCTTAGAGGGCCTGAATTCAGGATTCTAGGCTGTATGGCATTTTCGGGGTGGAAGTCGAGGTAAAAGCACTGTACACAAGTGTTCTTCACTGGTGATTTCAAGAGTGATGGGAAGCTGATTTTGTTCAGCTGCCATTTCAGAAGAACATTATGGGGTGGGTGGTGGCACTGTTATTCTAGGAGCCTGGTGTTTCTGCTTGGGTCTTTATTTTTTTGGCAAATAGTCTTGTTTATACAGCAACTTGGGAACCAGTTATGGTTCTAGAAGTCTCCAGTTGACTGCAGCGGCTGTTGGGACCAGTCTCTTCAGGCCCTTGTTCAGGGGTGGATTTCAGCCCACTCTGGTCACCCAGTAGCACAGAAAGAAGCAGTGAGGATGTCACTTTCATGGGTTGTAGCCTTTTTGTTCCTCTCTGCTGTTTGAAGAACCCAGGGCCTTGTCGCAGGATAGGTGAGTGGGCAAGATAGAGCATGGAGTTATGCTCAGAGGCTTGGAAAAGAATGTTCTGCAGATACTTATAGTGACTGGTTCTGACAACAACCACTGCAGGTTTCAAGACTATGAATCTGTTTCCATGTCATAATTGAAGAGGATGTGCCTGCTTGTCTGTCCGTCTGCTGGTCTGGGCCATAGCTCCAAGCTTGTGAACAATTCAACATCTCAGGCTTGGCCTGCATGCCAAGGACACCCTAGGAGTCTGCATTTTGTACGTGTATTAGCTAACTTAGATGCGGCCATGTTTTCCAGCCCTGCAGGACCACCTTCAGCTGGGAGACAGCCTTAATCAGTGCATAGCTTTGGAGACAAAACAGTTTGAAGCTAGGGGAGATTCATAGATTGAGGGGCAGAGTTAAGCACCCCTCCCTTTCCCCCATCTGTGGGGCAGCCTCACTTGGAGAGATGGAGTAGAGAGAGAGTCTGTTCTCAAGGGCTGTGTGGACATGCCATAGCATCACCTATCCCCAGAAGGAACAAGAGGCATGGCTTTATTTAGGAAGGGTGAGCAAACAGTGAGCATCTCTGTAGGCTGCTTGTGGTCCTGCTTGGAGGGACGAAGCGGTTTTCTAATCTGTGTGAAGCTGTGCCCCACCAGGGGTGTGGATGGGTGCGATGAGATTCTGGAAGAGCTGGGGCGGGGGGAGGTATTTGAAAAGTTAGTCATTTATTCTTTGCATATGTATCCTGACAGTCCGACAAAAACAGTTTACAGGAATAAGATGCAGATTAAAAGTGGAATCTCAATTAAAACTGAATGCAAAAGCACATGAATTTAAAAGAGGCACTACCACAAATGGCACCCGACCTGTTAAATGCCCCTTTGGCAATGGGAACCCCAGAGCTTGCCTAAGTGGAAACATCTTGGGCTGCTGGCAGGAGCACCCCATGAATTTATCTCTATGTTCTGCTAAGAACACCACCTTGGTTTTCTGTTTAGCTTGGAGGAAGGTTGAATGTTATGTTGGAAACTTGAAGGTATTGGAGAGCAAGAAACGGCCCCTGGCAATGTGCTGCCCTCCACATGTTTTGGATTAGAACTTTCAGGATCCCTGACTCTTGAGAAAGGTGTGCTCAACACGTCTCAGGGAGAGCACCCAGTGGGAAAGACTTCTCTACCCAAACAGCGGTGCCCGTTGATTTTGGTCCTGATCCTGGCTGGGATATGCTGGGAGTCGAAGGCCTTGGTTTCTGCCCAAACATGCATAGGATTGACTCGTTTGCTTCTTCATGGCATCGTTCCCTGGGGACAGATGACTTCATCTGGCCTGGAAGGACTTGAAAATCTTCCTTTTCCAGGAGACAGACAGATCAATCTCTAAAAAGCGATCTGCATAGTCAAAGGGCCGTTGGTCATGCATGCACATGGTCACCACCATTCCGTGAATTATTTTTACTGTCGAAATTGTATTTTTCACTGTTGCAACCAAACGGAGCTTCTGCATTCACAACAGAAACTATTCTCATGACCGCCAAGAGGCCCCCTGGAAGACCCTTCTGTCCATCCACAGTCCAAAATCACCTTCCTGCGCTGCTGCTCACAATTAGCCTTTTTCTCTTGCTGCCAGGGAAACGCTTCCCCTGCCGCTCCGAAGACCCTCTCTGTGTCCTGCCGCCGCCGCCGAGCCAGCGATGTCTTTGCAGCTGAATGGAACGCCTTCAACCTCCTCTTCTGTTTTCCTTAAAAAAAAAAAAAAAAGTCTAGGCTTGCAAACTGCGTTGGCATGTCCCTACCACCTGTCAGATTTGGATATCAGCCTTTCTTGGCTCATGCAGGCAACTCGGAGTTGGCACAGGAACTGTGGAGAAGCAGGGTTAGCGTTTTGATTCTGCGCCAGAGCCAGATACCGAAAGAGGCAGCGGGACCGGATCCAGTAATTGTTGGCCTCGGATCAATGAAAACCGTCACCAGGCCAGTAAATTGTGGGCTACGCAGACTTAGTTCTATATATCATCTTCAGGCTGGTGTCACCCTGACTCCAGGACGAGAACATTATCAACATATCATCAAGTCTGCCAGGAGCTCTTTCATTACTTTATGCCCCTTTGATTTACATCCGTTCTTTTCTTAAATTTCACACAGGTCAGTCTTGACAACTCGCTGGAGCAACATTCCAGGTGGAGTGGGGGATGATGGGGCAAGGGAAAACTGGGCAGGATCTTTTCCTTCTAGGCTGAAAGAGATTCCACCCAGATCTGTCTTGGGGAAAAGGAGGAGCTGTAATTTAGCTCCAAGCAGGCAAGCTGGGGAGCCGAAGTGAATTCATATGGCCTGTACACAGTTCACCTGGCTGGGCCGAATCTGTGATTTGGAGTCTGGATAGTGTTTTCCGTCGAGTGAACAAAAACGCTGTCCTTGAGCCAATCTGTTTTAGGTGCATTTGAAGCTACGGAGTTAGATGCTTGGTCCATCTAGGCCAGTGCTGTAGACACTGACTGGCAGCAGCTGTTCAGGGGTTCAGGCAGGACTTTTTTTTCCAGCCCTACTTGGAACTGCTGGGATTGAACCAGGAGGTCGGCGTAAAAAGCGAGTGTTCTGCAGAGTCACAGCCTTTCTGTGTGCATGTATTCCATGCATTTCCATCCCTTTTTTCTTGTATTCCAAGGGCTCATGGAGGTGTTCAAGTTTTCTCTTTCATGTTATCTTTACAAGGTTAGGCAGAGAGTTGATGTTGACCTTGGTTATTTGGACTGCATGGGCTTCTGTCGGGAAGGGAAGGGAAGTCAAGAGCTGCTCGGGTTATGCTTGGTGATCTCCCTGTGGTTTCCAGCTGCTGAGGGAACTGCTGAGCTCGAAGGACATCACCTGGTCAGATGGTGGCTTCAGCACAGCTTCTTGTTGATTTCACACAACTGTGTGAATGTATTTTCTTTTGCCAGAGCAAACACATCTGTGCAGGACTTAAGGGAAGCAAACAAGTCTGTGCAGGAGTTGAGTTAACCTAGTGAGGTTAGCCCATGGTTTGTTCTCATCCAGCATTCTCTTTGCAGCACAACCCACCAACCAACCCAACAGGCTGCACATGGGTGTACCCATGACACCTTCCCCCCAAGTTCCTCAGCTGCTGATGCACATCGGTGTACCACTTCTCGTCCTGGAAGTTCCATAGCTCCCATATAGCTTGAAGTGCCTGATCCTGCCTGATCTTGGAAGCTAAGCAGGGTCAGGCCTGGTTGAAATCTGGATGGGTGACTTAATGTTGTGAACCACCAAGAGAGCTTCAGCTGTGGGCAGTATAGAAATGTAATGAATGATGATGATGTAGCCATTATGATGGATAGCCATGGGTAGCCTTCTACTCCATGTATTGGTCTCCTCTTATAAATCCATCAAATTGATGGTTATCACTGCATCTTGTGGTAGCCAATTTTATGGTTTAACTGCATGGTGTGAAAAAGAGCTTCTTTGAACCTGTCCTGAATCTTCTTCCAGTCATCCAACTCCAGATTAGAATTATGAAAGGGGGAGAAAAATATCTGCTTGAAAGAAGGTTCCATAGCACAGCGGTGGAGAACCTCTTTCTGCCCAAGGGCTTAAATCCATTTTGGATTCCAATGTTGGGTGCAGCCTAGGGCCAAAGAGATGGGACAATCCCCCGCCCAAATAGTCATTAAAAGGTTCAAATACCTTAGCTAAGGCTGGGAGGCTATCCTAGCTTAGTTTTAAATTAAAACATGTGATATCTAAGGCTTGGGAGACCCATCTCAACCTTCTGTAATGATGAAACTACACAAAAGCTGAAAATGTTGGACCAAGGGTTGGTAGTTGTAGGGAAGGGGTGTAGCCCTCTGGAGAATGCTAGAGAATTAGTTTTGAGCTCCTATAAAGAGGGACCCTGTCTCTCACCCATTACAGACTGATTCATCTGATCCTGAGGAAGAGCCTGAGCAGCAAAGTGGGGAAGAGGAGTTTCTTAGGCTGAGCATGAGAACCTGCCTGCTTGGAAGGGGTGGGCAATGGAGCATGTGCAAAGTTCAGTCTTTGACCCAATAAGGAGGCAATGGGAGAAGCACACGGCCCAATTAGAGGGCCTCTGGTGTTGGTGCCATCTAACACTCAAGCTGTAAGATTCACCTTGGGAACAGAGCCAGAAGCTTTCCTGACTCAGATTCTGTTCCTTAGGACAAGATCAAAGAGTTTTTAGGAGTGAGCCTAAAATATGCCAGAGAATTTATTTCAGTCAGCTCCGTATAACTCAGAAATTCAGATGCCAGGTCTGCGAAGTATCTTGGATTTCACCTCTGCTAGGATTCCTTTCTCCAAACAGAAGGGAAACAGTGAGCCTGGGATATGTACTTCATTCTGCATGCAGTGAGCATCTCTGTTGATGGAAATGAGGGGAGAACTCAATAATATGAATTGGGCTGCTTGGCTGGAGACTGGTATTTCTAGAGTGGCCCATTACCAGTTGTGGCCCAGGCCCAATTCAAGCTGCTTATATTGACAGAGAAAGCCCTAAACAGGTTAGGACCTGGCTATCCAAAGAACTGTCTGTACCCGTATATATGTACCTGACCCCTCAGATCAGCTCAGGAGGCCCTTCTACGAGAACTGCCCCTCAAGAAGACGAGGGGGTGGCAACTAGGTGAAGGGACTTTTCCGCTGCTGCTCCCCATCTTTGGAACTCCCTCCCCAGGGAAATCTGCCTGGCACCATCTTTATTTTCCTTTAGGCACCAGGCGAAGACCTACCTTTTTAGGCAATTTCTTAACACTTAGCCTGAATGCCCTGGCCCTTTTTATATTGCTTTCCTAGATGTTTTAATTTGTTGTGTTTCCATTGGTTTTAATGTGCTTTATTTGCTTAATACGTTTTATGTATTGTAAGCTGCTTAGGAAGGCCTTGGCAGTTGTTGTTGTTAGTTGCAAAGTTGTGTCCGACCCATCGCGACTCCATGGACAACATTCCTCCAGGCCTTCCTGTCCTCCACCATCCCCCAGAGTCCACTTAAGCTCACACCAACTGCTTCAGTGACTCCATCTAGCCACCTCATCCTCTGCCATCCCCTTCTTCTCTTGCCATCTATTGTTCCCAGCATTAGGCTCTTCTCCAGGGAGTCCTTCCTTCTCATTAAGTGGCCAAAGTATTTGAGTTCCGTCTTCAGGATCTGGCCTTCCAAAGAGCACTTGTAATTGTAGGCAGTTGTAGGTGGCCTATACATACACAAATACATAAATATTACGATAGATGTGGGGCTGCCACCCAAATGGCAGGGGCCCCTCTCAGTTTGTGAACGAATCTCATTGCGTGGCATGGTATCATTGGACAGGGGAATCTGTTTCCGGAAGGGAGATCTGGACACGTGGCTGCCATTTTCAGTGGTGGTTCTAGGCCCTGGCATTACGTTTTGCTCTTCCCTAAGATCGGCTGCAGGCTTTGAAATGAAGTAAACGGAGACTTAAGGGCTCTGCGTAAGAATCTGCAGGCAATTTGCCACATAGATGCAAAGTCACCACTCGCTGCTAACATTTCAAAAAATACAACTTAACCCTCTCCAAAATAAGTAGGCTGCTTATTTTGCCAAATCCCATGCTTTAAATAAAAGCTTGTATTGATGTAACATGACCATGGGAACCCTTTCCAACCCGTAAACCTCTCAATCTATTTGGAGCTGTGCAGATTGTATGTTTGTTTGCTTTTTAAGAGAGAAGCTGGTTCGAGGTGGGTTGTTCTCACTTTTTTCTAACCATATTTTGATGCTGAAGCATTTTACATTTTACTTAGCACGGTCTCTTGACCTGACTTCTGCTTGAGCAATCTCTACAGCTGGACCTGCTGAAGTGCGTGAGATGAAGTATCTGCCCAGTATTGTTTCAGTCTCATTTTTCTGCAGGACCAGATGTTTTTCCAGATGTTCTGGGAACTCTTAGTTAATGGCTTGTCTGCAGGTTCCCGTGGATTTCAGAAGGGAGATATGTGTCGTTTACTGCTTTCCTTTCCTCATTGCATTGTAGAGTGGACATGGGTGTTGTTGATAGAGGACCATCTTGTATTTGAAGGGTTGTACAGAGGATTGGCCGAGCCTGTCTTCGATGGTGTCCTCTACTTGAAGGACTGTCCTATTCAAGTCTGCCTTAAAGAGAACAATCTGTAAGAAGGAAGAACAGGGAACGTCATTGATGCCAGGTGCCATGATGGGACTGTGGCAGAGGCCAGTTGAAGAGGGAAATGTACAGGGCACCAACTTATGGTCTTTAGCATGACAGCTAATAGAGCAGCCTTCCTAAAGCTGCTTGGAAAGTCAGGTTTGTGACCCAGGCCTGAGATTTTGGAGCCCTGGGCCAGTCTCCCACTTTCGCCTCCCACTGTTTTCAGCTGCTCTAACATGAATAAAAGTTTCCTGTGGTAAATAGGGCAGATAGGAAATTGTAAGGATGGAATTTCCAACATGTGACGTTTCCATGGATGACTATTGTCCTCCAGGTGGAGGCCATCTGGCATTAAGCAATCAGGTCCACAGATCCAGAGGTTTTTGCTTGTTTCTGCTGTTCTTGGAACAGATGACAGCTCACATTGTAGAATTTAACAAATTAGGCTGTGATCATCTGCAAGCATCTAGTTTTCAGTACAAAGGTAAACCAAAAAGTGACATGGAGACAAGTTTAGCTGTTCCAATTTATGGCTAAACATGCCCGTAGGTCAATTTTTGTTTTACTTGTGTACTGAACCCTAAATGTTTGCTCTAAGTCAGCCTTCCTCAACCGTCTGTGCCTTCTAGGCATGTTTGGACTACAGCACCCAGAATTCCCAGTCAATGGCCCTGCTGGATGGGAATTCTGGGAGTTGCGGTCAAAATGCCACCAGGTTGGGGAATGCTGCTCTAATGATACCTATCAAATCCCACTACATTGCAAATGTAATAGATTGTTTAATACATGCGATGCACACAGAATCAACCTTCCCATTTCTATTCATTTATTAGATTTATATCCCATCTTTTTTCTTTTTAAAGGACTCAGAGTGACTTAGAAATGTGATATATGCACTAAAATAAGGTCAGCCACAGCAAAGTCCTCCTAGAAGCCTGACATGTGGCAGAACACTCCGTGCCCGTATCGGCCTTATCAGCCACCTGCGGACACACCGTAGACAACTCACAACCCATTAGATGTCAAGGTCCTCATCGAAAACGATGGATGAACATCATCCTAGAAGCCCTGGAATCAGTTGATTTAAATGGGGGAGTTGTGACTTGACTCTTGTTGGTTTGGGATCCTAGTCTTTTACCGGTGGCTTCCAAATGCTGCCCCCACCACTGCTTAGAGGGATCCGGATGCATTGAAGCAGTTATCCTCAGCAAGGGTTAAGCCAAAGCGTTAGAATGGTAGCTTTGTGATGGAGTCCCTGCTTTGCATGCAAAAGGACCATGGTTCAAACCTTGGGTGTCCAGTTAAAAGAAGGTTCAGGGAGGAGGTGACAGGGAAATACCTTTCTCTGTCTCAGCCACTGGAGAGCCACTGCCAGGTGTAAGGGACAGCATCATGCTTAGCTAGACAAAGGCAGCTTTCCTTGTTAAAGCTCGGACAACCAGAGGAAGCTCTTAATATAGCTGGTTGTCAGAGCTGATCAAAGCCTCCTATCATTTCCTCGCTGGCATTTTCCTTCATCCTGATAAAATAGTCTCTCTCTCTCTCTGCTCCGCACTCGACAGTAATAAAAGTTCTCCCCCATCTTCTTTTGGCCACAAGACGATATCCAGGTCCTCACTGCAGAAAAGAGGAGGAAAAGCACTCCACGTTCTCTGAAATCTTGAAGGGAGGACAAAGTGAGTGTTTGTCCAATCTGTTGAGCACTTAATGGCCTTCATTAGCCTAATACACACAGCAAACAAAAGTGCCCTCGTGCCTTTGATCACTCAAGTGGTCCTTCCAGTTAGAACCTGGGAGCAGAAAAGCGCATTCTTTCATCATGCAGCATTTGCTCTGACTTCTGCTCTCTCTGGAAGCCTGGAGCCTATCTCAGAAGGGAGGAAGAAAGAAAGAAAGGAAGGAAGAAGGCAGCCCTGTGATTTATGGGTCACATTGCCATATTGGGGCTGTAGATTGCAAAGGGTGGTTTTAATGGCAAGCAGATAAGATTACTGTTTATTTGCCACAGCCTCTTACCTTTTTTCAGCTAGGGATATACAGGGATTCATTTTTAACTCCATTTTGCCCCATTGGCAACCCATCTGAATGTGGATGGAAACACTGTTTTCGGAGAAAGTTCACACATGCCTGGGCTTGAATTCACGTTCAGAAATGCACATTCTCTTTCGGAAAATGCACACCTTAAAAAGGCACATTTTCACATTTTAGTTCATTAGGGTAGTGTGGAGTTAGGGTTAGGATGAATGGATAGCAAAACACCTGGAATTTTGTTCAGTTCAGTCTTTGATGCAAAAATCGCTTCTTAAATCAATATACAGACTGGGACATAGATATCTTTTGGTATTTAAACCTCTCCAAGCTTTTCTCTGGGAAAAAAAGTCTTCAAAATATGCATATTAGGAGAAAGTTTGTACCAAAATGCCTATATTTGTGGAAGAGAAAATGAGCAAGGGAATCTGCTTGTCAGAAAACACTTTTGTTCCGCAATTGTGTATTTTAGAAGAAATGTGTACAAACATTGATACGAATTTCACTGTAGGCTTTAATAATATATGTCACAAACTGATGTGCAAATGGGATGGAATGACGTGAAGGCTGGAAAAATAACAGCTAGGAGAAACCGAAATAGATTTCTCTGTTCCTGGCAAGAAGGTCACCCATTTTGCCCCTGTGCTCACTGCAATTTCCCCCAATTTTGCAGCCTTTCAGTGAGGTGGTAAAATGGCCAAGAGGCTGGGGAGTTTCTGAGTCACCTTAGCTACAGGGCTGGATCCAAGGGGTGGAGAGACTGGAGTTCTGCCAGGGTCCCAGCTGCCATGGATGGCCAACTGTTGTAATAGTGCCACCATGTCCACTTTCCAAGCAAGCGGATACAACGCTGCCTCCAAGAATGCTCAGCTAGCTTGTCTCTTTTTTTTTCCCGATTAAAGGGAGAACTAAGGGTGTTGTGTGTGAGGGGCCACAAAAAATGGAGGACAACATGGTCCAGTTGTTATCATCTTGGGTTGTCGTCTCCTGGCTCCCCTGCCCTGGTATTCAGGCCTTCCCAAGTGTTCATAGTCTGGTGGAATCTTCCCAATATTTCTATTCCAGGAAATGGAGTCCTTTTCTCTTCACTTTGCTCTCTAGCTTTTTGTTTTGCTTCACGGGCATCCCTCCCATCTCCCCTCAGCAACTGGATTGATCTCCCCCACCCCCACCCCGTTCCACACATAGCTGGCTGCATATGGAACCCCCCGCTTAGCTTTAGCTGGGAGAAAATCGACTGCTTGCAATTTCCCTCTGACAGCTCGTATGAGAGCAAACATTTCCGAAGAGCTGAAAGTCTAGAAATTCAATCAGCAGAAAAACCCTACTGTGTTCCTCAGCTTTGCTTAGTGCTGGAGCTCCCTGCTGGGTAGCAAAGCAATCCAGTTACAATAAATCCTTAAGAGGGGAGTGATTTGGGTAAAAGGAAAAACAAAAGCTGGTTTATACAAAACTGATTGAAGTCGAGCTTTTTTCCCGTCTTTTTTTGACTTCCCATTGAAAAAGGGAGTCAAGGCGCCGACTTCCTTGGTAATTTTAAAGAGGAGATTGGCTCCTTTCATCTCCCTCAAAGGGCGGGGTTCTTAATGTTGTGTTTGCACAGGGACGCAAAGACTTTTCAAGTGAAGTTAAATGTCGCCACTTTGATGTCAAAAGTGTTGGCATTCCATTTAGATGTGCAATGGCGGCGGGAGTTGGAGCAGTGCTGCTCAGACAGTGTGACGTTGTGCCACTATCCCTGAACCCTTTTCCTCTTGTGTTGCCCTAATTGTGTGTGTGTGTGTGTGTGTGTGTGTGTGTGTTGGAAGCCTCCTTGGTGTTGAGCTCCTGCTTCTTCTCTGGACCCATTGCGTTGGTTTCTTTGCACAGTTCTTTCCATGGTTGCCTTTAGCAAACTGGCCCTGAAGGAGGCAGAACATGTGGGTGGCCTTTATTCTCTCTCAACCATCCCAGTACAGCATCCCTCGCCTGCTCTTGAGCATGGAGAGGTATTTTGGGAATGGCCATAGCTCCGGCCTTCTATCCAAAAGAGCCTGGGTTCAGTCCCCGGCAACTCGGCCCAGACCTGGGAAAGACTCGTATTGGGAATCTCAGAGCACCTTGATTCCCAGTTTGTGCAGTACTGGACAAGATGGACAAAGAGTCTAACTCCGATCAGGGCTGCTTCTTTTGTTCTGCTCTTGAATATACAGAAGTCTCTTTGGAAGATAATGAGAGGCAACCAAATCTCTCTTAGATGCTCTTGGAACATAGGAAAGTACCTTCCACACATCAGGTAATGTGTTGCCTCAACCTAGCACAGCCTGTTTTCAGTACCAGTGGTTCTGGAAGCCTCTCTCAAGAGCCTGCGTGATGCTTTTAATGCCAGAGCTTGAACCCTAAGAACTTCTACATGATCTGGCATGATTCTCCTTATGTCATTTATATAATAAATGTGTGTAATTCCAACGGGTCAATGCCATCAGGGTGGATTACAAACATAAAACCAAGCAATGAACACAAAATAAGATTTAAAATTATATAAATAATGCAGTACAAGTGTCAAGATATTACCCTGAAGTGTGGAAAACATTCACATATACAGAACATTGGAAGAGTCGACAGTAAAGTCAACAAAGCAACAGACTGAAAAGTAAAGACCGACTTAAAAAGGAAAGGCTTAACCTGGAGGCTGAGTGTATTCAGTGAAGAGGGCAGGCAGATCTGGAAAGGGCATTTCATAGAAAGGTGGTCTCTATGGAGAAAGTTGCTTGCTGGTAGCCACCCACCATATGTCTGTGGTGCTTTGTACCTGGAGGAGAGCCTCAACATGATTGCATTGGCCAGGAACATGTAGAAGGTGTTCCTTCATCTCGGAGGTACCTTGATGCTGTTTATTGGAATGCTCTGTTACCTAACGCCTTGTCCCACCTCTCTTGTGGCAGACCATCTGTGTTTCCCAGCTTCAGCCTGGAAGTGGCCGTGTGAATAAGCAAATGCGAATTAGCAAAACTCAAGCTCCTCAAAGTTCTCCAGGTCTCCTCTTGACATCCATTCTGACTCCAGTCTGCATCAGATTGCAACCTTTCCTCTTTTCTTTTTGGACGAAAATCCATCGGTGTTTTCATGAGCAGTTCCCCAAATATATGCAAGAGTCATGTACATCCTTACAACATGCTTGCCGTTTTCAAAAGCATGCTTTTTCCACCCACTTTTTCAAATGCATGCGTTTGAATCACATTGCAAGCTCAAAACTAGTTTGATCCACAAGATACAAACAGAGAAAAATCCTGGTAAAAGTAAAATAAAACAAAAATGGAAACAAATTTGATGTCCATCCCTGTAGGATAGTCATTCTGCTTTTGCTGTGCTTTCTTGATGTGCCATCAAGTCATCTCTGACTTACGGTGACCTTGTGAATGAAAGCTCTTCAGAATGTCTTATCTATGACATCTCTGCTTAGCAATTCTGAATTCTAGGCTGTGGCTTCCCTAATGGAGCCAATCCTTTTCTCATTGGGTCTCCCCCTTCTTCTGCTGTGGACTTGCCCTAACATGATCGTCTTCTTCAGGGAGTTTTGCCTTCTCATCATGTGTCCAAAGTATGACAGCCTTAGTTTCTTCATTTCTGCTGCTAGGCTTGACAGCTTTTCTTACACTGTGCCAGCTCTTGGCTGTGGTCCTACATATCTTGATGCCACTGAAATTAACATAAGGGTCCCTGTTTTGCAGGGCAATTGTAGGAAAGGCCAACACGATGGGGTGAACTCTCTGAAGCTTCTAGCCAGAGATGTTGAAATGCTTCCAGTTTGAAGGCTCAACTCCGATTCAGAAAAGCTATCGGGCAGCTGCATTCTAGTGATGGGCAATGCCAAAAGCAAATGGGATGCAGCCAAAATAATCCAAACACTCACATATTTTCATTTAAAAGCTCTTATTGCCGGTAAGTAAGTCTTAGGAGAGGCATTTTGACCTTCCTGAAGGGGCATAAAGTTGCACATGATGCAGAAAGCCACCAAATGATCGAGAAAGAAGGCGTGTGGCCCTCGGGGAGATCACTGGAGATTCTGCTTGGCCTCTGGAGCTGCGATTCTGCACTCCCATTCTAGAAACTTCTAGAAGTGGAAGGAGAGTCTCTGCCCCAGAGAAGCTGTTGGGAGGCATAGCAGCAACCGAATGGATTTTCTTCCCATTTTACATATAAAAGCCAAGAAGAAGTTCCTGAACTTCTTAGACAGCTCATATAAGTTTAGAAACCAAGTTTGAACAAACAAAATCTCCACTGTTTGGGTTATGAATATTTGGACAGAGCTTTGAATGGGGAAAGCAGCAACATGGCAACTTTTATGAGTTGTGAATGTTTCTGTTATGGTTCCAAGCTTTAAATCCCTTAGTTGGGCAAAAAATTTCATCTGCCTCAACGTCTTACTAATTTGGGATTTAATTTTACATCAGGGTTAAAGGCAAAGATTGTGCCATGTTATCCTTGAAAAAGAAAACAACATTGAGCAGTGAAGGGTAGGGCTGAGAGAAAACTTGTGAGTTTAATTTTCCATGCGGACTTTTCTGGCTCTTGTAGAAGGTACTGAAATGTTGGTCAACCTGTCGCTCTTTTCTTCTCCTCACTCCTTTTTTAAATAGTGGTAAAAATTGTTTCATTGCATTCTCCAAACCCTTGAATCCAGCTGGGTTCTAGAGGCTGTCTAGGGGGTTCCTTTTTTATGTTTTAAAGTTGGTTTGCATGGCAAGGTGTGGATGGTGCCCTCCCATTACTGAAGGCCGAACAGTAACACCCAAAGGTTGAAACGACTCCTCTTGATAAAACATGTAAAGATAAAAAGTGGTCCTTCTTTATTGTTATGAAGCACTTTGCTACCTGAGCTGTCCTGTTGTGTTTTAAGGCACACTGTGCTCAGCACCAATGAGGCAAAGGGCAGGAACCATGTTGTGTTTCTTGAAAGATTTTACATCACCTGAAGGTCCCCGTTCTTGTTTGCATCATTCCTTTCTCTCTCTGTTGTTTTGCCCCGCGTCTGAGTAACATCATGGTTCTTAGGCCTGAGCTTTAGTTCCTTTTATGAAGAGGTTTGCAAGCAAGCTTTCTCTGTTGTCCTTGCTGTGAGGCTCTCCACTACAAAAATAACCATCTTACGGAATTCTTAGTCAAGATTTTAACCTCACTGAATTTATGTGCATTCGTGTGTCTGTTACAGGTGCTTTTGGAGATGATGAAAGAAATGTGTTCTAATCTCCAGTGGAATAAACAAAAGAGCACTAATCTTTGTCAGACACAAATGAAACAAAATAGCCTTAAAAGAATAGATGACTTGGTGGATCAGCTATGTTTTAGCCAATTAATCTGCCTAATCAGTTAATTAGGGTTTGAAGCCCTTAGCTCTCCATGCTAGAAAGGAACTGCAAATTTATACATAATTTGCTTCTCGCTTGGCTGTCCAGGGAGTGTGATGCTTTTGGGTAGCTCTCAAATGGATGCAGTAAATAAGTCTCTCCAAATACGAGGGGTCTTCAAAAATTTTCTGCACTTTTAAAAACTCTATTTATTAAGAATTTCAGAAGCAAATTACTTCACTTTTCTACATAGTCACCTTCCTTTGTGATGAATTTTTCCAGCATCGTACCAACTTTTAAAAGCCATCAGCAAATAATATATAAAATATATTTATAAAACATAAAAGTGCAGAAACTGTTTGAAGACCCCTTGTGGAAACAATGTCTTCCACATAAGTTTTTGGTATCTTTGTTAACTGCACATTTTCCATCCTATCAGGGCAGGCCTTTGTCATAGTGATGGTAAGTGGGTGACAATTTCCAGGCTTGGAATTCTTTCTGAAGTGGGCTACCCTGAAGTACTAGAAATAAATAATCTACATGGCTAAGTTATAACAGAGTGAGCTTTCTGAAGGATTATGTTCGGCTTCCAGAAACCTTATTTTCCTTGAGCTTAACCTGTTATGAAAATGGATGTCCAGATGTTACAAAAAGAAAACAGAGAAAGTTGGGCTGGCATGGATCAGTCCTGTCTTTGGGCAAACGACAGCATGATCAAAGGAGACGTACAAGGACCAGTGTAGCAGCTGTTCCAGGGGGATGCACGGAGTGACATGACGCAGCAGCTTCGCTGAAGCTAAGCAGGTTGGACTCTGACCCGTGCCTGGATGGACGGTCACCTCAAAACCTGTGTGCACGATTTTGAGTTCCATGATGGAAAGGGCGACATACACATGCGGTCTCACCAGTCAGGCCATGCTGAGGAATGAAATGACCCGCTTCGTGATGGGGGTAGGGTGAGTGATGGAAGGCACAAATGAATGCCTGAATCATTCATTGTCTGGTGAATATCTGGTGATATTCATTGGCTTGAGATGTATATTCCGATAGCTGTCACTATTCTTAAATTGGTGGCTCTTGTGCACAAAATCTTGCCCAGCCAGCCAATGGCTTTTTGCATGGTTTGGAAGGGGAATGAAGCTGATGGGAGAGAATCATGCAGAAGATGGGCCCGGGAAAATGGCCTGCAGCCACTGAAGGGATGATGAAGAAGCAGAATGGGCTGTTTCTTCATCATCCCTTCATGTCCCTAAAGGTGTGAGTATCGTGGATCCCACGGCTTGGGACTGGGCTATCTAAAAGAACGCCTGTTTCCACATATCCCTGCCAGAGCACTCAGGTCATCCATGGAGGCCCTTCTTTGCAAACCCCCACAAAGGAAAAGGGCCGTCTCGGTCATCACACCTCACTTCGGAATTCCCTCCCAAGGGAGGTGCAACTGGCACCCGCTTGATCTTGCTTTCGGTGCCAAGTTAAGACTTTTTTTATTTGGTGTCTCTTTTTAGATTATGAATATTGGTCTTGCTGCTGGTTTTTTGCTTTTTTGCTTTACTGTTTTATTGATTATACTGCATTTATCCTCCTGTTGTATTTATATAGCATTTTTATTATATTATGTTTTATGGTTTTGGCGATCATTGTCATCTGTTTTTATCTATAGTATTGTCATGCGTGTGCTGTGAGCTGCCCAGAGAGCTTTCTGGCTATGGGGGCGTACCAGTTGTAATAACTAAATAAATAATCAAGGATGAGCCCATATTTTCCAAAAGGAAGGGCATCATATTTTGAACAGTTGTGCATCCTCTAGCATCCTCTAGGTGAATCCTCTAGCCTCCCATTCTAAAAAAGGGAAGTCACTCACAAGCACAGCAAAGCTTTGCTTGCGAACATTGGAGGCGCTTTGGGAGCTGTTGACCTGTGTCCTCACTTAGTACTTGTGCAAAATCCTTGGAGAAGACAAGACTCTGGACACCCAACGTCATTCTGAAAGGCACTGAATTCCTTTTGCATTTAGGAAAGATTCTCTGGTGTCGCTCCAGAATGTTGTTCTCACAGCCCGAACGTTTGTATATGTAACACCAGAGTTTGATGTAGCAGCTAAATAGATACTGATGTGATGGGGTCTCAGCCTTGGACCAGGGTTGGGTCAGCTTGATCCGGCTTCTGCTGAGGCCCACCTACCTGCAGGAGGTCTACTGCTGAACCTTAGAGTGTCTTGGGCCTGCTGCTGCTCTTACTTGCTGTTGCTACAGGGCTGGCCCTCTCAGTAGGGGGAGTGAGAAGGCCAACTCAAGCACCACCGTGCCATCAGGAGGACAGGGCTGTCATTGACTCCATCTCTCTGCTCTTGTCCATGCCCTTCTTGCATGCCTAGAGATGGTCAGGGTTTTCTCTCATTGTGTGGCTATTGAGGGGTATAGCATTTAAACCCAAGATCTGCCTGCACCCTCCATCTGAGTAGAATCCAGGTGGCAGTGCTTGTCCCAGATGTCTTTTGGGGGGTCCTCCATGAGTCCTTCTGCTCATCCTTGCATTCACCTGCTAACTTGCCCTTTCACTAAGTACCTCGAAGAAGAAGGTAAGTCAGGGAGCTGGTATTCCTCCTCCTGTCTCTGATTTGTGTTCGCCACCTGGGCTTCAGGGCAAGAATGGCATGGGTGGTGCTAGGGACCGAAAGATCTGTGGCTTGAGGCCCCAGGATGAAAAATACACAATGTGAAGATGCTAATTGCCACTGTGTGTGTGTGTGCTCTGTGTGTGTGTGTGTGTCTGCAAAGGACATACATGTTTGGGAAAAAAAGATGCATGGACAAGGGATAGGAGTGATTGATTTCAGGAAAACACCTCCTGCAAAAAATTCAAGGCGAGGGGCAACCGAGGTGAAGCGCATGTGGGCAAAAGGCCAGCACATCAGATGTGCCGAAGAAGGTCGGGGCCCTGAACATGCATTTCATCCAGCAGGGTGGTAAGCATAGGGCCTCCCAGGGAACTGGCGCTTCTGATGCAAGACGCAGGCTCCAGCCCTAGAAGGTTGCTCTTACCAGCACCTCTGGACCGCAGACAGGCTGCGAGCAATAGCAGAAGGAGCAGTGCTGGTGGTTAACCAGGGGTACATGGGTGTCCGATCCCTGAACAACACCTAAAGTAGGCCCTGAGACTGTTTCCAGAATCTACCCTTTCTCTTCCCCATGTTTCTGCCTTGATGCACACCGGGGATGGGAAATGTCTGGCCCTCCGGGACCTGTTTGACTACAGCTCCCATCATCCCTGGCCAGCAGGATTGCCTGCCTCATTAATATCCTGCCAGCGACATCCCTGAAATGGCTTTCCGCTGGGCCACGCGATCCAAACCGTGGAGGATTCCCCACGCTTCTTAAGTTTGCCTTTTCTGTTATGTAGCTCTGCTCTTTTGACTGTCTGCCCTGTAGTTTTTTATTGCTGTAAATAGTTGGGCACTGCTTTCCAGAGAATAAGGCATGGTAAGATATTGCACCCATATATACCTACCCGACCCCTTAGATCAGCTCAGGAGGCCCTTCTACATGAACCATCCCTCAGGGGTGGCAACTAGGCAGGGCCTTTGCTGCTGCTGCTCCCCATCTCTGGAACTCCCTCCCTAGGGAAATTCGCCTGGCACCGTCTTTATTTTCCTTCCGGCATCAGACAAAGACATATCTTTTTAGGATTTTTTAAACATTTAGCCTGTGTGCTGTGGCCCTTTTTGTTTTATAGATGTTTAATTCATTATGTTTTAATTGGTCTTTAATATTTTTACTCTGTTGGTTATGTTTTACATTGTGAGCCGCCTAGGAAGGCCTTGGCAATTATCGGCAACCTATAAATATATGCAACTAAATAAACAGATAATGATACAATGCATGCCACAAGAAAGATAAATGGAGGTCGTGGGATGGAGCGCAAGGCAGCCATGGAGGAAAGAACGGCTTCTAAATCCTCTTCAAGACTTGGCTTCTACAAGCGGCGCTCCTGCTGCAGTGCATTTTCATCCTCTCCCCCCTCCCTCCCTCCTCCCCCTTCTCTGACACTCTTCTTTTTGGTGGTCTTTTATATCCCTCCAAATATAGGGCAAGTGCCAAGTCTGAAGAATGCTGCTGATCGGGGTGGGGCAAGACGGAGAGCCCCACTGTTTCAAACCCTGTGATCACAAATGTCTTGATCTTCCAGCCCTAGCACAGGCAAACCTCCCACCGATTTCAAGGAGAGGCTGGCCGGCATCAGGACAGGAAGAAAGAAGAAGCAAGTTGCGCCTGGCCGTGCAGTCCGATACCTCCCACCGGGGAGCTGATGTCATCCTATTATTCTCCCCCCACCCCCCCAGCCCTTCTAGCAACTCTTGGTGATTCCTGGGACCATTGGGATCGACTTGGGGGAAGATGTTGCACTGCATTTTTAAAGACGCTTGTTCTTCAGGAGGAAAGCTATGGTGAATCTAGACAGCATACTAAGAAGCACAGACATTGCCCTGCTGACAAAAGTGCGTATAGTCAAGACTGTGGTTTTCCCACTTGCAATGTATGGCTGCGAGAGCTGGACCATCGGGAAGGCTGAGCGCTGAAGAATTGATGCTTTTGAACTGTGGTGTTGGAGAAGACTCCTGAGAGTCCCTTGGACTGCAAAAAGGTCAAATCAGTCAATCCTAAAGGAAATCAACCCTGACTGCTCTTACGGTCAGGTGCTAATGTTGAAGCTCAAATACTTGGCTACCTAATGAGAAGGAAGGACTCATTGGAGAAGACCCTGATGCTGGGAATGATTGATGGCAAAAGGAGAAGGGGGCGGCAGAGGATGAGGTGGCTGGATGGAGCCACTGGGGCAGTGGGTGTGGGCTTGGGTGGACTCTGGGGGATGTCGGAGGACAGGAGAACCTGGCGGAATGTTGTCCATGGGGTTGTGAAGAGTTGGGCACAACTTTGTGACTGAACAACAACATGCTTTGCTAAGATGATGAATGATAAAAATGCTTCTGGTTTACTGGGAACAGGGCCCTGGTAACCAGCTGTTGTTTGAGGGGTCACCTTAAGCCCTTCTGTTCCCCTCTGGCTGAGGAGACAGGAACAGTGTCAATTTTCCACTGTAAGGAAGGCTGGATGATATTCAGAAGTGATGCCCTATGAGGCCCTTCTCATACTTCCAGGTGCACCCCAAAGCCCTGTGCAAGGACAGCAAATGAAGCATGGGACTTGCTTGTAGGCCAAGAGTGAGCAGACGGTAAATCAGGATTGTATTTTGGTGAAAACACATTTTGGTGAAATGAAAGGCTTTGGGGACTAGGAGAAATGTTGTGGTGCGAGGAAGCTGAGCTCTATCGGTATTCAGATCCAGTTCTTCAGCTCCTAATTCTTTTCATTCTTACGCATTTAATTCTAATTGTGAGTTTTATTTTTATGGGGCAACAGTTGTGATTTATTGGTGTAAGGGTGTTTTTGTTTTACATTAACTGTGAATTTCTGCATTTGGGTGTATAAATTGCTTCTAGGCTGGTGGGAAGTGGCGCATCAGTTTTAAAACGACAGCAAGTGTAACTCATCTTTTAAGTCAGACCCTCTTGGTTCTGAGAAGAAGCTTGAAGTCTTTCCACCCCATTTGTAGCACAAATGGTCCAACTCTTTCCTCAGTCCAGGAAATCGGGAATTGGACCATCCTGGGCAGAAGGTTGTCTGGTCTCTGCTTGAAGACCTCCATCAGGGGAAAACCTGCCCCACTGTTGCAAAATATTTCCATTGTCGAACTGTTTGGCCAAAATCTACCTTCCCATAACTTCATGCCCACTAGGGGAAGCCTAGAGAACTTCTTTGCCATTGGAGAAGGGAAGTTCTACCTTCTGGCAACTGTGAAAGTAACTCTGAGCAACATCTCTTATGCTTATTTAGTGATAGTGGTGTTGGGAGTGATCCTGGTGCCCCATTTGTGTGCATGACACATTAGAAGTACAAGAGACCAAGGTGCAAGCCCAAATGTGACATGGGAAGAGGCACGATGTTTCTACCAAGAATTGATGAAGAACCCACGATGGGACAAGGCGAGAGAGCACCTTGCTCCGAGAGTCTTGGAATGGTCCTGGAATGGAGGGACTTATGACTCTTGACAAGCTCTGCCTGTACTTTAAGGGATGAGATGCCTTAAAGGCAGCCTCTAACTTAGGACACGTGCTTTTCCTTTCCAACAAATCCTCCAGACTCATGGTTTGAGGGACCCCCTCTCTTGATAGCTTCTGTCTCAGAACCAGGCTTGATGTTGGCACACAACTCTGAACCCATCTGAGCCCAGTTTGCTGCTATAAATACAGTCCCTGGCAGTGACGTTGTTAGCAGTGCAAGAGTGGATTCTTCCTCACTTGTGGGTGAACTGAAGGATTCTAGTCCATATGAGCAGAAAAGAAGTGCAGACTCTGGGTGTAACAGTTAATTCAGAGCCAGTGAGGAGTCCCAAGGACATGATGGGTGCTTTCCAGTGTTCGTGGAACATAGAAAGGCCCACTGAATGAATGAGGCTTAAGGTAGTCATGCTGAATTTACATCCTGGTCATTTCAGTGAGTCTACTTTAACTCGGGGAAGGCATGTCATGCATAAAGCAAACTATTTCCACTTTTGCAAAGTGCAAGAACTAGGCAATTTCTTGCAAAAGTTATTCTCTGCAAACATTTGGCCTTTCTCCTTGTTCTCCTCTCTTCTCCTCTCCCCCACTTTTTCCCACCTCCATGTTTCCTGAACTACAAGGATTCTTGGAATATATTAGTTGTAATGAGTTATGCGGGCACAATTTTTTCTTTCTCTGTATTTCTCTTTGAAACTTCATGGCATTAACATCTGTTAGCTTTTAAGAGAACAGAGTTTCAGACAAAAGGGCTGTTGTGGTGCGGGGAGAGAAACACAGTGGGGAGAAGAAGCAAAAATATTACATTTTGGAGTAGGAACCCTCTGTTTCAAAGTCTGCGGGTGGGGTCTACTAAACCCCTGCACTTTTGATGTGGCTCCTTTTAAGGAAATGCGCACAGCAGACTGGTCTGGGTACTGAAAACACAGTGGTACATGTGCGTGTGTGTGTGTTTGAATTGCTGGCTTAAACGAACTCTTGAGATGAAATGGCCTGGTACAACACAGTTGCTACAGAAACACCAGCATGGAAATAGACTTCCCTCTTTTTGGAGGGGGTCAGCCGAAATTGGTCTGAAACAAGAGAAGTTTTATTGGCACAGCCTGCTTTGCTTATGCATGAACATGCAGGACCTTTGACTTGAGAAGATCTTCTAGCAGGAACAGAGCCAAGTGCTTTCCATTGGCTCTGTCCATTTGGCTGTTCTGCCCACTTGTGTTGACACGGGTAGGCAACAACAGCAGTCCAGTACGCCAAGCAAGATTCTGCCCTAGCCCTTCCTAGAGCTGGGAACATTCTGCATCCAAAGTGGAGTTCCTGCTAATGACCTAGAGCTCTTCCTTGTTTGGTGTGGACATCACAGCTCATTGTAGCCTTCAAGAGGACACGGTGTGGAGCTGCCATGGTGGTCTTCCCATTAGGCATGTTCCTTCTCTTCCCATCATGTCTTCCTCCACCCCTGGAAGGTTAACCCAGTGGCAGCTCTCCTCTGGATGATTCCATGGTGTCCCTTATTTAGCTTTGCTCTGCTCTGAAGCCTTGTAGGAGGTTTTAGTGGCAGCCGCAGCTATTTTTTAATGGGGGATGATGGGATGTGTGTCTGAAGATGCCACATGCCTGTACTTCAGGTTCTGTCAGCTCCAATCAGTAATCCTGGAAGTTGTAGTCAGAAACAACTGGAGGATGCAAAAATCAACAAAAGCTGGAATAGGCCTTTGCAGCCAGCAGTGTGACTGTGAGAAAAAACACAAAATTAATTCATGGGGAGAGTGTGCGTGCTACCAACTGATCACAGCCGGAATCAGAAATTGGGCCCACCTGCTACCTTGCCCTCATTTGACTAAAATGGTTAGGCGACAGCTCTAATTATTATATTATTAATAATATTAATATATTAAATAATATATTATATAATAATGTTTGTTTATTTATTTAAATATTTATATGCCGCCCCTTGCAGCAGCCTCGGGGCGGCTCACAATACTGTTGTTTTATTAAAATATTATTAAAATATTATTTTCATGGGGCCTTTTGGTAAAATCTCTACTGCTGATGGGAGCCGATGGTGTGTTCTGCAAAAGCCAGGGTAGCATTACCCGGAATTCAAGCACAGCTCGGGGGTTTTACTTTCTTCAAGACTGTGTACCAGTAGCTTTTCTCTTCCCCATCCTTCTCGTCTCGGCTTTCTCTCCCACTGGCTCGTGGCAGCTGGCTTGCATATTTTTGAATGTAGGAGGGGAGGGGTGAAAAATATCCTGTCTTTTCAAGTTATCGACGTCTCTGTTCAGACGGGGCTCACTCTTTGGCTGTAAGACTGACGAAACGCTGATGATCTCGGAGTTCGTTAGTGTGTGCATATATTGCAATGTTTCTTCCTCTCTCTCTCACCCTCTGCAACAGCCATCCTGCAACTTTCTGGCATGCTTGAATAATGGCTGCATATCGAAAGGAAGTGTTGACACACCTGGGTTTGTGGATGGGGGAAGGGAGCGCCAGGAGATAGAGAAGCCAGGAGCGTTCGGTGCCACTGGAATGCGAGCCATCTGTACTTGCGGAACCTCCCGTTGACAGATTTACGGAGCAGCGTTGGCCTCGGCTTCAGAGCTTGTACACCTGTGTTCTGTTGCAGGGGATAACCGCCATGCAGCATTCACAAATGGCGCTGGGTAGCATTGCAGCCCACCAACGCCATCCTGTGAGAATGGATCACACCTGTTGGGAGTGACCAGGAGTTGAACAGACGGGGGGAGACGTGGCAGCTCCTGCCCTGCCTGGCACTGCCTGTTGTGGGGAGCCTCCTGAAGCTGCCGAGAGAGGGCAGAAATGTTGCGTTATCATCACATGTTCCAGACTTGATCCACCACATAGACTGCTACCTGCTTCTCCCAGTCTGACCAAGCTGTTACTGGTTCCACTGTTTGTATGAGAAGACCAAATCATGAAAAGTACTAGTTTCTCTATACTCCTGTCTAGTCAGCCCTCACCTGGAATACTGTGTCCAGTTCTGGGCACCAAGATTTAAGATAGATGCAGGTAAATTAGAAAGGGTCCACCGGAACCTTCTCCAGCACCACAATTCAAAGGCCTCAATCCTTTTGCTCTCAGACTTCCTTATGGTCCAGCTTTCACAGCCATACATTGCAACTGGGAAAACCATAGCCTTGACTATACGCACTTTTGTCAGCAGGGTGATGTCTCTGCTTTTTAGTATGCTGTCTAGAGTTGCCATAGCTTCCTCCCCAGGAGCAAGCGTCTTTTAATTTCTTGTCTGCAGTCACCATCTACAGTGAACTTGGAGTGCAAGTAAATGAAATCTGTCATTACCTCCATTTCTTCCCCATCTATTTGCCAGGAAGTGAGAGGACAGGATGCCACGATCTCAGTTTTCTTAATGTTGAGTTTCGATCTGCTCGGGCAGGGATGGGTTAATAGAACAACGGCAAGGAACAAGCAAGTGCAGCTTCCTCTTGAGTTAATAAGCAAATATTTCTCCTTTTGGTGCCTAAAATAATAATAATGTGCATTGTATGTCTAGCCACACAGCCCTATTAAATAGATGCCTGTCCGTTGGAGATAATGCATGGCATAATCATGCTGGCATGAAGGAGCGAATTTAATGGACAGCTGATGAGTTTTGCTGGCCCACCAATGTCACTGAAATGCACAAAGGTTACTGTGGTCTGTTTTAGAAAAGAGTATTTGGTTAATGGGGTGCTAATGCTTATACTGCTGCTTTTGCAAAATCAACAAGGGAATAATAACTATATCAACAATGGTTATAATAACTAGGCTCAGGAAGGGAATTTTTTTGGAAGCCAAGCCTGCATTTTCAGTAATTATCTGCTTGCTACTAAATAAATGACTTAAATAAAAAGTGCAAACCAGAGAGTGATAAACAAGAGATGCTGCTTAAAGAGAGATAAAAACATGGTGACAAAATAGGGGCATTTCACCTCTAAAATGTTAACTTTTTAATGTGCCTACTCCAAGCATTCTCACTAATTAGTTAAAGATAAGCCCATGGACTGTTTGCATTAAAAGCGGAAGAATCCTATAACAGTAGAGTAATAAAGGGTAAATGTTATGGTTTGGTTTTTCAGGGTTGTGTGTGGCCCTTGAAACTTACAATTTCGGGGAATGAAAGTGTAGATGCAAATAGGGCTGGAGTCTAATATTTGTGTTTTCTAAGGCTAAGCTTCATGCCTGGGCATAAGCCTTAATGAACACAGTGGAACTTAATACTGAGTAAGCACTGCTTGCTCCAATAGAGCATGCAATGGTGCAGGAATGGGGAGACCAAAAGTTGAAGGAAGCAATGCATCTCTGATGGAAAGATACTGAATTTGGAATTCTGTTGGCTTGGAAAAAAGATGAGCGAGCACAGATGTGGTAGAGGTAATTTGGCGAAGCTGATGAGTGGAAGAGTCAGGACAGACAAAGGGAATCATTCTTCATATAGTGCATTGGTAAACTGCGGAACTCATTGCCACTTGATTTGGTGATGGTTGCTAACTTGGGCTGCTTTAAAGGGGGATAAGACAAATTCATGGGTGATCAGGCTATCTGTGGTCATGAGTCGTAATAACCATCCATTGCTTCCAGTATCAGAGGTAATATGCTTTGCAATCTTATTTGCTGAGGAACCCAGCTTGGGGGCTGCTGTTGCATGCATCCTGCTGACGTACTTTCCTTAGGCATCTGGCTTGCCACTCTGGGAACAGAACGTTGGACTAGACAGATCTTAGCTCTGATCGATCTTAGGTCTTATCTAGCACAATTCTTACCTGATTTCTTTCTTTGCATTTGCATCATTTATTTGGGATAATTGCATGCTACTTAACTTTAACAAGATCCTCGAGAAGTTCACACAGGAACATTAACATCATCTTCAAAATACAGTTAAAATACAATATTGAAACAGTTTCAATAACAGCAGTACATAATTTATAATTATGCTGCACCATTTTAGTTGCTTATTTTAATCAATGTAATCAATTTATTATCATCCTGGCTGAACAAGAGCATTTTCAGGAGGACTTTGAGATTTTTCAGAGTATGTGCATTTTTGGTACAGATTTTTTTCAACTGTATGCATGTTTGCAAGTTACTTCTTCACAGAATTTCCTCATTTCCTCAAACGTGCAAATTTTATGCTCCTTTCCTTCCTTCCTGCTTTTTTTTTTTTTTTTTGCAAACTTTATTACAAATGGGGAAAGTACACATTTTCAATATCTAACCAAGTTCCGGTGCATGGTCATATTTGAGGAGTGCAAATTTTGTTAGTTCGCATTGCAGTGCACAGCAAATTTTTTTCACCCATCCTTTCTTGAGCCATTTATTACTCTAGACCTACAATAAAAGGATGGATGTAACATAGAAACATAGAAACAGAACGAGTCAGAAGGGGTCTCCCGGGCCATCTAGTCTGACCCCCTTTAAACACTATCAGTATTCAGTGTAACGGATGGGCATGGGAAGGACAAACCAGGCAACTGAGGCATTTTGAGTCTGAAAGTCTCTTCTGACCTGGCTGGATGGATCAGAAATAAGCTGGGAAAGCTGGTCAGGAATTGTCCCTCCTTCTTTGGAGGGGAATTTGAATTTTGATGAAAAGAAGAGTTCCTTTGACCTCTCTCAGCACTTTCCAGAAGGGGAATTATTGGTGGCTTGATGAAGTTCTAGGGCAGCAGTTCCCAAACTGTGTTCCACAGAACCCCAGCGTTCTGCAAAAGCCTCGTAGGGGTTCTGCAAAAAATCTCAAAAATCAAATTTAAAACAGATTTTGAAAGGAAACCACACAAGGCAACTATTCAATTGTCAGGATTGGTCAGATCCAGTATTTTCTTGCCCCAAAAGAAATGTTTGTGGTTATATCTAATGTTTTCTTGTACCAAAAGAAATGTTTGTGGTTATATTTAAAACGTTTTCTCTTTATTTCCAAACCTACATTATGGAAAGCACTCAGGCAGTAGAAGCAGATGAAAGAAGGAAGATAGTTGTGGGTAGAAATCAGGGACAGAGTTAGGGTTCCACGGAGAAAAAGGTCTTCGGAAAGGTTCCATGACTGAGAAAGTTTGGGAACTGCTGGTCTAGGGAATTAATTCATAGGAAGAAGAGGAGGTCAATCTTGGAAATAAACAAAGCTTTGAAAAGATACTGCTGGCATGCTAAGCATAGTGCTGTCCATTAGAATCACCAGAAGGTTCTAATCTCATCTCTTGGCCAAGAAAATGCCAGGTTTTTAAAGAGGAAAAAGTGGATTTCAAGTAAATGGAATAGGGATGGGTTTGAGGATTAGCCTGAGCTGGAGGCTGTAATTTTTTCCAAGACTTTTATGACCTGCAAGATGTGGTTTGAAAAATCAGATTATAATACTTGTGCAAGGAAGTACTTACAGATTGGCCAAAGAATCCTCTTTGGGGTTTTCCTCTGTTATGACCGGCTAGAGCAGTGCTGAAAACTAACTTTTCTTGTAAAGGAGTATTCAAGTCATTAAAGCTCTCTTTTCTCGCCCGTCAGTTCTACAGGTTGCTTTCTTTTGTTCTGCAAATTTATTCGGTGCACGCGATCTAATGTTACGATATTAAATATGTATGCTGAGCTATAAATTGAAATTGCAAAGGATCTTTCTGTGTTTCGGTTGATAAGTCAACAGTGCTTCTTGCATTACATGCGGAAAGACTTCAAGCTCACAACAATAACAATAACAATTCTAAAACATTAAAATTTCCAAATACAAAATAAACATAACACCATTCATACAATTAGCAACTGACAGCGCATTCCATGTTTTGTGTGTGCATTAGGGGTGGTCGGGGGGAACCGGGACAGGGGCTCTGGTCTAGACGGGATGTGATGAGGAAGAGGGAGTGAAGGGGCTTTAAACCTTTGGTCCCAGTCATGGGTGGGGAACCTCCATGTGTACAGGCATGGTTTAGTTGTAAGCTCTTCTTACAGGTGAAGGCCAGGGCTTTTTTTTGTCATAGAACATACCGGAACAGCGATCCGGCTCCTTTTTTTGATGGATTTTTCCAATGGAGTGATTTTGAATCGCCTGCGGGCTGCTTGCGTATCCGTGCTGATTGTGAGGGCGCTGCTCAGCTTGGGATTGGTGTGTGTGGTCGCGCGCTGAGTGCTTACTGCTGGCGGCGACCATTACGTTTATGTGTGTGTAGAGTGACTGGCTACGTGCAAAGGGTAAATACATTCTTTATTTCAAAAAAAGTTGGTGAATTGAAAATCTTTTTTAGTGTAAAAGTATGACTCCAAGACATGAGTTCCGGCACCTTTTTTTTGTTTTGTTTTGTTTTACAAAAAAAGTACTGGTGAGGGCTGATTGAGATTGAGATTGGATTGGCCAGTTGTTCCATTTGTATCCCTCCAAGGATCCTCAGGCTGCTTATATAATTCTGCTCCTCATTTTATGCTCACAACAGTCCTGTGAGGTTGCTTAGGCTGGCCCAGAGTCCCTCAGTGAGCGACATGGCTTCTCCTGGGCCCACCCAATCCTCCAACCACTGGCTTTCTGTGAAACTCTGACCAGATTTTGCAGGCTAATGTTAGCCACAAATGTTGTTGTTTTGATTTGACGAGTGTCCAACTTGCATGCTATACATGGGCTAATATTGGCATTGGTTTTTGTTTGTTTTCTTACAGGATCCAGCTGGTGAAGGCTACAGAGAAGCAATTGAAAACGAACACTTTCATCTGGAAGGTACCTTGAAAACTAATAATCCGTGAATTGCATGCCACTGTGCCTTGTTTATGCAAAGGAAGCACTCTGGGCTTAGACAGGTATATGCACCTATGTGAATGTGTATTGCAGGGAGAAAGGAAACCCCTTTTGTGGGGTTTGTAGAGGAAGAGGTATGTGTGATGGAGTTTTTGCTTCCTATCTGAGAACCCTAAGTAAGGCTATAGGTTGCACCTATAAATTCTAAAGAAAGAAAGAAAGAAGGGAAACCATTGGTGCAATGCGCAATCAGAAGGGATGATTGAGAAATCTGTTCACTTCACATTTTAATGCAATTGTTCCTCAGAGTGCAGTTTAGGCAAAGACAGAACCGAAAACTGGGCTATTCTTCAAAATTTGCAAGTCCCCAGATCTTTGCTGCTGAGTTCGCCAATCACAAAATGATCACATTAGTTGATACTGTGTGCAAAAATCTTATAGTTCATGCAGCAAGACTAGTTTGGTTCCTTCTCTGTTCAGTTTATGCATGCAGTCTAAAACGTTTGAATTCCAACAGGCGTTTGGGGAATGGACCATGAGTTTGTGCTGAGTTAGTGGAACAGTTAGTTTTACTGTTACTGGTTTTGTAGTATTTTTAACCCAGATAGTTTAATTTTAATATTTAATTGATTTAATTATATTTTTAACTTTTATGTACTTTTGAATGTGTGGAACTTTAATGTTGCGAGCTGCTTAAGGGTATAAGCAGATATAAATATAATAATGTTGTGAAAGTGACATTCAAGATACTGTATGTTAGGAAATTTGTTTGCAATGCACATGGATATCAAACAAACTGTGTTAAAGTATACGTATTGGGAAAAACTTATACCAAAATGCATACTCCAATTTTCATGAGAATTTTTTTGTTTTTTGTTTTAATTTTACCACTTAGCACAAACTGAGCTGAAGATGGGAGTGAAATGGATTTAAGGCTGAAAAAATAAGAAACTTAAATTGACTAATATTGAATGTAAGAATTCAATATTTAGGGTGAAATGAATTTAAAATGGGAAAAATAGGAAACTTGAATTGACGGATTCATTCATTCCTAGATTAAAGATTTTGTGTGTCATAAGAGCAGGAGGCACTTGCGCCAGATATGATACTTTATACTCTCCCTTCTAAAAAGACGTTCTTTAAAAAATAATAATATTGAAAAGAGTTCCAGGCAGCCTTTCCCCCAGTCACGCCATTCCTCTGTTCCTTTCCAACGTGCCTTGGCGATTCCATAATGGCCAAGAATTCACAATCTATTGGACTGTTCTCTGGGGTATGTGGGAGGGTGTTTTCCCCCTCTGAAGTTTTCTTTTATCATCTCCCCCCTCTTTTTGATCATCTGCACACCTTGAGCTTCTCCCAGCATCCTGAGAACTCCTGATTTCGCAGTGGCCCTGTCTGGGCTTCCCAGCCTTTGGCACCTGCCACCTGAGCGTGCTAGTAGAAGGTGAGATTCAAGCAGAAGCCCCTGAAAAAAAGCGTGAAATACTTTTGCACTGGACACTTGCATTTATTTCTGTGGCCTGCGAACACCAGACGTATGTAGCTAAATCACAGTATTGCCTTGAGCAGTAGATTATGGAGGCAGCAAAAGAGCCCCCTTAAGGCAAGTATAATTTCCAACATATGATTTTCTCTAACTAGCCAGGAGCAATCCTATCATTTAGGCAGTAAAACACCTTTCCTGGTGCTTTGTGTGCACAGTCATCAGTGCTAAATGTTATAAGGAAAGCAGGAAGATCTTTTCATGCCAGGAGACGCCTTCCCCATGCTTTCCTCGCAGTGGCTAGGCAGGCAGACGATTGTTTTGTCAGTTTCCTTTCTCCTCTTCTTCTTTCTTCTTGAATGGATGCTTTGATGTCTCTTAGGAAGAGCCAGTGCAGTGTGGAGGGACTGCACTGTCCTCTCAAGCCCTGGCCACGTGCCCAGTTTGGACAGAAGATGGCACAACGGGATGGCATAGGGAGACATGCAGAGAGCATGTGGAGCAAGGCTAAGGAGTCGCCTAGCAAGGCCAGGATCTGCCTGGACCCCAGGCTAACATCCAGAGCTGACCAAGGAACATGAATAACCTGGCCAGGAGGAACCAGCAGGTCGATGCATCCACACACACTCCTCCGCTCCTCCAGCAACCTGCTCGCTCTTCCTGGTCAGGTTGCGCCATGAGCTTTGGCCTCATGCAGACCAGGTCTGCGTGAGTCCAACTCTGGAAGTCATTTCTTCCTCTTGTGGACCACTGTCTGTGACACCTTCCTGACATTTCCAGGTTGTGTGGCCAAAATAAACTACCAAGGACCATGGCCTCCTGCTTTGGCCAGCATCCTCACCCAAGTCTCCCTTTGGATGGTTTCCTCATCTTAAAGACTCTGGCCTCTCATGGTCCCTCCTGCTGGATTGATCTACCTGTCCAAAGCAGAGGAAAATCATTTCCCTCCAATGGGCACTTGACTCGCATAAGCTCTTTTATATGTATACATTGCCCATCTACAAATGATGGTTCAAATTTCAGTAGAGCTCACCATCGTAAGGAGATGGACGGCGTGAGCTGGTGGGCAACTTCAAGTCTCTCCTTTGAGGGTGTTTTATCCTTGTTATCCTTGTCCTTGGGGTTGAGGCAGTCCTCAACATTGGGGACACTCTTTTGGCAGGCCTAATAATGGAGGACTGTCCAAGAAGGCACATCGCCACCCCAGCTCTGTGCTCCTTCCAATATATGGCCCGATCCTGCCAAGATTCCAATTTTAGCTCCTTGCAGCCTGGTGCTGAGTTCCATTCTCAAGGATGAGCAGTGCATTGTCAGTCATACCCTAGAAATCATTATGCCCTTTTCTTCCTCTTGTGGACCACTGTCGGTGATACCTTCCTGACATTTCCACGTTGTGTGGCCAAAATACTACCAGGTACCACGACCTCCTGCTTGCATAACTGATCAGATCACGTCCCGAACAGTCCTGATGCAGCAAGCATTTCTTGGCTTTTGATCTCGGGCTGGGATTGGCTGCACAGCCTCAGAGTTTGAGTCCAGAACATGTTCCATAGCAGAACTGTAGTGTCAAGGTAGCAACTAGGTAAATCCATGTTTTTGTTTTCATGTCATCCGTGTCATTGCTCCTTCCAGCCATCCCAGCACATGCAACCCGCCCACAGACACACGTGTGAGTGCGTGCACATGGACACGCATGATTGTGAGCAACCCATATGAGCAGCAGAGATAAAAAGAACAGTCCGATAGGTCCGGAAAAGAAGCTGGATTTAACTTCTGGGTTGTTAATGTAAAGCTCGATCAAATCCTTTTCGACTTAGCAGACTTAACCGGTCAACAGTAAAAGGCTCTGGATTCCAGGATTAAGATTGTATTTGGTAAGAGGACTGGTGCATTAGTGCTTTTCTTTTGAACTGTGGAAAGAACAAAGTAAACATCAAAGGCCTTAAGCCAGGAGAGAGGGCTGTTGACCCAGAATTCAAGCTTGACAAGGGGCTAGGATGCAACGGGGACTGTTCTATTTACCGAGCGGCAGGTGGAAAAAAACGGTGGGACCACCATCGCCTAGTTCAGCCCGTGCTTGCCTTGATTTCTCGGTTTCGTTAGGCCCTGTAAATTTGGGATGCTTGGGCGGTTGCACCGGGCAGGCTGAGGCCCTCGGCGATTAACGTTCACCACGAGTGTTTATAGCTTCACCGGCTCCTGCTAGTGGTGCTGCTCTGCTCTTTCCTTTTGCTTGGATTTGGAGGTTGTTCAGAGCTGGAAGCTGTGAGTGCCAAGAGCATTAAAAAGAGTAGTGAGGCAGAGCTGGCTGTAGGCTTTGGCAGTGGCTTCTCCTTCTCACCACCAGGGCCACCAGCGGGGTTCTTGCTAGGGGTCTCTGATGGGATTTGTACCCTTGGCAGATGCCCAGTCGTACCTGGCAGATAACCAGCCATGGATGCTACTCTGCAGCGGAAAGTAGGCCAGGGTTTCTGGCAATGTCCTCCCACTCAGAATGAACCCTTGTCTGCCCCGAGACCTTGGACCCTTCTTGGTCTCTTACAACCCTACTCAGCTATGATTCAGTGACCCATACCAAGGCACAGTCCTCTTTTAGTGCCCAGAAGTGACCTTGTGTATGGCTGGTGATGCAACCTAGAGATGGGCTGAGATGGATGGAGGGACTGAGGAGCAAGAGTGAGGCTGGCCAGGGAACAACAGAAGAAAGGGAAACTCATGAAGAAGCTGGGGAGGAAGGAGAAGGAAGACAGAAAACAATTGGAAAGGGAAGCCTCTGAGGGCAGGTGTGCCTTTGATGAGCAGCTAGTTTGTCTTGCACCCAGCTTTGCAATGGGTGAAGGTCATGCATGCAGGTGAGGAGCTAAGCTTGCTGCCAAGAGAAGGGATTTCAGGGCAGAACTGCAGAGAGTCTTGTGGGACGAATAATTGCAGAGACTTAGTGTGATTCCAAGGTAGTGCAATGGGTGGAATGAACAGAGCAGAAGAAAAGCCAGAAGGGAAGCACCAACTCCAGGAAGGAAGGAAGGAAGGAAGGAAGGAGAAACCTGTCCTCAGAGGTGCCCCCCCCCAAAAAAAAAAAAAAAAAAAAAGAATTTATTGCTGCCTAATGCTTTTCAGGTCAGGGAGATTCTTCCCGAGTGCCAATCAGTCACACTTTGAAGAGAGGCTAAACAGCTCATTCAGCGTGTGTTGCATAGATACTGTCTGACATCTGTTCTCACGTAAACACATGCGCCTTTCCCCCAACAGCCCTGTTTCCAGCACCTGCGCTGCAGTGCCATCACGCATTGCCACAAAGGGGAGAGGTGCGCTGTGCCTCCCCCACACTACAAAAAAGGGGGGCCAGGATGCAGATTCAAAATGCGTGTGCTGATGGATGCGTAGAGATGCATGCAGATGTGCACGGGGTGGGTGCGCAGAGGGTTTCTACAATGTAAGCAGAAACACAGGGCACCTTGCTGGGTGCCTTTTCTGCCTGTCCGAGTCCCTTCTCTGCCGGACCGAAGGCTGATCTCGTCCGTCGTTCCATTCTCAGGGTGACTGACGAGCTGCCCCCGGGAAGCAAGACGGGGGCAGGAGAGCATCCTTCTGGGCACGGTGTGTGTAACATGCTGCCTCTGCTCCTGGAGACAGCATCTTGCCGTCAAGACTAGTGGTTAGGGTAGTCTCTTCCTCCTCCAGGAATGTGTTGAATCTGACTCGGTGACCATCACGGTGTCTTGTGTGAAATGGATTCCATCAGTTGTGCAGTTGTGAAGTGACACTTCCTTTTATTCATCCTGAGTCTCCTACCCATGAGCCTCATGGGATGAAATCCTCGTATTATGGCTGAAGGAGGGAAAGGCCTCTCTTTCCCTTCTTTCTAAGCCTCCATCACGTCTCCTTGTTTGTGTTACGTCATTGCTATGTGCTGTCAAGTTGCCTCTGACTCATGGTGACCCTCTATCTCCCCAGCCTTGTCTTTCTTGCTAAGTGGAATGTTAACGGGCCACTTCAGAGCCCTGTTCTCTCTCCTTAGGGCTCCTTCTCTTTGAACTAGGCTTGGACTGGGCAGCCCCTAGCATGGAGTACAGTCCTTGGGCAGTACTTCTGATGGGACTCTTGGAGGGAAAGTAAGGCGCATGGGCACCCAATCCTGTGCAGAGCAACGCTGCAAAAGCAAGCCTGCGATTTTGCTTTCCTCTGCTGCTTTTGCCTCGAGCTGGAAAGGTCCTTCATCCCAGCTTGCTATTCTTCCAAAGGACCCCACATTTGGTTGGCACAACTCGCAGAGAATGAGCTCTGGGTCAGATAAAAGAGAGCTGGGAGGGGAGTGGTTGCCAGGATCCAGATGAAATGGCAGGGCAGTGGTGGGAGCAGCTTGGTTTGGGAAGTGGGCTTGAGGTTCTCTTAAACCCAAGCTCCATTTTTATATGCCGTGCTGTATGTTGAAAGAGCCAGGTACCACCTGAGCTGTGAGCTGCTAAACTGGGAAAAGGGAAAGGTACCAGGAAGCACAAGGTGGCAAGGAGGCAGAAACAGAGCTGTGCCAAGTGGGAACTGTTTTGTTTGGCAAGAAGGACAAAACCCCCCAAAGAATATGAGACTAGCAGCGCTTAGCAGATGTTTTCCTGCGGTCATGCAAAGATTCGGGAAATTGTAAGAAACGGGTAGGCTGTTTCTTCACCATGTGGTGGAGGGAAACTATTTCATTGTCAGGGACTGAAAGGAGGGGTGTGGAGAAGGAAGGCGAATGTTCTGGGTACAAGTGGAACAGTTCCTTTTTTTAAGGACTGGTAATTAATTCGCTCCCTCCCAAGTTGCTGCTCCAAAATGATGCCTCTTGCTCAATTTTTCAGTGTTGGTCTGAAAAATGAAGGTTGCAGCCGCCTTCAGTGCCTCAAGTGCATGTTTATTTTATGCATTTATTTAAAACAGGGCAGTGGCGATCAATGATGTCGCAAAACAACCTGCCACGTCCCCCAAAAGAGTCTCTGCAATTTTGCTCTGTAAGCCCCCAACTTCTTGGCAACAGGGTTAGTTCCTCATGTCCTTGCTTGAATGCCCTTTGCTTCTTTCAGGGTTGTGAATTGCACTGGAGTCTGAGCTGGGTACAGGACAGACTAGCAAAATGGCGCCTTCCCAAGCTCTGCAGCTCAGGAAAATGCTGAATCCAGGAGGTGGGCAGGCCGGAAACCCTGCAGATGGCCTGCACTGGAAGGTGGAGGAAGAGGCAGAGAGTTCAGGAGCTGGTCATCACCAAGGTCAAACAGCTGGAGCTGCTAATCCAGCAAAGGTCCAGGGCAGAGTAAGAGCTCTGCATGCTCACTGCCAGCTTCTCCTCCCCATGGGATTATGGCTCACAGCTGGACCGTCTCCCTTCTCCCAGGTAGGACTCTTCCTCTGAAGTGGTCCTTCCAGAAGTTGGGTCTGACAGGATCTTGGCATGCCGCCTAGGTCAGGCAGCAGTTCTGGTGGGCTGTGCTGGACCTCTGGCAGATGCCTGAGAGCGCTGGATCCTCCTGCCAATCCCCAGGTCGCTCACTGTAGCTTTACACCATGTGACTAGGGTTCCTCCAGGCTAGTTCCTTCCAGGTAGTTTGGACTACACCTCCCATCCACGCCAGCCGGCACAGCCAAGGGGTAAGAGCAACCCTGGGAGGTGTGGTCAAAAACAACTGGGAGGCCACAGCAGGGGAAGACTGGAAAAGTTGGAGAAGAAATACGCAGCAGCATGTTCATGCTGGAAGGAAGGGACCTCAAGTCGTTTGCTTGCTTCGCAGCAGCCAGAAGATGCAAGACTGGTCCCTGAGGCATTGTTTCTTTACGTTAGCTATCCGAGGGTCATAGTGACAGCTTCCCCCATGGGAAGCAATTTTGATGAACAGATGGCTGTGATTCTTCCATCGTCCTGGTACCTTCAGAACTCTTCTTATCCTTGCCAATGTGGCAAGAACCCAGTTTTCTCCTTGAACATCTAAAGTTAGACAAGAGACTGATCGGGAAATCAAAGCCTGCATTATTAATGACATTACCTATGCACAACCTTCATTTAAATAGTGTCGGGTAGGCTTTTCCTAAGGACTTTAAAATAAAATAAAACAAAACCCTAAAGGGACTACACCAAAGAGCGAGCGAGCGAGCGAGCGGGGGGAAGCAAAATGAAAAGGCAAAAAAGTACAGTGGAAACAAAAATACGTAAAATTTGGGTTGTGCAAAAGGAATGAGTTGTGTATCTGTAAAACACAGTTGCCAACCAAAATAAGCACAGAGCAACCATGGAAAAAGGCACAAATTGGTGTGTTATTCTGGGTGGTTCTTTCTGGAATTTGTCTCTTCTCCCCAGCCCACCTCCTCTTTCATTCAAAGAAAGCTGCAGACCTCCTAAAGCAAGACCCGTGTTCCCTGTTTTTGTGATTTCGGGCAAAGCGTGATGCCACCATGCTAGGAAAAGGTCCATTTTCTCCACCGTCCTCCAGAAGGATACTGGGCTGGAGCTAGCAAGGTGACAAGCGGCGGACAGGTGTCTGTCACAAATCCCCAAGGTGGTTCCACCACCACCCTTTGGAAGGCTGTCTCCACTGGTCCTGAAGAGTCTCATGCGAGGCCATTTTGCCAGCGCGCTCGCTGTGGCCTGGCCGTGGAGCGCCTCGCTCCCCCTTCAAGCGCAAACCAACCTCCTCAAAAATCAGGTCTCGGGAAAAGGTTCCAACCAAACCGCTTTCCAGGGGTGCTAGTTTTCTTTGTGATGGGACCTTTTGGATGAGTGAACAGAGTGTTCAGATAAATTTATTTATTTAAAGTTTTTGTATGCTGTCCCCTTGCTATATAGCCTTGGGACGGCTCACAGAAATCAATACAATACAATACCAATACAGTTAAAACCTGGAAACACCCTGGCTGCACAATTAAAACCTATAAGTATTAAACATCGTTAAAATATTGTTTGAATAAAAAGGTCTTAGCCTGGCGCCGAAAAACAAATAACGACGGCACCAGGCGGACCTCCCTGGGGAGCGCATTCCACAGATGGGGCGCCACCACAGAGAAGGCTTTGCTTCTTCTCTATTTTAGCATGCAATGGAACAGCCCAGGAAGGGCTGTGCCACTTGAACTTGTGCTGCTGGCTTTGAGCAACTAGAGGTAACAATGGGAGCAGGGGTTGAAGCATCCATACATTCATCCGCATTGTTCGGAGTCACACCAAGGTTACTGTGGACATCCAGCAGCTGCCAGAACTAGGGCAGACGGTCTGGTGCCCTCCAGAATGGGCCAGGGCAGGGAATGTGAGAAGAGTAGTCTAAAGGTGGTCTCCTCCTGTGTTAGTGTGCTGATAGCAAGGACTGAGCACTGTTTCTGCAGTTAAATTTGTTGGGTGCCCTGCTGTTTCAACCTATCCTTCTTAACTGGTTTGTTGCAAGAACTGCAAAATGAACGAACAAATGAATGAATGTCAGGACACATGAGCTGCAGCAAAGAATGGAGGCAGAAAAACATACGAATAAATATGTGTGTTTTTTTGCCAGTTTGCAACATGAGACTTTTGGGTCGTGGGGTCAGAAAGGGAATTAAACCTGATGATGTAACCACAGTGGGACTGTTGTGCTAAGAAAAATGGGGAGGAGGAGAGACAAAAGTGTATGGGATGATGCACAGGATGAAGTAAGTGGATAGATGGACTCCCTCCCTCCCTCTCTTTCTTCCATAATACTGGAAGAACTTCAGAAGCTGAATGGTGGAAGAGTCAGGATAGATAAAATGGTGCCACCAATGGCAGTGTGGTTCTAGTATTGGAGACAGTGTGCCCCCCTGCCCTAATTGCTGGGGAGCAAGCTTGGATGGGTGCCGTGGCACTCGGGTCCTACTATGGATTTCCGCCTCTGCGTGACCAGAATGCCAGACTAGATGGCTCCTTGGTCGGATGCAGAGTGACTCTTCTTAGGCTGATCAGGCTTAACCTGCCTTTGGCTCACCAGTGAACAGAGCGGGTGACCCTTGGCACATACGGTCCTGAAATCAGCGGCATCACACTTTAAGGGTGACCCAGTCAATGTTAAGCATAATTAACACTGCCTCCTAGGACAGAAGCACGTCCCATTGAGTTCAATGGCATTTAGTCCCTGGTAAGCACCAGAGAGATCTGAGGTTCGTTAAATGTGCTAGATTCATTAAAATTCATGAAAAAGCCAAGTAAGGGCCATGGTGGCACAGTAGGCAGAATATTGGGCTGTGACCGAGGAGACCCAACTTTGAATCCGCTCTTAACCGTGACAGTTGCCGTGTCTGAACCCAATCTACTTCAAAGGGTTGTTGAGAGAACGAAATTAGGATGGAGGGGAAGCCCTGTGTGCTGCCTGGAATTCCTTCAAGGAAGGGCAGGGAGAGCAAACATCAGCAGTTACCCTCAGTAAAGATTTGACCCGAGAGATGGAGTAGCCCAGTTTCTGTTCGGTTTTTTTGTTCGAAGAGCAGAACTGTATCAACCCGGAAGTCAATCGCATTATCATGGCATTTGCTTGAGCATACGTGGTGAGCAAAAAGCAAGACAGAACGACCTTTCTGAACCCTAGGCTGGTTGAGAAAGAAAACCCTCCATCACATCCTGTTTTTTTAATGGCTAGTCTCTGGCACTCTCCTGCTTCTTAAAACATTTCACTATTTCTCCCTGACTTCCCTGTCTTTCTCAGAATACCTGAATAGAACAACCTCTTATGTTCCTTCACACTCCAGTAGAATTCCCACCTCTTCCACGAAGGCTGCAGTTGAGCTTGTTAGTTCTCACTTCCAGTGAAAAACATTGCAGGGCCGCCTTTGCTACCCAGAGTTCTCCCTTTCCTGTCGCCACTGCTACTGAACTGTGTACTACACCGCTCTTAAGGAACTGACCGGCTCTTTTCCCCCTTCCCTTGTCTTGGTCTGCAAAGTGCCATGTATGTTCACAGGGACAGAATTATTACTATTATTAGAGATAGATGCCCTTGTGCCATTCATTGACATGAATTTAATGTCAATTAATGTTAACGATATGCACATTGGCACTAAGTGACTTCCAGGTAAGTGTGTATATTTTGGCAACCCGAAGCTGTCTCGTATGCACAACCGACTCATGGAGCTGAATGATGTTGCTTTGTCTGGATTGCTCTGCCGCTGCTCACAAGCCTATGCAAGTTTAAGAACAAAAAATGGCCTACAATCCCCAGCATCCCCTAGCCAGCTATGGAATTGTCGGACTTATTTAGTGTAATGCACTGTGCCCTTAGCTACTGGGAATAGGATTTTGTCATTTCACCAGAGACCTAAAAAGACCTCCCATATATACGCCACCCTCCCCAGTTCTGAATATTTGTGTTTAGAAGAAGCTGCATTCCTGTAATATATATTAGGAAGGCTGTGTAAGCCAGATCTACTCAGAAGTAATCCTCAGTGATGTTTACAGGGGCTTGATCCCGGGTCCATGTGGCCTCACCCTTCCTTGGGCTGCAGAAAAGATTTAGGCTATTTTATGCACTTTGTAATACGACTTTTTATTGGTTGTAAAACTAGCTGAGTTCCTGGATCTGACTTCCAGAGCAAGAAAAAATTGATTACTTGCAGGTCACTTTTTACAAGGGGGTTAAAAAAAAGCATTTCATCCACCTACCCAAAGTAGGAAAATATCCACCTGAACTGAACAGCTTCTGGCTTCCAGGTTGTCTGTACAGGATAATTTCTGCTTCAGTTTAATTTCAACAGCCCTGTGGCTTTACGTTTATTATTTGCTTTTAACTCACAGACTAATTGTGGTTCCATCAAAAAAGAAGAGGGTGGGCAAGAGGAGACCAAATTTCCTCCAAATAAATGACGTTTTCTTTTTCTCATCCATAGGAGAATAAAGTTGACTGGTGCTTTGAGGTTTGGCTATGATTGAGATGAAACATCTGTTAAGGGGGGAGAAATATGAAGAGGGGGAAGGGGGAAAAAACCCTTTTTCTCCACTAAAAATACATCTTTTTTCTTTCCTCAGCAAACTTAAAACATGTGATGAATCCAACTTTTTAAATATAACCCTGAAGCTACTTGAAAACTATAAAGTCGCCTCAGTATCTGAGGCAAGTCAGAAATTCCACCATTCACGCTGGGCTCTTATGAAGAGCAGACTTTGGCAGGAGGTGTTCTGGGGAAGCTGTAATCTGTCTAGGTAACAATTTGTTCTGCCTATGGAGGCAAAACTTTGGCTTTCTGCAGCTACTCCATGCAGAAGTGCGGATGAAACATGCAATAGGCCCCGGACTGCCCTGCTGTTTCGGCTTGGGATTGTAAGGCTGGCCCAAGCCATCGCCTTTCTCTTCCCCTGCCTCACAATCCCTGCTATATGTCTGTGCGTGGGTATTTGTTATAATTGTGCCAAGACAATGGGATGGTTGTTTCTGAAGATATTCATTCCTCGAGGGCTTCCAGAATTTAACCAGCCTTACTGACTTTATGAAAAGATAGCTTGTACATTCCATTCCTTGACTGATTCGATGCTTGCTTCTGAGCCAGAAGAGAAAGGAAGGGGTTGTTAATTCTGGTTGTTAATGGCAGCTTTTGATTAGCAGCAACACTGGTGTCATGTGCGTTTTCCCTACACCTCAGAATTCCAGTTACTTTTCCACCATGCTGGATCGTTCCCAAGGCACTGTACTGCCTGCTGATCACAGAGACTGTTTCAGTTTCCTCTCATTCTCTTCCATTTCTAAACAGGGCTCCATCATAGGAACCTATAAAAACTCAGGAATTTTGGCCCTGGATCCCAGAGTTCTTAGTTCAAATTTTGGACTATTGTCGTTCCCATCCATGGCACTGTACAAAAGGTATAATACCAATTTTCTAGATTGGTACATGGAAGCAATTTGAACCTTGCATTTGTAAAGAAAAAAAAATCTTTTGATACATAGCAATATAATGTTTCATCGTTAGTTCACTCTAGCTCGAACTTGCTAATTTTGGAGAGAAAGGGGGGTAAGTGGGGAGAGGTAGCGAAGGAAAATGATTTCCTTTGATCTCGGCAGAGATGGGAAAGGGTTGTTCTGTTGAGGCTTTTGGCTAACACAACAAACAGTGTTTAAAATTTAACTTTGCTTAATTAATTAGTAATTCTGTTTAATGCTGTCTGATCTTCATCCAAAAGGTATTCTGAAGCTTGAAAAAGTGAACATCAAAGTAGGTTGGGTGAAGATGGTCAAGTAAGGCAGTTGCTGTTGATGAAACATAACCAGCCGGGGCACTAATTGGAAAGAGAGGATTGTCTGTTATAAATGCATCAAACAATTTAGTGCAAGGAATTGAAGTTTGGTGCCTGAGCTTGTACTGAAATGCTCTAATTGCTAACTAATAGCAATTTAGAACTGCCATATGTTTTGGCAATTTCTGTCAAAATTATTTTTTTTAAAAGAAGTGTTCATGTGCAAAAAATGGAGTATTATTCATTAAAATCTATTGATTCAATGAATAACCAATAAGGATCAAACCACTATTCATTCATTTATTTATTAAATTTCTATACTATTGAAAAATCAAGGCTCGTTGGGTGGTTCACAATTAAAACCATGCAATACAACAAGATACAATAGAAAAATTAAAACTGCAATATGAAAAAAGAAATAAAAGCCAGCTGCAATGCAAAGATGTAGATTATAGTAACAGATTAAAAATAATAGATGTGGGTATCTGAAAAATAAGGCTTTTCTTTGACTCTCCCAATACTGTTCTACTTCTAAATGTTGCAGATCATCCTTTCATAGCTTTCAACCCTTCATAGCTCAGAAATTCTGGCCCTCTTCTCCAAAGTTCTTGGTTCAAATCTTCGATTCCTTAACACTGTTGGTGTTTCAGGAGAAAAATTGTACAGTCATATCAGTCTTCCTCTGCTAAGAATGTGTGTTGGTATATCTTGGTAGGCATTTCAGTCCCATAAGCATCAATTTCTCAGTGTTTAACACAGACAGAGTTCATTTGATGAATGGAAGGAAAAACAAAATCAGAGTAACCTGGAGTCTGAGGTACGTGCAGTTAGAATTGTCTTTTAAACAAGGCTTCTCCAATCTGCTGCCTTCCAGATGTGTTGGACTACAGCTCCCATAACTTCCTGCTTGGATGCTTCCCATTGTGGGAGCAGTAAGCTCACACTCTGGGTAGAAACCAAGTCATGGAAGACTCTCATCAACTGTTCCAGACAATCTGATTCTCTCTTCTTTCCACCCTCTTCCAACTGGCCAAATTTCTGCCATGACCATGAGGTCCAAGGCAACTCTGGGGAAAAGTTAGTGCGGTTGACACCTGGGATGCCACACCAGACGTATGGTTCTGAGGCTGAGGAGCATATTTTGAGGCTAGTGCTTCATGCAGGGATGAGACACAGGTGTGGCTGGTTGAGGTTGGATGACAGGATGCTCAGCCTGGGTGCTCTGCAAACAACCAGACCTTGTATGGTGGCCTTCAGTGGCAACAACACTCTGGTGATGCAGGACTTGAGATCCAGGTGGCATGTTCAAGATATGCCTGTCTAGTGACTTGCAGATTCTTTGATCTTCCACACCCACCAATTTTCTCCTACAAATGCCTGAAGCCCTATAGTTGCACTACCTCAACAAAAATGAGTTTCAGATCATTCCTTTGTCTAGACAGCATATAGTCTAGGAGTATATTCTAGTTGGTCTCCATTGTTATCCTTGCCCATTCATCACATTGGCTAGGCCTTATGGGAGTTGCAGTCCAAACAGCCAGGTTTCCTATCCCAGAAACATAGGTTTGTGAGTTTTTTAGAGCAAAATGAGCATCACAGTAGTGCTTGTCTTCCCAATCTTTATTCCACAGAATATTTGCTTTGCTAAATGAAAGCACTTTGCAGTTACTAGAAAGTTAAGGTGACGTAAACCTAATAAAAATAAGCAACTACCGTAAGGGCAGTGTTTCTTTCCCCTCTCCTGGCATTTTAAAGTAATGAAAGAAGATCAGAACTAAAACAACAATGGAGACATCTTGTCCAAGCACACTCCTTTCCCGAAGGATGACGATGCTGCTTGTTCAGAATTCCAGGCACTCCATTCCGTGCCAGGGCTTGGACAAGACCACGGACACCTGCTGCTCCTCCTCCTCATCACAGCCACCTGCTTGATTGATCGGCAGGGAGCCAGGGAGCAATTAAGCAGTGACATCTGCAGTTCCACCTCTTCCTCACCATCGTGGTTAGCTGGGCTGGAACAAGCAGGTTGCATGGTGGATAGGAGGAGCAGTTCCAAGGAGCTCCTATCGGTCGACCCCTGCTGGAGTGCGGGGCCTTGGCAGGTCTCCAGTTATGCTTACCTTGAGTGCTGGCCCTGACTGCGTTAAGCTATCCCTCCCTCCCTCCTTCCCTGGTTGTCCTGAAGTCGTCCCAGCCTGTTTCTGTGTCCAAGCCAGTGTGAGCATGTGCGCCTACATCCTGGAGTGGCTCATTGGGCATTTGCTCTCGGAGACTGATTGCAGCTTCAGTTGTGTGATTCCCCCTTTCGCCCACGGATGTGGGAGGGGAACTTCGGGGTAGCACCAGAGAAGCCTCTTGGGGGAAGAAATTTCAATCAGTGCAGCTGTCTGCTTAGCAGGGGGCAATAGTACTTTCTCATTCATGTCTCCGAATTAAAACTTGAAAGTGAAATTTGAATTTGAAGATAATTGCCTGCTTACAGGACTCCTTAATTTGGACTTGCACAAGTAGCTTTGTTTTGTTTTGCTTCCTTTCTTTTTCTTGTGATCCAGGCTGTGCAGCTCATGTGGGGAGTTTTTGCTGCATTTGTCCAGCTCAGAGCCAAAGGGTGCTGGAGTAACTGACCCAGACGAGCATCATGGGCTTGGTTTCCCCCACCACCCGCCCAAAACAACAGGAGGTTCTGTGGCCAAAGCTTGTTATTCTCCACTTTCAGTGAGCACAAGCAGCAAAGAACGAGTCTCTGAACACGCGCCCAGTCTAGCAACTACTTCCGAGCATCCTCCTTTTGAGGCAAGCCTCTTCTCTGTCCATCCCCTCTCAAGCCAGTCAGCCCATCTCTCCTGATGTCACATCACGGGGTCAAGAGGCTTGGCTGGCCACAGTGGCTCTTCTCCCGCACTGTTGTAAATCCTGACTATCCCCAAAGTCCACCTGCACCCCTGGGAGCGTGCCCTTGAGTGAAGCCCCTCCGCTTCTTCCAGATGGTTCCCAGGGCCCCTCGCCACCTGACAAGTCCGAATCTTTCCCACCTTGGAACACACGCCCAGAGCATCTTCCCCTTCTATTCCCAGTGGCAAGGCGCTTTCTTGGGGCTCCTTGCTCCTGCCCCCTTTCGCCTTCCAGCCCTGTTTTGCCTCCTCCCCACTAATGTTAAGGCCACAATGTCAGCAGCTCCTCCATTTCCCGGTCCTCTCCTTGCACCCAGAATGCTGGCTAGGAAAAGCACCGTAGCAGTTCGCTGGTTGAGGCTGCAGCATTGTAAGTCAAAGTCTTTCCCAGGTCTGAGTGGCAGCAGCCCGAACCACTGACTTGGCCCTTACCAGGGGACGGGGCGGGGGGGGGGGGGATGGCCAATCAGCAAGCCAGTATACAAGGGGACCCCAGACCAGGGTCCCTACAGGTTGCGCCTTGTGGTGTAACACTCACAGGGATGCGGCGCCTGCTGTGTACAAGCGGAGGTCACCGCAGCTGTGAGATGGGAGGTGAAGTTTTCTGGGGAACAACCCATTGTTCCCTGTTGGAAAGCTCAGTATTGTGTGGCAGGGGCCATGGTGACCCATCTGCTCTGCAAAAGAGCTGCTCCTGGTGGCAATGAAATCTGTCTATCAGATGTGAACCCCCCCACCCCACCCCACCCCAGGCAGCACCGGGTTGGCAGCATATAATGGCAGCATTTATTTATTTATTTATTTATTTTCCACCCAGCCTCGCTGCCAAAGAACAGTGCTCAGGGCAGTAACAAGGAAATGTGGATTAAAACAAGATCGTAATTAAAACGTCACATCAAAATAAATTAAAAACAGAACAGCGCAAGAAATGAGCAGCACCCGCCTTTTTGGGGTGGGGAGCTTTCCAGCAGCAGACCAGTTGCCTGCCAGAAACCTGCCTTAATAAAAATATATGTGCAGTCCGGCTCCTCCGGCTCAGGGAAACGCTTTACGCTGGAGCAGTGCTGACCAGCATGGCGGTGCTTTCCTTGGATGCAGCGTGGTGGGAGCACCTCGGCGCCTGTCAGGGATCCTTTGGGGGCACCTGGACCCCATGGTCTGGTTGTAGCCATGCCACTGTCCCTAAGCAAGCATCATTTTAACCAGGTTTGATCATCTTAACTCGAAGTTGAGCATGATGTCTGAAGGTCTGTAGCAACCCTCTCCAGATGGACTGGGTCACTACTTCCATATGTTCTTGCCAGCAGAACGCATGGTCAGGATTTCCAGGAGTTCTGCTCCCAAACGTTGGAAGGATACCATGTTACCTGCTCCTGACCTATGTCATGGTGAAAGATTGGCTGTAAACCAGGATGTGACACCACAGTTGGAAGTGGGCTTGTAAATCATGGTTTTCATTAACCAGCATTAAGCGCCATGTCATACTGAGCAAAGTGTGGTTGGAAAGTTTTCCATTCTGTCCAGCCTTTCTCCCAGCAAAATGATAATGAGTTGTCATTGATGAATTGATAATGAGGAGCTATGGCTTCACTTAGATAATCAGTCCATGTTTAAGCACCAGGTTTGCACTGGAGCTGAGGAAGTCTACCCAGACTCACTTTTTCCACTGATCTGGCCTGAAAATTCAGATTCTCAGTCTTGTCATTCCTGCTTCTACAGGCCTGAAGCTTGTTGTTACATGATTGTGCCAATGGCATCTTGGTCAGTTCATCATCTGTATCTTCACAGTCTATTACACCGAGACAGACTTAGTGAACTCAAAATGAGACTGGGTCTGTTTAATGTCACTTGACAGCACCTTTATCTAAATGCTTTCTCATCCACCTTAGCTTGGTGCAGGTAATAAGTCTTAAACCCAAATAACAGTTTAAAAATAATTATACAAAAGCTGATTAAAATGTCCCTACTCCTGCCTTTAAACTATTCCAAGTGATAGAATCTCACAGCACTTCTGGAAAATGCTGAGATTCAGACTGGGATGCATCTCTTGAATATTTCCAGAAGATGGGACTTCCATCCCCTGACATCTCCTGCCCTTGTCTTCCTTCTGGCCACCCACATCTTGGCCATGAACTCTGCCACCTGCTCTCTGTGCCTTGATCACCGTGAATTGTGGATTTGGTGCTTTTTAAGAACGCCAGAAAACAGTGGCTCCTGCACATGGATGCTTTGTTTGAGGGAATGGCAGTGGCTCATCACGCAGGGCTACACAACAGGAGGCAATGTTTATTCTTGAACAGATGGCCCATCGACACATTCACAGAAAGCTCAGTGGGGCTTTGGAACAGTGGAATTCCAAAGTGACGAGGCCACAAAATTCAGCCCACGTTTCATTGTACCCCAGCTCAATCACTTGTGGAAATGCATCCCTCCCGGCTTTGAGCGGTCGGGCACGAAATGCTTAAGGAAGGATGACCGCTCGCCGTTTTTGTTGGCAAAGCTCAATTACAGGTTGACGGCAGAACGCAGATTGACAGTAATGGATTCAGCACCCTGGCACATGTGCTTTCTGCTCTTTCTTACAAATAGATGTTATTAATTAACTGTCCTCAGCAAGATACATCTGTAAGTGTTCTTCTGCCAATTAGCTGTCTTTAAGACAGGAATAGTACTTCATAACTTTTGAAATATAAGCTCTCCCCCGCCCCCCTCACATTCTTTGTTACATTTCTAGAAAAGGAACACTAGTGTGTTCAAGATAAATACTTTCCAATTAATAGTGTTGAGACAGAGGAAAGGGACTGTGTGGAGAAGCAAATTTAATGTTTGCCTCCCCCCGTCCCCGGAGGCAAACACCATTTGGCTGGAAATGAGAAGCAAGGGCCCTGTTTCAACATAACTTTAGAGAGGGGGCGAGGGAATCTCAAGCCAGGCAGAAGTCTCATCTTGCTGAATTGCCTAACAATTGCATTGTGGGGAGGGGTCATTGGAAGCCCCCTCCACCCAAGCAAGGGGAGATCTTCATGGTGAATGTTGAAAGAGCTTCCATCAACATAGAAGACTCATATAAGCCAAGCCTTGCACACTGCAATGGCTGAATTCAGTTCCGCAGAAGCTCTCCAGAGAAGGGGTAGGTGGGTCTGAAGGCACAAGGGGGTGAAGCCAAAATAGAAAATATAAAAAGCATTTTTAACTTATTTTTTTACTCCCAGAAATTAAGCTTAAGGAGAAACCTTTCAAGAGGGAAGGGTTAAGAGGAGAGTTTAAGTCTGATAAAGAAGAATGTAAGTGGTCTCCATGACCCAATAGATAAGAAGGAAGTCATGAAGTTTGCTTGTGGATGACAATCAGGAAATGTAAATTTACCAAAACAAATGTAAATGCCCTTTGTGTTACCAGGAGTTAAACAAATTAGCTAAGGAAGGCTGCCAAAAGTGTATAAAGGATGTTAGAACTGCAGCTGCTGCTGGTTACTATCTCCCAATGGTATTAACTGTTTGCACGCAAGGAAGAAGGCTTCCTGTTGGTGTTTTTTGGTGGAGAGCGCTTTTATTTTGTAAGCACTTCCGAAACTGAACCATGCAGGCGGCTCCAACCTCCCTGGGACTGAGCTTGGCATCCCACCACCCCTTTAGGTCTTTAAGAAAGAGACACAAGAGATGGGAATCCACCAAATAAGAGGTGGTTGAGGGAGAGGGGCCATTGATTCTAAAGAGAGGTATAGTCCTCTGGGGAACCCTGGGAGGTTGGACAACAATAAAGGTTTGCACCTTTGCCGTGTTGAGTATCTCGTGACAATGCCGGTCCAATCCATTTTGATTCCAGGCTGTGGCACAACAAACATATGGAAAGGACAAAGGACAGAATACATCGTTTTACTTCCTTGATGTTCACAACGCTATTGTGTTTGTTTTTCCTGTGCAAGTGATTTGGACAGAAATGATGGTGATTTAAAAGATGTCTTCGTTCTCTTTCAAAATGCTGAAAGGATTTTTCAACAGAATTATTCAAAACAGCAGTTTTATTGAAATACTTGAACATAAGACACCTCAAATACCAGAAGAACCCTAACCAAAAACAACTGGTGCATAGCAAGCCATTGGATGCCTCAAATGCCTGGGAGTAGAAGACAGTCTTGGCCTGGTGCTTCCAGTAATAGTGTTGGTTCTAAGCAGAACCCCCTGTGGTCAGGGGGCCACTACTGAAAAGACCCTCATCTTTGCTGCTGTCCTTCAGACCTCCTTTGGAGGAGGCACTTCAAAGGGCCCCGTGGTTGTTAATCGTAGTTAGAAGTTGGCTTATTCCAGGAGACTTGTGGCCTTTTGCAGCATGGTCTTCACCTGTTCTTAGGGACTGAAAGCTAGCCCAGGGGCAAGTAGCCTGAACAAATACAAAGAAGCCACATTTCAGTGAAAGATGTTGGAATACAGTTAGCTTGCCTCAAGCTAAAAACACAGTATGGACAAATGAAAGTAATACTTTTCCCTGTGACGGAACCATGTGATTGATTCAGTGGTTGCTTTTTCACGGACAACCCTGTTGAACTCACTGCCTTGCTAGTAGCGATTTTATTTTTTAAAATAAATAAATTCTGATGTATCTAAATTAATTAACTTGCAAACCACCCGTGCCTTTTTCTTTTCTTTTCTGAGGCAGATGTATCTCTAGGAGTGAACGGCTACCAAAATGCACCAGAAATAGAAATGAACCCACAGTTATAGACAGAGAAAATTTTTCCTTTTGTACAGATTTTGTTTCTTGATTTCCATATGTAGACAAGGTTGTTTTGGAAAGTAATAGTACCTTCTTTTTGACTTTGCAATGCGGGACGTCGTGCTGTTTCCTAAAATGCACAATCAGATACTAACACTGCAGTCCTGGACATGTGTAATTCAAAACAGGTTCTAGTGTGCCAACAGGGAAATTGCAGCGCAATCCTAAACTTGTCTACTCAGAACTAAGCTTTGTTGAATTCGGTGGAACTTAGTCCCAGGTATGTGTATATAGGATTGTGACCTCAAAATTGACAAATGGCTTGGAATTGAGGATCTAGTTTTGGCTCAAATGTTCTATGTATTTCTTCTTTTCCGTACTGAGAGATCTTTTGGAATAGAATCAGACGAAAGAAGGAATAGAATTAAGGCTTCTCTTGTTCAGAGTGCTGGGAAGGGGGATCTGCTTTTTAAAAATCATCTATTCCTATGTAAAATAAAATCAATTAAAAACGCCTGTAAGTAGAAAACTAGCAGCACTCCAAAGCTTTATCTCATTGCTGAGCTGTAGTTTATTTCCAGCAGGGCGTTTTTTCAAACATGGTAGCCCTTCCCGAAGTCTGAAGCGGTGCCAGGCTTTCTGCCGCCCTCCTGCACGTCTTAACCAAGCTTTGCATTGAAATAAACATGACTAGACTTAGACAGTAAATATTTGTTACATGATTGGAACTGTTTCTCTTTCATCGGGCTGTTTACACAGTAAATTGAAAGACATTGCTTTCTCGTGTCAGAGGCTGATATTTGTGATTGCTTGTACATGCCTTTTGGAATACATTTCTTGGAAAAGCAAACTGTAAATGCATTTCAATGACTTGGCTTTTCCCTTTACTCAGGACTGGTGATCCTTTGGGTTGAGAAGCCTGTGACTCTCCAGATGTTCTTGGACTACACTGTCTATTATCTCTGGCCTTGAAGTTCTGAATGTGGGGTCACAGAGTCCCTATTCTGGTTATACACAAGCGCGCGCGCGCTCTCTCTCTCTCTTTTCTCTCTCTCTCTCTCTGTGTGTGTGTGTGTGTGTGTGTGTGTGTGTAAGAGAGAGAGGGAGAGAGAGAAGAGTTCTTATAGAATTTACAGGCGTATGTTGAAAACAAAGGACAGATTTTTAAAGCAACTAGTCCCTGATCAACAAGATCTCAGTTCCTTAAAATTGAGTTGAACTGAACAGAAAATCTTTGCTGGCACACAATACGTCCAAGGCAGTTCTATGGCCAGTTTCCTCTTCTCCATCCATCCTCCATGTATTCATGATGCTAACATTTGAGAGGAGTCCAGTTTGTCACAGCATCGTTTCTACCTGTTCATCGATGATTTCTAAACATCATTGTAATGTTTCATTTATTCCTTTGAATACGCTGAAAGATTGAACCACAGCATTTAAAAACAAGAGCATCTAACTTCTTATCTGGCTTGTACTCTGGCTGCCCATTTTTTTATCTGAATGTTTTCAAGTGTCAAGAGGGGGAAAACCTGGGATAAGTACAGGAAATGGAAGCTGGCATACCTCAAATGTGTAGGAAGTGGCCATTTTTGGATGACGGTTAACTCAGGAGTGTTGTGGGTGTGCATACAACCACTTCTTAGTGAGCCTGAATGCAGGGTGGATTCTTCTGGTTCACTGTCTGTTCGTCTGAACTGGGAAACTCTGGTTACCACCTTGGCAACCGACTCCTGCCTTAACTTGCTTGAAGTTGTTTGATGGGCATCCAGGCAACCTTCAGGCTCACCGAAGATTCCAAATTCATCCCTGAAAGTTGAATTTGGTCACCCACTTCATGTCGGTGGGGGAAAATGCACATTTTAAAATGTGCAAGCTCAAAATGTGCATTTTCCAAGCAGAAACATTGTGCAATGTTGGCATAGGCTGTTATTTTAAAACTTTTGAAGATCCCAATTCCACCCCCCCCCCTTCCATCTTCAGAACCAGCCATGACACATTTCAGAGATGTGAAATGAGATGCTAACTTTAGTTAGCCCTGCACCGCTCGGTGTGGCCATGCTTAGAAACCGATCCATATGCTGAGATTTGAGATTTGAGCTGTATTAACAACAACACAGCACCACTGTTAGCTCGGAAAGGCATGTGTGCCTCTTGATTTAACCATGGCTAGAAGATCCTGAGTTTTACCCATTCTTGGGATAACAGGTGCCCTTAGATGGAACCCTCCAGTGTTGAGACTGTCCTGCATTCATGCACTCTAGCATTGTATTCCTTCTGTATGTATCATTGTATTTTCTTTTGCTCATCCATTATCCTCCAGAGGCTATTATTATTTGATAATGTAAAATTGGCACAATGTGTTTGATCCATTTATTTGATCCATTATTTGAGCATGATGAAATATCGACACAATATGTTCTTATCATTCAAACTGAATTTTCAGACATTAAACCAGTGCTGGTAGATTAGATCTTTTAGCAGATGCTTATGTGAAAGTATTAATCCATTAAAAATAGTGGAAAACCAAGCTTCAGGCTTTTATAACAAGGTATCCAAGTGTCCAGTGACTAAAAGCAGCCTGTTCTGGAATTTCTTCTGAATTGTTTCCTCCTGTTTTTTGCACCCAGTGGCTTTGCCTCCAGAGAAGACAGATGGAGTTTGCAGCGGTGATGAAAAGAAAACGGAAAAGGAGGCTGACACACGAACAAATGCCAAGAAGCAGCTGAAATTTGAGGTACGGACGCTATTTATTCTTAGGGTGGTATTTTGCTGCAGTGACCTGGAATGGGTGATTTCAGGTGGTTATACCTGGAGAAAAGCATGCTTAGAAAGAGCAGACTCCTAAATGTCAATACATGGGGGTTCAAAATAAAACTTACCTACCTGGATCATGCTTACCTGTGTGAATGCGGATTGTTGGGAGACCTCCTGCAGATTCAGATGGCACAGAATTCCAACAGCCACAAGTCCAACATCTTAATTAGCGTGAATGATAGCCAAGGTCAAGCACATGTACCACAAGTCCTCTTGAACGGTTTGATCTGTGCTTTGTCTGATTTGGTTGTATGCTGGGTGCCTGTGAGAGGGAGGGTTTGTGAGAAAAATGGGTATTTTGCCCTTTGCCAAACAAATCCTTTATTGTGCCCACCTGGACTCAGTTTCTTGGCCACGTTACCTGCCCCTGAGACATATCACTTCTGTGAAATGAACACCGCAGCAGAAAACTAGGTTCAAAGGAGGAATTTTGCGCTTTGGATCAGACCCTGGCTTTGCCTGATACTTAGGTCTAGGGGCAAATTATTTTCCTTTTTGTTTTGCCTGTTTGCCTGCAGGGAAATGGGTGTTTTTTGGCCTCTGTTGCCTGTAACGGCAGCCATTTCAGGACTGGGGAAGCCTTCCCCATGTCCATCTTGAGAAAGCATCCACCGAAGCTCTTGGACATGTTCTTCCTAATGTGTTCTCAGATCTCTGGAGTAATCAAATGGCACCTGAGACCTAACAGCTCCAGGTTTAAGCATCACATATTTCTCTCCTAGTTGCAGCTATAGATTGCCCTACAGAACCACAAATCTGTAGGGATCTCCACCAACAACCCCCAGAAGGAGCGAGCCAATGATCCTATAATTCAATAATGCTAAAATAAGCACTTACATAGTGCGCTGTCTCTGATGAAATCCTTAAAGATCCTCTTGGGTTGGCATCTCTTAAAATTACTATTTATACCTTTACTGTATTTTAATTGTGTTTATACCATAACGATTGATGATGATACCCATTAGTGGCACAAGGGCATGCTTACTCTGACACAAGTGCCTCTGTATTCCGTGGGGTCTACTCCTGGTAACTGTGTACAGGATTGGATTACAGCCTAAATCAATTACATGAAGACTACTATCAGCAATTACAGGATCAAGGAAAGGCAGGGGGTAAAACTGTGGCACAGCACTGTTTCTTATTAGCGCTCAGCAGCAAGAAGAGAACCAAGGCTATGGGAATGAATGGCTTCCCTCATTGCACCTGGTGAATTCTTGACAAGTTTCAGGTCTGAGAATTCCCCACCCACATTCTAGACACGTGCCCTCTGCCTCAGCAATATCTACTGAAATTTGCAAGGCTGGGAGTGAGCTAACCCATGTTGGATAAAAAGCTGTCGCGGTCGGAGGATATTCAGGCGCTTTTAGTTCCTGCTGTTGTTATCTACCATCAATTTGTTTCCAACTTACGGCGACCCCGTGAAAGGAAGCCCTCCGGAATCTTGTCCTTGACAGCCTGGCTGAGCTCCTCTAAGTTCAAAGCTGTGGCTTCCCTTATAGATTCAGTCCATCACCTATTTGGTCTTCCTTCTCTTCTTTTGCATTCAGCTTGTGACTGTCCTCTCCAGTGAGTGCTGGCACTAGGAGATGAGAAATGAGGAGTGTTTGCATCTCCCCAAAGGGATGAAAACCCATGCTGGGTGAAATCCTCATGCCATGAACTATTTGCCTGGAACTCTAAATGTGCCCTGTGTTTTCGTATGAACTTTGGTTCTCATTCTGCCACAGGATTGTGTTTTTGTGTCTGCCTCTGTGCTTTTGTTTTGCTTTGCTTCTTTCTGTGGTCTGCAAGTTCCTCCTTTTTTCAAAGAAAGTAATAAATGTCCCGGTGGGAAAGATGCTTGCGAAAAGTTTCTCCTCTTTGGGCCTCCGGAGCGACCTGACCTTGACCTAGCCAATCCATCTGATTAGAAATCCATCTGATGAGAGGGCAGTGAGGAAGAAAAGGCCTAGTTGGGAATGTGTCTGATAGCCTGTTTCCTCTTAGACGTAAGATGCCACTGAAAAGCCATGCACTGCGGACCATGTTCTGCAGAGAGAACCTTGATCTTGAAGTTGCGTGCACGCTTTCTCTGAGTAGACCACAAACTGTGCTCCTCAAGCTTACATTCCTGGTGTCATCAGTTATATATTCCTGCTGTTTTCAGTTTTATCTTTTAGGTAGAAATTAGCACATCTTGAAGTGGGTAGAGATTTTTCGGGCAAGTATTCAACTTCTTTCTATCCTGGCTGGGGTCATTCTTCCACTGGGGAAGAGCAATTCTTCCAGTGCCATTTTTTCCCTCTCTCCCGCATCTCAACTGCTGCTTGCTCCTTCATATAATGAATTATATGAATAATTCCGACCAATTAGGGATCAGGCGGTACATTTCAGATCTGTACATTGTCAGCCATATATGTCTGTGTGATGGGCCAGACCCCCGGCTCCAGCCGGCTCTGCTCATGACATGAAAGACACCTTTAAAAAAAAAAAAAAAAGTGCTGAAAGACCTCCGAAAAGAGTTGGATTTTTTAAATTTTTAATTTTTTTGGAGTGGGTCTTGGAAAAAAAGTGAGACGGTTCAGTTCTGATATACCATTCTCTTAAAAAGAGGGTGCAGGGGAAATGAGCCAACTTTTGAAGAAGTGGTATGTTTCTTAGGATGCTGACTGTGAAGACGCTACAAATGATCACTTGGAAGGGTCAAAAAGCACAGGTTCCAAAATACAGCAGGCAAGACTGGAAGGGCAACTCTTTCTGACCAGTGACTCAGACTGAGCGACTGATCATTTTGCAACTGTAATCCCAATTACTGTTGGCCGCCCGGAACAGATGTTTAGCTGGGCCGATGAGACACACAAAAATCATTCCAAAGATCTGCCAAATAGGAAGGTGTAAAAGCTTCCATTTTGCCTAATAAGGCCACTCTCTGCTACCTTGAGAATGAAGTGGCCCAGTTCCTCACTTCCGCGGGGCTCCCATGCCTGAAGAGCAGAAACATGGCAGGCGGAACCTCATCTCTGCATATAGAACTATGTCAATATGGTGTGAAGTTTACGGATACTCATTATCTGGAACTTGCTGCTGCAAGATGCGGGGATCGTCTCTGGCTTCGTGGGATGCTGCAAGAGGTCTTATGCATGTTCTTGAAGCATCTTGCTCAGTGGCTCTTCACTAGGAAAGCTCCATGATTCTCCCATGCCTAGCAGCAATGCTCCGCTGCATGGTCCCCTAAAGGTGACACTGTAGGACACACAGAGTAGGCCACAACGGCCTCCCTCTGAGATCTGTCCTGGTAACACAGAGAATATGGCGCCCGGGCCTTGCAGCCAAAGCCTCTGGTTGAGCGCTGGCTTTCATACAGCCCTGCACCACTGAGATGTCAGAAAGAGTCCAAATGGAGACCCACACCAGCAGTTTGGCTATCTGTTTCCAGGAATTCTGCATTAACAGAGACCCAAGATGCATGTGGGTTCCCTTCTAGTTAGCCGTGGACACACTATGGTTTGGATCCATATTTAACAAAGGCCTGCAGGGATGTTATACATTTAATATGACATGATATCTCCCTCCCCCCCCCCCAAAAAAAAAAGATTGTGTGTTTTGAATGGCAGGACAGGGAAAACTCTTCCTATGTGGTGAAGAATCGGGCATCACTGAGAAATTCACACACTTGCAGCCACTTGTATTTCAAATCAAAGCTCCCGAACTATGTAAGCTAGGGGCTAAGAGAATGGTAAACGCTTTCGTTTTATGACCAGGTACAAAAGAATCTGAAATACGACTGTCGAGACAGGAGAGGTCTAAATCTGAGCTGGTGGATGTGCGTTGGCTTTTAAAGGTGCTGGGAATGTTTGTGTAATACGAAACGCCGTTTCTACTGTCGGGAGTATAGGGGCACTTTGGCAGCTTTCAGCCGGGGCTTGTTATAGCGAAGAGAAGGCTGCCTTTGAACTCAGCGGGGGACGGGGGGCTTTACCGTTAACTGCTGTAGGGAATTGGTTTCAAGTCAGCAGATCAAGCAGGTATTTCTGAGTTCCCATCATGCCAAAGCTATTTGGAGCTGTTTATTTTACTTGCGTGCAATGACTTTCCTTTTAATTGCCTCCACGGCTTGTGTTGCGACTCTCGCTGACTTCGATCACATGAGCCTCGGGAGAAGGAGCAAGCGGGGGAAACAGTCGAGCTGATGCATTTGCTCAGGTTCTGCCCCTCCTTTTCTTCCTGGGATCCAGCTGTCGCACAGACCCCGGTTCAGTTTGCACCTTGTCTGTGTAATTGCCGGGTGGCCTTAGGGTAAGCTACCGTTGCTCCGTGTCGTCTTCACTTCTGCAACATTGACACTGGCAATAGCAGTCTACCTTCGAAGGCTACAAGAAGGATGATCAAGATCACATCTGAGGAGCTGCTCAAAGATTCGGGATGCAAAACTTGGACTGTGAGCTGGCCTGGTTGTTCCGACCGATTTGGGATGCCTTACTCCTCTGTCATCCGAAGTCAGAAGTCTGCGACGATTTGCTAAAACAAGAGGAAATGGATCTCCTAGAACAAGGAGAGAGATCTGGGTAAAAATCGCCCCTGGTCAGTTTTGCATCGGTGCACATTTGAAAATCATTGGTGTTATTTAAATAGAAATAGGATACAGCTTATTCTGGTGGAGAAGACAAAGGCCTGAGACTTCTGCTATCCAGGTGCTGCTGAAAGGTGGCAATTCCAAACCTCCATTCTGAGGGATCTGTATTTTTAACCTAGATTTGGGCTGAACAGTCCTTCTACCAGAGGATAGTTCGGAGTCTGATCTCCAAAAGAGAGGACTGCGTTCTGTAAAATATGAGCCCTAAAATAAGGGGAAGGTGACTGGAAAACAACTTTTTCCTTTATGATTTCTGGCTCTCAAACACCTTTCTCAGACAGGATCTCTGGACTCCATCTAGATTTTCTTTTCATTGCCAGCTTGAACTCTTTTTATTTGCCCTGGCCCTGCAGTTTTCTTTTATGCCATAGCTCTTTTCACTGCTTGCTGTGATTTGTTAGAGGTTTTAATGGTCATCTTGTGTAAGTTGCTCTGAGAGCTGCAGCTGAAGTGAAGCCCTTGAGAATATTTTAATGCATAAATCAAATCTCTTGGTCTGGTGTTGTCATCATGATCATTTTACACGAGTAGGAGGTATCCTTCCATTACTTGGGCAAACTAGGACTTGCTCCTAAAGAAATGCTCATTTTTATATCATTACTTCACTCTTTTGTCTTCGGTCCCATGATGCCCAGGAGCGTCTCTCAAATTTCATTTAGTCCTTGACTCGAAGGAGACTTGACACTCCTGGCTTACCTCACACAGAAGAAGTTCTCTGGCATTTCACACAGGGATCTTTCCTGGTTTTACCTGAATGACCCTTAGACCTCCTGTATGCAGAGCAGGTGCTCAATTCACAGAGCGGCAACCTATTCTCTAATTGGGATGAGATTCCTATCTTTATTGTGGTCTAAAGAAGCAGGTTCTTTGTGTAAATCAGAACTGAAACATGGAAGGGGAATGGCTTTATGTCTCAGGCATGCTGACTTGGCTCACCTCTCATCTCTGCTTGGCTCGCACGGCAGGCACTGACCACTGCGGCACATTGTTACTATTCCGAAAGGAGTCCGTGTTGATGGTGGAACTCCAAGCTCTCGTGCTGGAGATCTTGTTCGGTGGAACCAAGTTGGCCCCCCTGAGGCTTACTGGGTGCGATGCTCGAAAGAGTTTTGGAGGAGGCAGTTGGCGCAAGGAAATGGAAGGGGAAGGTTTCATCCTCAAGCATTCTTTCAAAATAACCTTGCTTTGCTTGTTTCCTGCATCTAGATACATTTGATGGGATGGAGAAATAGAACCGACTGGTACAGAAATGTTCATTGTTTCCCATTAACAGTTCATACAAACAGTATTCTACGAATGGCCTTGGTTTTAGAATAGAAGTGGGCATTTTATCACAGAGTGATCAAAGGGGCCATTTAGCTTGCAAAAGAGCTCAATTTAACCCTTTTGGCACTGTGGAAGGCCGAGTGTGGCCCATGGGAGGGGTGTCTGGGGATGGAAAATGCCCTCTGGACCACCTGTCCTTGCCAGTTCCCTTTCAGGAGCTCTGGATTGCACAGCTAGGATGTTTTCAGGCCTGAAGTTCCTGAATACTTTCAGCGTAAAGCAACTCTTGCATGATTGCAAAAGCAGCTCTGGTTGTCAGGATTCTTTTTTTATTCTTTCCAAATAGAGTTCACCTTCAGCCGACGGAAGGCTTTAATAAGGGAGAACTGGAATTGATACTGCCTTTAAAACCTGTGTTGTGAAAAGGGATTTTTTTTCCAGATACGGGTTTATACTGTGGGTCTATTTTGTATTAATGGTCACTTCTGTTTCAACTTTATCCAGTCTCATGCTGTGAATCTCTTGCTTGTTCTCCTTGAATTAAGCCGAGGTTTTTCTTGTCCTTGTGCCATGTCTCTCTCCCTCTAATTGGAGGATTTCGCATTATATTTCCAAGCATTTTCGTAAGTAGCTTTCACACAGTTTCTTCTTCTTGCTCAATGAAACCAAAAGTGTTTCAAATTCCCAGAGAGTCATAGCCCATGGGAATTAGACAAGAAGCACCATTGAATACCTTCCCTTTCCTAGCCTAAAGAATACAGGGTGGAAATGGGATCCAGCCATTATTACAGCCAGCCAGAATGGGGAACCAAACTGACCTACCTATAATTTTTACTATTCTTGCCATTATTATTGCTTTTCTGGGTTTTACTCAATTTCTGAAGAGGAGGGGAGTTGGTGTGAAAGCCAAAATTCTAGACCATCATTAGTTTCATGAGTCTGATGATGGATGTCCAGTGGTTGAAAATGCGATGCTACGTAAATTAGAGGGACCTTCAATCTACGTAATTGGGTTGGACCATTCTTCTGTTCTACGGCTAGAGTCTTCCTTTAAAGAGGAACTGGATTTTGATGATGATGATGATGATGATGATGATGATGATGATAGTCGCAATGGCAGCATCACTTCCACCAAGCCTGCATGCAGTGAAAAGCCTTCCTCTTGCAAGTGGCTGAAAATTGAAGGGTTGTTCTGTCAATTTTGGGGTGGGAGGCAAAAGGAACCCATGCCAGATGTGGCAGCCAAAAGGCAAAGTGCAGCCAAAGACCTGCTTGAAATAAATTATTCTCTTAGTTGAACTCTCTCTTTGCAGTATCAGGCTCCTCTTTTGCCCTGAAAGATAGGAGGAGAAATAAAATAATAGAAATAGAAATGAACTGGTAGGTCGAAACCCCAAACATTTAGCTCCACACCCATTCCAGCTGAATAGCAAATGTCAATGCACAGAGTGACCCAGCTTTTGATCAAGGTGCCCTTTTCACCTGCCGCGGCACCTGCAGCTACTCTTTTCCTGAGGAAGGGTCCTTGAAAGCATGCCTCTTCCCCTGCCTTCCCACTTCTGTTGAGATCAGGCAGTAAACTGTATGGTGAAAAAGCAGTGTGACAGTGGAAGTCGTGGTGGTGGTGGTGGTGAAGTTGTCTCCCACTTAAGGTGACCCTGTGAATGAAAGCCCTCCAAAATGACCTACTAGTGGCAGCCCTGCTCCGATCTTCTCAATTCAAGACTGTGGATTCCTTGATTGTTCTAGTCTTATAACTAACAGTGTGTAGCCCTGTTCTCTTCCGCCACCGTCAACCCAACCCTGACCTTTTGTAATCAAAAGTGGGGAGTTCTACTTCGCCTCCAAGGTGAAGATGCCATTCTGGTGGAGCAGGGCCTTTTTGGTGGTGGATTCTTCTCAGTGGAACTCCCTTCTTTTAAAGGTCACCTAGGCTCATAAGCTCTTCTGAAGAGCTGACCGTCCTCCCCCTTTTAGAAACCCTTTCCACTGTGTGTTGGGGGCTGAGGAGGCAATGTCGTTGTATCGTTCTGTTTTTAACACTGATGCTGAATTGCTGACCCTTGAATAATCTCTGTGGAATGACTTGATTCACAAGCAGCCTGTGAAATGGATGGCAAGTTGGAACCCCCGGGTACTGCCACAGGGTAATCCTCCCTACCAGCCTCCGGGCTGTGGTGGGGCAACTCGCTCTGAACTGCATGAGTGCGCCATGGCTGCAGGAAAGCCACCGGCTGTGATAGCAGCAGCCCAGGGACTGCCCCTAGGTAGGCATGTGGGGTAGCCTGTCAGGGAGCACGTGATGGCCTGGTGGCGTCCGAGGCACCTCCTTCTGCCACCACCTTCTTGTCTGCACTAGCTTTATTTTTGCTCTCAGTTCAGTTCCTGCGATCTCAAGCCCCTGTGAGAGGCCAAAGGGGGTGGCGGTTAGACTTGCAAAACGGAATAAATATTTTCCTCCTTAAAAAAGCAGCGGTTCTCTTAATGTTGGAATGGAGGAGTCTGGCTTTAGGTAATCCATTCCTCCTTGCGTGTTTCATAGGAATTGCAGTGCGATGTTTCCGTTGAGGAAGACAACCGGCAAGAGTGGACCTTCACCCTTTACGACTTCGACAACAACGGAAGAGTCACACGTGAGGTCAGTCCCATCCTGGCTTCTGGTCCAGCCATGGTGTTTGCTGACAAGGTTTGCCTTGTCTGCATTGAAAGATTCCTGGCAGGGAAGGCTGGTGACCCCAGAGCTGGACAGACCCTTCACCCACTGCGGCTTTCCTTTGGAGCTTTTCAGGACTTTGCAGGACTCCACAGTGGTGAGCTCTCCTGCTTTGGAATCCCTCCACGAATTCCTCTTTCTAGCTCCTCCTTGTTTCATGCCAGGAATTAGGTGTTTGAAAAGCAAGACACCTAGAAGTGATTGTTTTGAAAGGGATAACCCCCCTCACACACACTCACACTCCAAATACCCTGCAAATGATTCTCTAAACCAAATGTCAGAACAAACCTTGGCAAATGTACGTTCCTTTTGGCTTTTCTTCTGCCTTTGTAGCTGAGCTAACGAAATAGCAAGGCTGCTCTTTGAAATTCTTTCCAGTGGGATTCACTGCCTCAGTCAATCATATTTATAGGCCTGGAGCAAAGGTCTAGGCTGCTTCCCCCCAGCAATGCATATGCTGTCTATCACCCGGTTTAATTACAAAGGAACAAAATATACCGTATTTTTCGCTCTATAAGACGCACCTGACCATAAGACGCACCTATTTTTAGAGGAGGAAAACAAGAAAAAAATATTCTGAATCAAATGGGCACATAATCACAGGCATATTCCCCATCACTTCCCCGTGGGCTGCACATCTGACAGACTTACTGCACACGCACATTCGCTCTATAAGACGCACAGACATTTCCCCTTACTTTGGGGCGGGGGGGAAGGGAGTCTTATAGAGCAAAAAATACGGTAATTGGCGCCTTTCAGTGCAACAGAGGCAAGGCCCATAAATGCATTTATTTATTTGCTGTACTTATCTGTGACCTGATAATAACATTATTATTGAGACCTCGGTAAAGGATGGGGTAGAAATGCTTCTAATACATCCTAAGAAATAAATATAAGCACGCTGGTAAAATACCATGATAGAACAAATGCCCCTTAAGAAACAACCCAGGGTTTAAAAGATAAGCCATATTCTGAAATAAGTCACGCTTGAGTCAGTGGGGCTTCCCCCCATGCATATAGGATTGTACCCTAACAGATTTCGGAGATGTTAAATGGAGTTAAGAGGCCCAGGAAGGCGTGGAAAGAGCCCTGAATAAGCTCCTTTTCAAGAGAGCTTCTGACAGCAAGGTAGTAAAACTCGGTCTCGGACAGCAACTATCTATCACCGTCTCTTTTTTGGATTGTTGTTGTTGTTAGTCGCGAAGTCGTGTCCAACCCATCGCGACCCCATGGACAACGTTCCTCCAGGCCTTCCTGTCCTCCACCATCCCCTGGAGTCCACCTAAGCTCACGCCGACTGCCTCAGTGACTCCATCCAGCCACCTCATCCTCACCGTCCCCTTCTTCTTTTGCCATCAATCGTTCCCAGCATCAGGCTCTTCTCCAGGGAGTCCTTCCTTCTCATTAGGTGGCCAAAGTATTTGAGTTTCATCGTCAGGATCTGGCCTTCTAAAGAGCAGTCAGGGTTGATCTCCTCTAGGACTTTCTTTGGATACCCCCCTTTTTTCCCACCAGGTTGCTACCACTTCTAGTTATCTTCATGCCACTTTCCTGCTATCCATGATGCATATGAACCCCTGAGGGCTTCTCCTTTTTGTGGGGAGGAAGTAGTTACTAACAGGAATTGGCAAATGCTGTTTTTAAGCTGTATTGATATACACAGTTTCGCTGCTTTCAATCAGTTTTCCAAAGTCAAGAGCAGCTTCTAGCCCAGAGAGAATGCCATGGCGTGACACATGCTTCGGTTTGGTGTCCCCTCTTGAAGTCCAGGGGCAGCAACCTTGCTGAAGCTAAGGCGGCCCAGGTTTTGCCAGGCCCTGGATGAGAAATGACCGTGAATGGCATGTCTGGAGTCCCACACTGGAAGGACCTAAGAGGAGCCACAGTGGAGGGGCAGCCAGTTGGCCAGTGTGTGGACCCAAGCTGGACTTTGTGGGCCGTTGACCTGATCCAGATGACTCCGCTTGCGTTCTCCAACACTGCCCTTCTCCTCTCGTTCTCCAGCAGCTGGTGTTCATAGGCCTTCCGGCTCTGGTACGTGCAGGCAGCAAACCAGCATCACAATTCGTAGGCTCTGTTAGTCCTTTGTAACCACAATGGGACGGGCGTTGTGGATCGGCTTTTATGAAGCATTCCAGAGACGCCTTCTGATTTTAGTGCTAGTATTACTCTTCAGAGCTCTACAGGGCTTGAAGGCAGTGTAACTGGAGAGTGTTGCTTGCTATATACACCTGCCTGGGATTCTAAGATTATCTTTGGAAACTGTTCTCTGGGTGTCCCGAGCAGATGGGGAGTGGTGACTGGCCACAACGGGAGGTCCTCTTTTGTTGTGTCACCCCATTTGTGGAATACCTTCTCCAGAGAGGGTGACCTGAGCTTATTTCTGGCTCTTTCAGCACCAACTTAAAATATTTTAATTAGTATTTTTACTTCTGTTTTTAAAAACAATGTTAGTGTGTAGATATTTGCTTTTGCTTTGCCTTTTTTGTTCTGCTTTTAAAAAAAACTTTACTTTTATTCTGTTCAAAACCTTTTAGTTTTTTAATATCTTTTTATATGTTATGGTTTTAAGGTTTGTTTGGGGAACCTCCAGAGAGCTTTGGTATTTATAATACTTCTATTGTTATTTTTCTATAGAACAAATAAACAAATAAATACTATTACAGAGCATGAAAAACATGCTTCAGAGCACCCAAATAATTAACTAGGAAGGGTTCTGTAAGTGCAAAATTTTGTCTGTGCTTCAGTCACTCCAAAACGTGTGTACATAGTGTGCAACTATATAAAATTTACCAGAGCAATTACTTTTATAATAACAATTCTCCATAAAAATGATCAAGCTCTATCTTAAAGGGGCTCTTTGGAAATTGGTAGTTTCTTTTAAGAGCCTAATTTGCCTTTGATTGGTTTCTCGAGATGACACTTTTTGGCACAGAAGGACTTTTCTGTCTTCTTTTTTCTTCCTCTTTTCCTTTTACTCTCCAAGTTCAGATCTTTGCTGTGCTTCCTTTGAACCAGTCGCAGATTGAAAGTGGTACAAAGGCAAATGATAAAATTTGCATCTGGCTGCTGTTCCTGAAACAGGATGTCCAGTGGGGGAAGAGCCTTTCCTTGAGCATCAAGGACTTTCCAGGCTGTAATGCGGAGAACTACAAAACCGAGTGGACACTATTGCCCAGCATTCTTTGTGCCATTAAGAAACGAGCGTGCTGTGGATGAGGGTGGGGCGGTTCCTGAGGACTTGACTGATGTTCTGGAATTAACGTCACATGGATGTTAACTGCCAGGCTTCGGACTTGGGATACAGCTGGTACACTGGCATCAATTTATGTTTCACTGGCTGGATGACAGCTGCTCTTTCCCTCTGCCCCCTCTTGCCCAATATCCCGCCTCGACTTCATACCAGATCTACTGCAGGCAGGTCTGCAACATTTGCTGCTGGTGGACATATTAAAAATGTTGTCTGCTTGCCAGGGCTTGATTTTAATCCACTTCCCATGTTGGGTCTTCAGGAATCAGGCAGGAAGACTCCATGGCAGCATTCAGAAAGGTGCAACTCTGCGGGGAGAGGGAGATTCCGTCTAGGAACCAGGAACTTCTCACAGCGCGAGTCCATACCCTCTTGCCATCACAGGGAGACACCCAGTGCAGTGCCTAGAGAGCAGGGCTTGGGCTTGGCAGGTTTGGTTCTGCTCCCCATTTGGCCATGAAGCTCACTGGTGGACTTTGGGCCATTCACTCCACCTCAGCCTGGTCTCCCTCACAGGACTGTTGTTGTGAGGATAGGATGGAGAGGAGGATTATGTAAGCTGTGCTGGATTCTTTGCAGGAAAAAGGCTGGGATAGGAATACAAGAGAGATATCAATGGACAGCTGGCCACTCCACATGTTTCGGCCGACTGTTCCCAGCTGACATAGCCAGTGGGAAAGGTGATAGGAGTTGTAGGCCAAAATACCTGGCCTACAATGTACTCTGAAGATTTCTCATTAAGTGTCTGAGTTAATTCTTGTGCTGGACTCTTTTGGATCTTGCTTTGCCTCCATCATACTGTTTTGGGGGAGGGGTTTTTTGGCAAATTATTTCAAGGTGTCTTGTGGGATTCTTTACTCTTTGTTCTACAAGGGACTTGGGTGGTCCAGTTGGTACTAAATCTATTTTCTTAAAGTGCAGTTTCTTAAGTGCAGTGTTCAGTTCATTGGAACATAGTGCTGGACCTGCATACAGGGTTGCAGAACTGGGAAGCTTTTGAGCTTCACAGCACCCTTCCTCAGGCTATTTGTTTAGCAAGCTTCAGAGGCTTCACAGGGCCCGGCACTGGGAAAATTCATTTACTATGCAAGTTCACTTGTAAATAACTGAGTTAGGTGGACATACTTCCAGAGAAGTATACGTAAGGTTGTAGCCTGAGTAGTCTTGAGTAGCTTTGCTTTCTTTCTTTTTCTTATGAACGATTCTTATTTATGGAACTACCACTGCTCTCAGAGTGAGAATGACTTGAGCATAATTATTATACGTGTTGCAAGATTAGGAAAATCCTTGTAAACATGGTGCAGTTGGGTTGGAGAGTGGATTTCTCCATAAAATATAATGAGGTGAAAAATGCACAGCTGTTAATAAGTTCTCACCTTGAAAGCTCAGAATTACAGCATGCATGCTAGTTAGTCCACTGTAGGCCCTGTTCTGCTGAATGTGCATTGGTCTGATTCTCACCTCTTCTGGCCTTGGCATTGCTGAAAATTCTGCTCCTGCCTCTTCTTCCAGTTTTGCTTGAGGTTATGAGCAACAACCTTGGAGGGTTATACCTTGGGACAAGCAGTCCTAATTCTCACAGGTGTGTTTCTCCTACTGCATGAATGAACTGAAGCATATCACAAGTGCTACATGCACAAGCAAGGTTAGCACAGTTGTGGTCCATCAGAATGGACAATCCTGCGAACAGAGAAGATGAGACATAGGGATGGATGCCCACATCGCATGTCGTCTTCTGTGCAGGCTTCCCAACCACTGAGTAGGTAAAATATCCCCCCTGAAGGGGCCAGCAATCGTTTATCTATGGACATCCCAGCAGGACTAGATTGTCTGAGATACGCGACGTGAAATGTTTTTGGGTTGTCCCAGTATGGAGGATGCTGTGCACTGAAATAAGCGACTGCATTTCTATGGCCGATTGATGGTTGAATACTGTGCCCAGTCTACAGGGAACGTCATTTGGTGGTAGATTACTTGGACATTCATGCGTCTGGAAAGAGTTGGCCATGGTGTGATGACAAGATCTGAGTATAGGACACCTATTGATTCCACAGGGCTACAGAAATTACAGTGGCTGGAGAGGGACAAAGTAATTTGCAGCCAACCGGACCTTTTTGGCTTAGTTGTGTGTGAAGTGCAGAATTGGCTAACCTAGTGAGTTAGAAAACAGATGGGCACCAGAAGGAGGGGTGGATAACCCTGAAGGATGGATAACCCTGGTCTTCTCACTGTTCCTGGGCACGCTTGCTTCTGAGCATCCGAAGGGGTTGCCCCTCAGCCTTGTTTAAGAGGTGCTGTGTCGGTAATGGATTTTCTGATAGGCAAGGGGATGTGTCAAGAGGATGTGAGAGAAAAGAAGAGATGTGAAGTACACTCAGGTGGCCACCTTTTGTCTCGAGCAGTTGTTCCTTGAAATAGATTGTCCAACCGATGTCTTTGATTTTTTTGTTGAAAGGATAGAGATTAGCTGTCCTCTGAGATATGAGAGGGAGGGAGGGAGGGAGGGAGGGAGGGAGGTGTTTGGCATTGAGACTGAAGAAAGAGTTTTGTGAAATGCATGGGCACTGAAAAATTATATTACATTGGAATCAGTGTATTTCTGGAGTCATTTGGTTAACTTCAATTATAATGCCCTGTAGAATTTGGATCTTCTTTGTTGTGACTTTTAATTAACCTGCCTCGCTTGTCTAGGTGGCTTGAGGTCTTATCTCCTTAAAAGCCATTTGCCTCAGTTGTTAAATTTCTCCATCTCTCAGCATGGGACATGCACATGAAGGGTTATGCTTAATGACTTTGTGCATAATGTGGGAGGTGGCTGGTCAGAACATTTTTATTGTTGTGTGCCAACAAGTCACCTCTGACTTACGGAGACCTGGTCAGTGAAAGCCCTCCAAAAAGTCCTGTCCACAGCAGCCACGCTAAACTATTCTAAATTCAAGTCTGTGGCTTCCTTTGTTAATTCAATCCTAGGTGGGCCTCCAGTGAGTCTTGCTTTCTCCTAGTATATCCAAAGTACAACAGCTTCAGTTTTGCCATCTTTGCTTCTAGAGAGAGTTCTGGTTAGAGATCAGGATTTTACCATCTCCTTAAAAACTTGTCATATTCTTTTTGGAACATACACACACATACATGTGAACACCTTTGGAAAAGGTGCTTCGAATGGGTTATCCATTTTTTTTCCAGGGATGAGCCAACAAACTGGAGAAGAAGCTTGCTCATTTCCAGAAAGGGCATCCCAGAGGGAGGGGCCCAGGGGTACTCAAAAGGAGGGTCCTTGGAAATATTTGCTGTATTGGGCTCAATGAATTGCTCTCCATATGCTCAGAGACTCATTCTTTGTTGGTTGAGCTTCTGGAAAGTGCACTGTAGAATAAGAGCATTTGGTGTTGTGGAAGTGCAAAGAGGAACCCATTGGGAGCCCATCTTTTGTATGCTATAGTCTCCTCAGATATATTTGCCCAAGTCTGGAGAGGATGCAGAGATGGGCAGATGACTTGGAAGTTTCATGGTTACCTAATGAAGAGTCTCAGGCAGAGATTCAGCTTGCCTTGGAAAAGGAGGGAGACATTTCAGGGCTGGGGAGGAGGAGGAGGAGATGGAAGTGGGCTTCTTTAGTGCTGTCGGAGAGAGCGGATCAGGTACAAAGTGTCTGGCCTTTCCACTGTCTAGCCCTCATGCAGAAGGAGCTACCATAGACAAAACAACTGGCTGGAAACCCTGCTATTGGTTGAGCTGCTCTGATGTCACAAAATGTTTGTTAGCATTCCAAAAGTTGGTTGGGAAGCAGTTCCTAGGAGAACGTTAGCAAGTTGTACAGGTTCTGCAAGGGCAGTAAGAGATACGTTTGACAAAGGAGGAAATAAAACATGGTATTCAGGCTCTTAATGCATTTGCTTTCTTCTGTGTGTTTCCACCTTAATTCTAGGACATTACCAGCTTGCTTCACACCATCTATGAAGTAGTTGATGCCTCAGTAAATCACTCCCCCAGTTCCAGCAAAACGTTGCGGGTGAAGCTCACTGTGGCACCGGATGGGAGTCAAAAGAAGAAAAGCATTCTGCTGAATCACGCCGGTAAGTGTTTAAAGAGTAATGTCCAGATCAGTAGACATATTATGCAGAGAATTATGCATCAACCAAAGGAAAGTGCCGTAAAACACCTTTGGCCCTCTACCAGTGGCTCAGGTGGAACAGGTTCTTTCAGATCATCTGCTGTCTTTGAAATGGCTGGGGAGTGAACCTTAGACTTTTTTGCATTGCAAGGCATGTCCTCTTAGATAGAGCCACTAACTGGAGAACCAGTCAATGCATGCCAGATCTTTCCTCCACCCACCTCTCCAAGGGTGGCTACATGAAGAATTAAGGGGAGATGACACTGTTTGTTGAACTTTTAAAGAGAGTCAATAATAACGGGAAAATAACATGTTGCTTTTGTGTCATGGGACAGACCTACAAAGCTCAAAGCACCGATCAGAGAGCAAAGCCAACGAAGAACAGAGGAACTGCGAAAAGAAGCAGAGGGGTTCCATCAGGTAAGGTGGAATGAAACTTCCCCCATCTTATGAATATGGATCTAGCCAAAGCAGATATTTATTTAAATTTGTTTCAAGCAGCTATGTCTTCTGCTTTCTTCAGTTTTTGAACTCTAGAGTAAGCTCAGGTCCAAGTCTAGATCTTTAAAGTTCCTCTTTTCCTTCCGCCCAACGTATATACGTGCAGTCCAGTTAAATTGGTGGACCTGCACCAACTCTGGAGTAAAAATGAAGCTAGCTAGCCGCTGGGCAGACAAAGTAACTCTGTTTTGGCCTTTCATGACAGTGATGGTTTGGTCATTAGCCTGGTGTCCTCTCTCTGTTGGACTACAACTCCCAGAATGCTTGTCGCTGAATGCAGCTGAAGGATTCAAGATTGAGGAGGCTAGTCTGAAGGTCTAAACCTGAGTGGGGCTTTAGATCTGAGTTGGGAAGTTAGCGGTGGGCTCCCTTCCAACTTTGATGTGGTGGATAGCAGTGCCTCCTGGTGGCTTTGTCCAGGTTGTCACAATAACACCTCCAAGCTTGGGCTAACATGGACAAGGCCTGGCAAACCAGGTCTTCTCACCTGAGTGGCAATGAAATAGCCCGTTCTTTGCACAAGTGCCTTGTTATTGTGAGATAAATTTTTGTGCTGTGGACTTTTGGTCATTGGCTTGACACCATGGCATGATGATGTGGTCAGCTGCAATGAACTGCCTGCTGGAGGAGAATAAGGGGACATGGAATTTCAGAGGGAACAGACCAGGTCTTTCAGCAGGCCTGGTGGAATGCTCTTGCTTTCCCACGTTAGCTCCTCTACTGAACCTGCTGCTACACCTGCTGGTGGGGATGGCCAAGGTCGCAGGAACCTTTTCCATGAGATGGTGTTCAGCATCCTGACCAACACTCCTCCGTTCCTTAATCTCCATTCCCTTCCTCCGATGGTACTCACAGGGATAACCGCATCTTGGGTGGGTGGGAAATTCCACCTGGAGAAAATGATGTTGGGAAAGGACCAAGTTCTCACTCACCTGTATTAACCCCCAAGGTGTAGCACTGCTGTGAAGGTGCAGTTGGCCATTAGCGGAGAAGCCCATCCACAGGAGGTCCAGCCAAGAATCCGCCAGCACCTGGCCTTGTGCAGTCCTTGCAGCTGCAATCCTGTACCCACTTACCTGCAGAATTCTTCCGGAGTTCAGTTCCGTGAGGCAGCCAGTGCTGGTCCGTTGCTACCTTGTCAACAGATGAGTCCTGCTAATGAACTTAGAGCAGGATTTATAGCAGTAGGCAAGAACATTGCATGGGGAAGATAAATGGTGCTTCTCATGAACCGTCTGAGGGAAAGAATTGTGTGTGCTTTAAAAACAATGTGCAGAATGCCCTGCAGACAGGAGTTTAAAAGTGTTTTGTTTTGTTTTGCTTTGCTTTTTTGCTGGTGTGGCTCAGGGGTGCATCAGTCTCCAGAAAAGTGAAGAGAGAGTGCTCTCTTTCATGCACAGCTGCAGGGATTGCTGCAGCCTCAAAAAAAGTTAGATGAAACAGGCCTATTTGAAGTTGTGTCTCCCTGAAGGAACACGTGCGTTGTGTAGGCTGCCAGTCTGGGAAAGAAGCTTTGTTTCTCCGAAAAACATCTTGTCATGACATTGGCAAAGATTAGCAGAGAGGAACATTTGGCTAAGCCTTGCCTTCCCGTCCTGCCTCTTCCTCCTGTTTATTTGTGCTTTTTGATGTCACTGTGTGGGCAGCCGCACATGGGGCAGGGTGTGTGTGTGTGTGTGTGAGTGTGATGGGATGAAAGCATTGGTTTGAGAATGCCCATTTGCCCTTTCTGTGTGAGACGTTAAGGGCACAATCCTATGCCCCTTGGCCTTGATGCGCACTAGCCTCCAGACTCAAAGGCTTACGTGTGTCCTATGCCTGGTGCGCTCTGGAGAAGCCTTTGTGAGTACTCAGGAGTGGCAGAAGGATGAGCACATGGGGTCCTGGATCAGTTCAACCCTGAACTTTCCCTGGAAGCAAAAATGACAAAACTGTCATACTTCGGACACATCATGAGAAGGCAAGGCCCTCTGGAGAAGACATCATGTTAAGGAAAGTCCAAGGCAGACGATGGGTGGACTTCTGAAATGGGTGAGATGGGTGGACTCCATCAAGGAAGCCACAGTCTTGCGTTTGCAATAGCTGAGCAAGGTTATCAAGGGCAGGATGATTTGATTTGATTTGATTTATACATGTATTTATAGACTGCTTATCACTGTTGAGGCCTTCCTAAGTGTCTTACAGGACAATTTTTGGAGGACACAGTGCATAAAAACAATGCAAATAATTCTATCTCCCCTCAAAATGTTGGGAGGCTGTAAGATTGCATCCTAAAGTAACTTTACATTTGTAAAGCAAAAACAAAACTACTGTGGCTATTTCTGCTGTTTCTCCTTTTTCTACCCTACAGTAGGTGCAGCACATGTAACCTGGAATGGAACCCTAGTGCAGAAGTAGGGGGACTTTTATGATCTGGGTTGGGGTCCTACAACTACTCTGTAGTAAAAATGAAGAAGTAAAAAGATGTAGCTGCTAGACATAATTTTAAAGTAATGTTTGTTACTTCAAATTTTTAGCACCTTTTACTGGGAGTTAAAAAGACAGGTAAAACTTGATGAAGAGTCCTGGGGAACCTGAAAGCTTGTACCCCTCTACAGACATTGATGTAATAGGAGACCTTATCTTCTAATGAAAGTTCTTTCCCCTTTTTATAACGTGCATGCTTAACCTGTGGAATTTTTCCCTGTAGGGCACAGTATTAGCTACTTGTCAAGAATGTAAAGAACAATGAAACACAGTTGTGGATAGATCAAACAACAGTTTTTAGCTCTGGTTGCTAAAACTCAGCCTGCATGTTTATAGTGGGGTGTTTGGGGGGTAACAGTGAGGAAGGCCTTGAGTTTTTTATGTTTCTGGGTCTTTCTCATTGGCTGTTATGGGGAGGAGGATGCTAAACATAATCAGTCTGTGGAAATGACCCATCAGGGCTTCCCTTCTTAAGTTTTCTTGGTATTTCCTGTGCCGTGATGGTGCGGAAAGAGGATGAGTTGCACAGAACAGGAGAAGTGGGGAATAAAGACATCCTGATTTATTTATTGCACGTGAGCGGTAACAGAAATGTCCCTGAAAGGGTCGAGCAGCTTCCTGTATTCTTGTCTCTCGTGTTCTTTGAAGAAATTGTTCACTACGTAGACATAGTTCTGTTGCAAGCAGGGCATCTGATTGTGTGGAATTCTTGGCTGAAACGCTCTTCAAAGATTCTTTCTCTTTCCTCTTTGCTTGTTTGGCTCAGAAAGGGCTGGTATTTCAGATATTCATTCTCAGGAAATAGTTCGGCTATAAATAAAGTGGTGGTGCTGGACTGGGAAGAGAGAGTTGGATGTGCAGGGCTGGCAATGGACGTGGTTTCTCCAACCTGTCCCAGGCCCAATTGGGGAGTGTGGTTTTTACCTTCCAGGATTTGAAGCCTGCCGCCTCTCTCTCATTTGCCTGGCACAATGAGATGTGGGGAGATTGGAGTCATCAGTCATGGTGGGTTGGATGCAGATTTGGGCTGGATCGCCAGTGCTGTCAAAAGGGCTTTCCCAGCCCCCTGGACATGCAATGCTGGGGGTCAGTGGGCAGAAAAGCAGCCGCCGAGACCCCTTGCAAGAACCCGCTCTCCCCGCCCTCTTCCCTAATTCTGAAGCAGGAAGCAGGCAGTTGGCAGCAGCTGGAAGAAGGGGCAAGGGAAGAAGCTGCGGGCAAGCAAGCAAGCAGAGGAGCCGAAGGAGGTGGCCAGCTAGCCAGTAGCGGGCAGACAAGCAGTGGAAGGGGCTGAACAGAAAAGCGCAGAGGAAGAGGAGGAGGAGGAGGAGTGGCAAGGGCAGAAGAAAGTTTGATGAGGATCGCACCAAAGGGTGACAGCAAGGAAGGAGCAAATCCTGAAAACAGACGTGTGTGGCTGAAATTGCCCTGCTACCCATGTGTCCCTGGTCTGCAAAACTATGGCAAGGGTTTCCCCAAGCTCAAAAGGGTGGCCTATCTCTGTGCTACACAGAGAATTACGGGGTGGGTGTGGGGAGCTGTGTTGGGTGGGGTGTCCCCAGAGGGGTCTCCTCTGATCGCAGCCTTTCCTCTGGCAGAAGGCCCCTTCTCACGGGAGGCGGATTCTCTGATGCGAGCCACTAACCGCAGGAGACGCTTACATGGGCTTCCAAAGTATTCAGATTAAGGAAGAACTGTGGTGGACTAGGATTAACTCGGCAGAAGAAACGCTGTGATGTCTATTTAAGCAGAGTGTATATTCTTCCTAGGAGGATCCATACCAAGGCTGTCTAGAGCTCCCCATGGCAATTGTGCGACATTTCCTAACGCATAAAAGGGAACATGTCATCTTTGCACCCCTGGATTGTGTGTGCCTATTAGAGCTCTCAGATATGCACTAGCTCTATCAGATGAGCATTTGAAATTGCCTTGCTCTTGTGCCAAAGCGCTGGTATGTTTAGCCCAGCACCGTCCAGCTGCGAAGTGCTTCCAAGGTCTCCAAGAAATTACTCATTCTGGCCCTCTCCCTGAAGTCCTTTTAATTGGAGACAGGGCCGTCTTAACAGCATCATGGGCCCCGGGCAAAGCAGTGTCCTGGGGCCCCTACGACAACTACAACTACTGTCAATTTTGGAAGTTTTCCCATTTTCCAAGGGTTAACATACACAGATTAGTATGGGGCCCACGGGCAAGTGCCCATCAGGCCCATGCCTTAAGACGGCCCTGGCTGGAGACCCAAGAACTGAACCCAGTGCTTTCATCATGTGACTTAATTTCTCCATGAATGAATACGGAAGCCTTTTCCAAACTGGTTCCATGGAATGGGGCAGCCTTGCCTAGAGGGTGGTGTTTTATACTGCAACTCTCAGCTGCCCCAGCAAGCATAGGCAAGGGCGGGGGATCATGGGTTTGCCATCCTGTGCATCTAGAGAGCACCGAGATGGAAGAGGTTGGAATATGATGCCATAAAGGAATTCCACACTAGGGTTCTGTGGGAGTTCTTGTGTTCCATTCCAAGCAATGTGTGTTCTGGGCTTCAAAACAAGGATTAATCTTGGAATAGAATGCTGATCATAACATGTTTGGCTCCCTGCTCACAGGTACCACCATGCTGAGGCCAGGCCCGAACAAAACGGATGCTATCGCCATTGTGTCGATGAAAATATTGAAAGGAGAAACCACTATTTGGATCTTGCAGGAATAGAAAACTATACATCAAAATTTGGGCCAGGTATGTTATACCTATGCTTTTTATACAAGTTGAATCCCATCCCTTTTATTTGTTTCTTAAAATGGAGCTTTTAGACTTCTAAAAAATATTCTGCAGAATATGAAGAGATTGCTGTAATTAGACTCATGTTAAAATTGCATTATAATAAGATTGTGATAGGCTGAGATTAGATTAGGATGCAGCTTTGAAGGTGACATTTTATCAAGATCTAGCTTCAGGTTATATACTGATTCAGGGAAAATGTGTGAAGAAAGGGGCACAGCAACACCATCCAAATGCACCCATCACTTTCTATTCATGGAAGGTGGCTGTCGGAAGAGAAAAGCATCCTGTGTGCATGTCATTTAGGTTTAGAAATTAGTTTTACTAACAAGGGTTGTCACTTGGATAAAGAATTCCTAGCCCCTTCATCACATAGACAATAGTTTTACCCTTGCATGCACGGACTTATTTTTAGAAGAGGCATAAGGTATCATTTTAGGAGAATAATTCCTCCTTTGTATGCTAAATAATTGTATGCTAAATAATGTATTTTTAAATGCTGTTGATCATTTAAAGGTACATTTTAAGTTGATCCAAGAATTCTAATCATTCATCTAACCAATTCATCACCTACGTTTTCAGCCATGTCTATTTATTTTATTTATATCTCACCTCTCTGCTAAAAAGATAGCCATCAAGGTGGCTAGCAACAAAACTCCAACTAATCCTGATTATTTGAATACAGCTGCTAACTTTTAGCAGTCAGATGAGTTTTTCCTTTCTAGCTCACCTGCCTCTGGGACATAGAAAGAATAAATTTGCATGGTTGATTGTCTTCATCTGTGCTCCACTGATGTCTTGTCATTGTACACCAACATTCATAATTAAGCTTGCCATCCTCAACCCGTTTGCCTCGAATGAGTCCCATCAAAATCAGTGGGAATGACTTTGAGCACACACACATGGACTTGCTGAGAGGTTGTAGGTGACCAGCTCCACTTGTTGCTCCTTAGGGTCTCCTCCAGTGGCTCAGAAACACAACCCACCAGTCCGAGTTGCAAACCAGACAAGATCCCGTTCCCACGAACCGGAAATCTTCCATGCCACCCAGCGAAGGTCGCCGCCGGCTGAACATGGCCACATCAACTTAATGGAAGCCTCCTATGCAAAACTTGCGGAAATACAACAGCGGCTGCGGAGTCAAGACGCGAACAAGCACTTTATCAAGTCTCCCAAGGCTCAGAGTAAAAATGCAGCTTCTGCTAGCACGGGAAGGGTCATGAGGAGTAAACCCATTCCAGGGGCATCCGTACCATTGGCCTCCCCTACCATTCGGGTTGGCCAAAACCTTCCTTACCTGCCCATGCAGTCTCAGCAGACTTTCAAGAAGCACAAGCAGAGGCCAAAAGAGCCTCATCAAGTGTGCAAAACCTTCCAGGCTCCCGGAACAGTTCTGGAGAAGGAGCATGTGAGAGACCTGCCCGCAGTCATCTTGTACGAAGGCCAAGTGGGGCAGATGATTCAGAGACACGAGCACCACCACCATCACGAGCACCACCACCATTATCACCACTTCTACCAGACATGAAACGGACCCACCGACTTCGGGGAGAAAACCATCCTATATGAAGGAAGCCCTTTGCTGCCACTGGGAACGAAAGGCATTGTTCTTATTAACATAATGTTCTGCTAGCACCTATCTTAGGAGTTATATGAAAACACTAAAATTAATGATGATGATGATGATGCTATTAATAATAACAGCCTAACACTATTTATATTATGTGGAACTGTATAACTTACTTTAATAACTTGTGGATTTTATTATTATTTTTTAAAGTTTGGCTTGTACAAACTCTCTCTCGCTCACTCTCACTCTCTCTCTCTCTCGCTCTCTCTCACTCATACACATGCGTGCAAGAGTGAACTGCCAGAGCTATTCCAAGGGGTCTTCACACAAACTCCTCTTTGCATTCAGTGAACATGTGGAGGAGATGCTCGTGGGACCACGTGCTCCACCACCAGAACTCGGTGCTGCCGCCCTGTTGGATGTCCATGTGAAGGAATCATGGGCCTCCAGAATGGGCTCCTACCTTTGAAGAGGGACCGTGTCCAGCCAGGCTGCTTCCCTGAGGGGAGACGCTCGCTGTGCATCCATGTGCACACCCAGAAAACTCCTTTTGGCAAACATCTGACGGAGGGTGGAGCACCGTTTCGGTGCCGGGAGGGACTCGTCCACACGGGTCATGGAACCCCTCCATGCACTGATGCAGCGTGGGGTGGTGGCGGGAAGACCCCTCTCAGTGCGCTTCTAACACATATCCCTTCCCCTGTGATCCGAGAAGAGATGCAGCGATCCGGCTTGTCCCACCCACTGGTGCACTGCGCATGAGCCCGCCATCAGGGGAGCAATGTTTCCAGGTTCTGGACTCCGGGAATACAAACAGCTGCTACCTCTACAAAATTCAGAACTTCTTATTGATTGTATTGTGCTAATGGGGGAGCAGGGAGCGGCGGGCGTGGGGAGGTGTTTTTACTCTGTTTCATTCAAGTAGCCTATTTATGCTGTCCTTTTCACCTCCTTACGAACTCTGGCTTAATATTAATGATGGGGAGATAATTCACTGTATTTGTCAACAGAACTGCAGTTTTCAATTGCTTTTCCTCCCTCCCTCCCTCCCTCTCATGGTCTGCCCTCTATGTATTGGGTAATATTTTAAACAGATATGTTGCTTTTCCTTATTGGCTGATGGAAAACCACCTGAAGGAACACCATCAGGTTAGGAACTCCATGCAAGTTCCATGGAATCCTGGCAACAGAAGAGGAACCTCAGCGTTAGGGATGGGGGAGCACAGCTCCTCCACCCTGTTCACCACCCCTATGCCCAACATTAACTCAGAAGGGCTTGTTAGCATCCTTGGCCACTCGCTGGTTCCCAGCATTCCAAGCGGCACAGCCAGCCATTCCATGCGGCTTCCCAGTTGGATGTCATCAGGTGGGTTGGAGTTGGCTTCAGCTCCCCCTGTGTGGACCTCTCCAGGGTCTTATTGTCCACCAACCTCTCACAGGGTGGTCTGAAGATCAGGGCCAACAAGGTCAATGTCTTTATGGAGTCCAGCTGAGGGTGCCACCTTCCACCACAGCAAGAAAAGCACGTACGACGGCAAAGTATCATTTTTCCTCATTGCAACTCAACAGAGCCCTAAGTTGCCTTTGCTACCCAGCTTTTTCTTTCACTCCCATTTAGTTTTCCAAATTTGTGTGTGTGTGTGTGTGTGCGCGCGCATGCATGTGCACATGTGTCACACAGGCACACACACAAACACACTTTCTTTGTGAGAGAGTTCTGGGAAGTATATGCTTTTCATTTTTAAGTGTTGACAAATATATATTAAAATATAAATATATATAAATATATAAATATGCACACTCTCAGGTACATTTTCTTGTGTTTTATAGAAATCTGTGGTTTTTGACTATTAACGTTTTAATCTTAAAACAGTGACGCTGTAGGAAGGCTATAAAACACCTGTACACGGTCCTTTCCTACCCTGGGGGGGCCTCTTGATTTTGAGTTCTACCACACTTATCACTTCTGCCTGCTTCCTCTCTTAAAAGAACTTCCAGCTCAGTGTTGCTTTCAGTTCCTGCCTCCCACTCACACTTTCCTTCGATGCCACGTTCTCACCATTCCTTCCAGTTCCTTAAACAAAGATAAACCAAGGTCTTGAATGGAGTGGGTAACTTGTGGTCCTCCACATCCCATTAGCCATCAGCGTTGACTTCTTCTGGCTAGGGCTGATGGGATTAGAAGACCAATACATCTGGAAGACAATAAATTACCCACCCCTGGTCTACAACATTATTCATACCTTTGGCTTTAGGATGCAAACCTGGAACAAGCATGCCCAAAGAGTTGTCAACCAAGGTTTTCCTGTTGGGACCACCTGCTGGAGAATTTCAAGCCAAATCAAGCCACTGAAGAAGGAGCAGTTGGACCATCACAGAAACAAGAATAATGTGTGTAGGAGGGAGTGGTTTCTACACCAGTACGTCTTGTGGTTTGTAACCTTTGGGTGTGGAGAGGCTTTGGCTCACCACCGTGTCTCCCTTCCTCATAGCCCATTTCCAAAATGGGCATTCTTTCTAAATCTGAGCACAGTCTTTCCAGGAAACGGCTGCTTACTAGCCAAGATCTAACAGCACGTGACAGCTCACTGTGGGTCATTCAGCCTAGAAGTACCGGGTTGCATATGCATTTCCTGTTTGGTAGGTGTTGGGACGTGCAAACCCAGCAAGAGGTTGTGTAAGTGACCCTAAAACCATGGGCTATGTGAAGGTTATTGAAGCTTCACATAACCTACACTTGCTAGGCTTGCATGGCAAAATACCCTCCCTGGCTGGGGGTTATCTGTTCAAAATGGTGGCCGCATGCCCCGCTGTCCAACCCACTGGTGGCCCCACTGTCAATGGGTAGACAATACTTTCCCATTGGTTCCCATTGGGCCCAAGCACACACTCTCTCAGCATATGAACCATTCTTTCCCCCACAAATCGCAGCAAGCATTGTCTCTTCGTCAGCAAGTGCAGAAACAACCCCCTTTTGGCTTGCATGTACGGACCAGGATGCATTTAATGAGCAGTCCATCCTTGAGAGGCTCAGGCTACGGATGCAAGGCAACATCCCATAGCATTCCACCCAGGAGGTATGGTGATGGCACAAGGAAAGCCTTGTCCTGAAGCACCTCCCAAGAAGGAGGGAATCGAATCGCTGTCTTCTACCTTTGGCTTACTGGCGAAAGGAGTCTGGGATGGCTGGACCCTTGCAAGGTTTGTTGGAGGTGGAGTAGCTCAGGAGCTTTCAGTCTGTCTTCAGCTCTAGTGGAAGTTGGTTTGTAGGCGGAGTCAAGTCGCTGGTGCTTCCGTACTCGGTCACGGAGTTCAGGATTACTTGCTGACCAGAGCAGCCAAGGGAAGCCATGCCTGGGGCCCGTTACTCAAGTTGAGGGTGCTTTATTGGCTTCTTTAGAAGAGGGTGAAAGATGTTGAAAGAGTGGAATGTCGTCGGGTGCATGTGTTTCGTAAAAGCGTTTTGTGTAGAGGTAGGACTGTGACAGCTTTCCCACCCTGGGCTTCCCCTGGCTATGGTCCCGGCCATTTTACAGGCATTGCGAAAGCAACTCTAGATTCCATCAATGCTTGTGGAACCGAACGGGACATTCCGACTGCAGACTGATTATTTGTTAAATACATTTGGGTTTAGCTTGTATTTCTCGTTGTTGCAACATTTTTGAACCATTTCTCTAAAGACTGCGTTATTTCCCCTCCAAGCAAACTCGCATGTTGATCAAGATGGGATGCTCTTGTTGTAGAAGGAAGTGTGGTGTACGCAGAGATGTTAAACATCTGAAGCGAAGACAGTGAGCAATCCGGTCTTGTGGACGGGATACATGTCATTACTTAACTCGTGTCTCGTCCACCTGCCCCCCACCCCAACCAAACCAAACCAAACCAAACCAAACCAAACCAAACCAAACCAAACCAAACCAGGTGCTTTATTCATTTCGCCCTTTCAGAAGCAAAACCATTTTGCAATTATTTTAGCGTATTTTCCTTCTGTCGACCTTCAGAGGGCAAGAAGATGTTTTTAAAGTGTGTTAATCTGTATAATGACTCACTGCTTCTGTTTATTCTTTAAATTTCTAAAGTTCAAACTATATATATATATATATATAATATGTTGAATTTTCTGTATAGAAAATTGGGGAGGTGGATGTTGGTTAGCAATGGCTACTTACCACTGAGTTGTTCTAGTCCAACGCTATTTTGCTGCTTGTTTTATCAATTCCCTATTTTTTCCAATGTATGTGTAATTATGGACTGCAAAAAAGGCATTTTATATGCCTAGTAGAAGGAATAAGCTTATTTATATGATAGTGTTAAATGAAGTCTGATGTATCCAAGTGCTTTTTGTTATACTGCATGCGATCCCATGAGTGTAACACATTCCAGTGGAGAATAGATGCCATGTCTCTCAGTTCCTGAGAAAGCAGTGTCTGGTTTTGTTTTGGTTATTTGCTGGGCATTTCCAACATGCAGTGGCCTACTTGAACCAAGCAGAAGACCTGATAGCTTTGTGAATGGCTAGGGGAGCAGAAATGTTGAAAATGTTTCACGTCTGGATGGATTTCCATGGGTTGAGAGGGCTTTGACCAATACCCCTCTCCCATCAATCCATTTGATTCAAGAGAAACTCGGAAGTTTTGGCTTCTGGCTTTCATACATCAATCCAAGTGTTGTGGTGTATCGTTGGCTGTTAATAATCGAACCTTGCTTAAGTTTTTTCCCCTGGACATGCACCTTTATAAAGAGTAGATTTTAGAGGATGAAGTATGTGCGTGTGGTAGGGCTAACAGTATGTTCTCTGTCAGAACTTAAAAATCAGGAAGTCTTAGGAGAATTCCTGTTATGGCTAGTTTGTCAAGGTACACAGTGATGTGCTATGGATGGTGAAGTTGTCTCCTGACCAAAAGTAGCCAACACATTATGGCCCATCATGGACCCAGCTGGCTGAACGCCTCCCATGGAAACCATCAAACTGTGCTAAAAGTAACAATGTGAGAAGAAGCTTTGCTGGATCACACCAAGGTTAGTTCAACATCCTATTTTCCACTCTGGGCAACTGGGAAGCCAGTAAAGCACAGCCTGAAGACAAGAAATCTGTCTTCAAGCACTGGTGTATCCAGTGGCTTTCTCCTTGGAGGACATCAATGGCCATCAAAACTGGACGCCATTGATAGATGGTTCCTTCATGAGTCCGTGTAATCCCTTTTTCGAGGCCTCTAAGCTAGTGTCTGTCATGGCATCCTGTGGCAGCAGGTTCCTTACTTTAATTCTGTGCTGTGTGAAAAGGCAACATTTTTTGTTTTTGTAGAATTTCCTGCCAATTTGTTCATTAGAGTTTCCTCAGTTCTAAGCCCTGTTTAGGCCTCCCAGACTTGAACAGGGGAAGCATGTGAGATGGGACATTCCAACCACACCTCCTCACTGTGTTTGTCACCCTCAAATTTTGGAGGAGAGCAGTCAGAAGAAGACCCTGTCTGTGGAAACTTTCCATTTCAATCAGAGGAATTTGGTCATCTAGGGATTCTCGGTGGGTCGATGATAACTGTAGCCCCCTGAACTGAGGTTCGACACCCCTGCATTTTTGGTCCCCCCCCCCTCGGATCCATTTTTCCAGAATTAGGAAGTTCCAGTCATTGTGACTTCTCTTCATAGAAGGTTATGCAGCCACCTTTTCTTCTCACAAGGGCCTCCCTGTGTGCAGAGAGGTGTTTTCTTAGTTCCCTTTTTGCTTTGCATGAAGGCTCTTTATCGGTAGAAACCCCCTCCCCAGCCCAGACACAAGTTTCACCACCCCAGGGAGAATCGGGGTTGTCTTGCGTCAAAACTGTGTTCTCCACTCATGGAAATGAAGCTGCCGCTCCCCTTGTTGGCCCTTCTAGGGAGGATGCTATTAAAAAGCGTTGCAGTTGCAGTGAAAGCAAAAGAGATTGCATCAGAGGAAGATAATGGCAACGAATTCTCCTCAACACAGGTGGTGGGGCAGACAGTACACCTCTGCAGTCCCTGGAGGTTTGGGCATTAAGCACCCTAGAGTCAGGTAAATACTGATGGACAACAAGCAAGGTGTGTGGGGGGCGGGGCATGGGAGAACCGGTTGAGCATCACCTGTTCACTTTCCAAAATCGAAATGCGCTCTTGCTTAGTTGTTATGAAATGCAAATCAACTTTAGTAACATGGCATCAGTGTGCTTTTTGTTTCTTTTATTTAAAAAAGTATATCACTTATGTAGGAACATATGATATTTAAACACCGTCTTGCATTTGTATTATGTACATTAAGTGTGAATAACTGATCATGTTCATGGTAGCACAGCTTAATGTTCTGGGTTATTTTTTATTTACAGCACTCCTAAGTCTCCATGCCATTTTTGTAAAAAAGAAAGGAAAAAAACCTTTGCTTTTCAGTATTTTGTATAGTTAATATAGATGGTTTTGACTAAATGTTTTATTTATTTAATAGCAAAACTGTGCCAAGAGAAACTCCTGTTAATTAAAAATTTACTGGTTCAGACATCTCCCCACCCCTCATTCTTTTGTGGATTTCCGTGTCATCACACTTTGCTGCTTGTTGTATTTTACTTTGTTTCTGTTCTGGCCTCTTTGAAATGTGAGGGATTTATTTTGGTTATGCGGTGGAGGAACTCCACTATCCTGGCAACCCTCTTTTGGAACTTCGGAGCACCTGGCTGCCACCCGTTGGCTGGGTCCGGTGGAGGGAGGCAGGGAGGGCCGAAGAAGCTCGAGATCTGGTCAGCACCTCGAAGGCGCTGCTTGCCTTTGGTTTCCCACCTCAGTGGCAACAGTCAGTTGACTGTATCTCAGTTTGAGAGCTGGATGCTTCTTACAAATCTGAGGCAGGGTTTATTAGGGGGGAGAAAAGCATGGGGCGTCCCCCCCCCCACACATACTCCCATTTGCCAACTTCGTTGGCCTATTTTCCATCCCTAGAAAGCACGTGTTTTTGTCTCCATGACGTAGCATTGCTATTTCAGATCCTGGGCTCTACCCTGAGGGCCGACACAAGCATCTGGCTGGTTTTCCCTTGTTTCCTTGTCTTAGACCCTGAAGCAATAGTTTCCAAATTGCACCGAATTTTAATTAGTCACCCTCCCCAATCAAATGAGCTGTTCAGCTGCGGCAGGTGTTGGGCTCACGAAACAGCAATGACTGTTTGCAAAGACATCCTGGCCAAAGTTTGGAGTGGAATATTGAGTGGGTGCTTTGAGTTGTCATGGGTCCTTCTTGCTAAATATCTTTGCCATATTTATCTTTCTCCTGGCTGTGGCTACCAAGATGCTGACGAGCAAAACCTTTGTCATAAAACATCAGAGCTCCCAATACATGGATTGGATACATTCCGCCATTTTTACCACATATTCTATCACACATATGTCCCCAACATGTGCTAAAATTCTTTCTCCCGTTTAGGGTAATTCCAAGCAGAAGGTTCATAATTAGAATGCATTGCTCAGAAGGGTTTTATTATATTTTAATTTTGTCCTTAACTGATTTTCTGCAATAAAAGAAAAGATCAAAGAATCTGTGCAAAAACACGGGAAAATTAGGTGTGCAAGACAATGGCTCTTGGATCTTCCCCAAAACATTCCAATGAATGAGGAAAAGTAATATGGAAAAACTCTTAGCGACAGGCCAGAGATGGTCAAGCGATCCTAGGCTGACTTTTCCTGGAGTACTTCAGCCGCTTGTCATTCTTGTTTCTGTCTTTTTGACTTTGTAACAACAACAAAAACTCTGCCACCAAAACATTTTAAAACTCCCCATCCACTTGAAAAGATCCTGAGTGAAGTCTAGTTTACACACTTATTTCCAGAATTTCTGCACCACTCCCTATTCCAGTATGGAAATTTTTCTGCAGTGAAGAATAACAGATACAATGGACAGAAGACTAAAACAGTATGGTAAAAATCAAAACAATAAACCCGTGGCCAATTAGTTCAGGAAGGGTTCCTGAGCTAAAAGTGTTTTCAGCAGGCGAGCAAAACAAGGCAACACGGATGCCTGTCTGACTTCCAGAGGCGGGGAGTTCCAACGGTATGGAGCTATCACACTGAAGAGCTTTCTCTGGACGGGCTCCAATCAGCCTAAACGTCTGAGTGGAATACCAGCCAGGGACCTGCCTTCCAAGGACTTTAGGGACCGGGCAGGTTGGAAAGAGAAAAGGTGTTGTCGCACATGCAGTAGGACCCTGAGGTGCCAGAACAGGGTCATCAATGGGATTTACATTGGCTTCTTGCACATGGAACCCCCACAAATAGACAATCTAGCTCAGCAGGGAACGTGCCAGTCTAAATCTTCCTGTTCTAATAGCGTTGCAGGAGATTATTATTTTCCTTATATAATAAAAGCACACACAAACACTAAGTACCCCTGCAGGCCTCAGGATTGTGTGTGTCATTTTACTACACATGAAGAGTAATCAGACCTTATCTGCTCATCAGTTCTCCTCTATGATCGATGAGTTTTTGTACCACACTTTTCATCAAAAGTGTGTGTGTGGGGGGGGGGTCTGTTTTCCCTGCCGCCTCCACCCCGTCCACTAAATCCAACCGCTTATGATCTCCAGCAGCCAATACCCCTTTCCTAATGTTCCAAAGGGAACGTTTTTGTCTTGCCGTTGGGGTGCGCCCGCCTCTTCACCCCAGCCTGCCTCGAGTGCCACCGGCACTAATGTGCAGTGCGACTACAGCCTTAGCAGGAGCAATTTCAAGGAGCTGGCAGATTTCAGAAAGTAGCAAGTAAGACAAGGATGGAGGGGGAGGGAGATAAACCTTATTATGTTTCTTTGCCAAAGGAGAAAAGAAACGATATTGACTTAAATGTGGGAAATTTAAAAGGGGCCATATGTTCTCACTTTCTGCTTTGTTTCTAATAGATAGACAGAAATCTTTGAAGTGTGGATTGGCTCAGTGGGGTGTTTGCCTCTGCAGAAAAAAGATGCTAAAAGGAGGATGTGAAGGGGCACATGAAACTCTATTAGCAATGCAACAGCAGAGTGAGAAAGGCAAATCCAGTGATAATGTACATCTGTTTCATGGAGTTTATAAGCTTTGAACATTTTTTATGTGCTGATAAGTGGATCCTTTTCTTACCATAACTTAGAACTTCAAAGAAGATTGTGTGGATAATGCAAATTGCTGAAATATGAGATTTTCCTACAAAGAGGTTTTCCCCATAAAAAAAGGAGAAGAAAAAAGGGGGGAGGAAAGAATTAAGGCTAATTGATGCCACAGTCTTTTATGTGCAGTGTAAAAACTTGACAAAAATTGATTTTTATTTTTTAAGGACATTGATGGAAAAATACGTTGCGGCTGGGGTTGTCCTCCCACTTTGTGGGCAAGGGTTAGGGTCTGAGAGGGGCGTCTCTAAGTTGGAACATTTGTCTCCGATATCAGCAAAGCAATCATAACGTAGCATAAATTAAGATACATCGCCGAGCTGTTAATGTTATCAAAGTCTGTCATGTCAGGGGAACATTTGGAAACCACGAGAAGAAAGTAGCTTGAAGCAGTGTGAATGATGTTACAGATTTCGATGGACTGCCAGCTTCATCCCTGTAATAAGCCACAGGTCTGGGGCTAGCAAAGATCTTTGCTGTTAGCTCCTGCCAGTTCAAGTGGTAGGTTGAAGGGAACAATTAATCTGTGGAACTCAGTGCCACAAGACGTCACAGTAACCCCAAATGTGTAGCATTCAAAAGTAGTAGATATTCAAATGACAGGTATTTCTATCATATCTACCAGGGCTAGACAACCAGGTGACTTCCAGTTGATTTGGACTACTGCTCCCAAAGTCCCAACCAGCATGGATGATGGTCAGGAATGATGGCAGTTGTAGTCCAGGCATCTAGAGGGCATCAGATTGTCCACCCCATATATATGCTTTGGGTGGACTTTTCAAATACCTGAAAGGTGGTCACACAGAGGAAGGCCAGGATCTGTTCTCCATTATCCAAGAGTGCAAGACAAGGAATAAATGGGTTCAAGGTGCAGGACATTGGGAAGAACTTCCTGACTGTCAGAGCAGTATGGCAGTGGAACCAATGACCCTAGGGAGGTGGTGGGCTCTCCCACACTGGAGACACTCAAGATGCAACTGGACAGCCATCTGAGAAGGATGATTTCACTGGGAGTCCTGCAGTGAGCAGGGGTTGGACTCAATGGCCTCATAGGCCCCTTCCAACTCTATTGTTCTGTCATTCTATGATCTCCATCTATCTATAGAGAGAACAGACTTAATTCTTCCAATGTCGGCCCTCAGATAGCTCAAACGGCACCACCCATGAGCAGGCGGTCTTAGCAGGCCTGGAGGAAAGCAGCAATACTTTAAAAAATGGATTCAGCAGAAATTGTTTTTTAACAAGCACCTTTAGGAATGGACCCACCATCCTTATTGAAGACTGAGCATGCTCAGTGGCCACGGAAAGCAGACGAGGGGGCAGGGAATGGAGAAGGAGCAGCTGCAAAGTTGAGCAGAAGCATTGCGTGGAAGAGTGTTTGGTTGCAGTACCACCTGTGCAAAGCTGAGAGCCGTCATGACTTCTGAACATGAAATCTGTGCTCAAAGGCAGGACATGTGCTGATTATTGGCTGAAGGTGAGATATAGCCATCACTTCTCAATGCACTACATCCCATTGAATATTGGATTTTGGATACATCCCATTGAGACCAGGGTGGAATAAAATTGACAATAGCCAGCTGGCCAGCTGCGCTTCAAGGCTGGTATTAAACACGGTGGATCTCCAGTTTGATGTCAAACCAGCTTAGGGTTCTGGCACCAACAAGCGGCTGGGTGGCAGAAGTTGATGGGGATAGAACCAAGGGGTACACATAGGCAGGAGGTGTTTCCAGATGGAGAGAATCAGAAGGCATGGTGTATCTGTCCCGCCTTTCTTGGGGATGGGTGTGGGAGAGCAAAAGATGGAAGAAGCCATTGGAGAATGAGGAAGGGGTGCATGAAGAAGATGGTGTTATCTGCGCTCTCCCACCCACCCCCTGGAAAATTGCGCAAACAGTGCAGGACAGTGCTGGGATAAAGTCCTCACCTGGCAGCACCTGTGTGACTCCTCATTGAGATGACCTGCAGCACTAGGACTGTGGATGCTTCCTGTCTGAGCTGGGACTTGGTCAGGGCAGCTCCTCTGCCCTGGCACATCAGGTGTTTGTGACGGGCAAGCATCAGGCTCTCCTTTCAAGGGTGCTGAATCAGAAACGAGGCGGTGCCCAGTCCCCACCAGCAGGCTGTGCCAGGTGGCATCCCAGCCGAGCTTGCCTGGATGGGGAGGATGCAGTAGGAAGCGGGGCATGGTATTCCTGCCATCTGGCTTAGGAAAAGGAACTGCAGAATCTTGCTGGTGAATTGGATTCCCAAACGGCAAGCAGCACATTCTGCAAAAAGCAGAATGTGCTTTTGGTTTCTTGATAGGCTCAGTTCTTCAGGCATGCCCTTGAGAAAGTAACAAAGAACAGGCAGCGTAGTTTGGCTTAGCATCTGCCAACGGGTCTGCCATACCTTCGGATGCAGCAGACAGGTATCACCCACCTGCTACTGCCACCTGAATAAGGACCTGCTGTAGATGCGGGAGAGGGAAGCCCATGTCCTTGCACATTTCAGCTTCCAATTCCCACTGTCAGCAAGTCGAATGGCAGGGGAGCATGGGAGCTGTGGGCCTAAACATCTGGAGGCCCAAGAGTTGCCTTGCCAGTTTGCAGGAACGCAGAAGCCCTGCGGGATCCAACCAAGGGCCTGACCAGCCCAGCCTTCTGTTGCTACAGTAGCTGACCTACTGCCTACGGGAGCACCACAGACAGAGCCTAAATGCAACCAGACCGTCTTGCTCGTGTTCCTGGCAACTGGCATTCCCAGGCACGCTGGCTCCAATTGTTATTTGTTTGCATTTATCACATTTGTCTGCTGCCCATTAGCCAAACTTCTCCGGGCTGCTGTTCACAAAGCAAAACTTAAGAGCATCAAATACAACGATACCTTAAAATATAATATAGAAACCTTATCTTTAAAGCTGAGTAACTTCTAACAGGGTTAAAGACAGCCAAGGTGCAAATATCGGAGGAGGAGGAGGTGGAGGAGGAGGAGGAGAAACCAGATCAGAGTATCTGAATTCCAAGGCAGCAGTCAGAAGAAGAAGCAGGAACGAGTTCTTTAGATGAGGAGCAAGAAGTGCTGGGGGTCAAGGACCGTAGGGCCTGACAGGATCGGCCAGTTGAGGTCGGTTGATGGAAGGCAGTTGAGGTTCTTCAGGACATGCTTCAGCGTTGATCGGGCTCTGCATCAGATTTAGCCCTGCTAAGCAAGCCATAGATTAGCTTTGCTCAGCCTCAGCCATCACCTCTAAAGTGAGAGTAAGGATAGTCTCCCACCCACAGAGCTGCAGTGATGAAAAAATGGTTTTCAGCACTGGTCCGTGGACTTGGTGTTGGTCTGTGGGAGATTCCCGGCTGGTCCGTGGGGAGGCCGCATCCTGCTAGCCGTAGACTGGCACGGGGGCTGGCTGTGCTCCACCACCTCTTCCTCGGAAGGCATTGCGATCGTGGAGGGTGCCCTAGTGCCACTGCGGGGTGGAGAGAGAGCTCGGTGGGAGCCAGCTGGGAGCCACACTGTGCCAATTTTGGTATTTTGTCCTTTTGTTGGTGATTTTGTTGCTCAGTTCTTGGTTATTTTGGAGAATTTTCATTTTTTTGGTATTGTGTTAGGAAGCTAATACATAGGACGCTGCTTTATGTGTGGGGTGCTTTTTGTTTCTGCCTCAGTGGTTCCCAAGGTGGCTTCCTTTTTTTTTTGGCCAGTCCCCAGCTGTGGAAAGGTTGAAAACCACCAATGCAAAATAAAGACTGGAGCTCCAGTCTAGACTTTACTCCTCTGCAAACCGGGAGCTTCTGCACACCATGGCTACCCATTCACTTCAGTGGAGGGAGCGTTGGATATGCACCCCAGAACTGACACAGAGCAGCCTCCTTTGCTGAAGTTATTAAAGGATCCTGTGAGCATCATGCACGGATTGACTGTGCGCAATGGCAAACCTCCAAAACCAGAGACAGGAGTGCCTTGCGTTATCTACATCCAAAGTTCTATATAAAAACTTTTTTTGTCTTAAGTGAAAAGCTTTCAAAGACTTGGTGTAACAATGTTGAATGTGTTGATGATATGGTGGGAGGAAGGAATTCTTTCTGAATCCTGGACAGTGTCCCTTTTGAATCGTATGCCTATAAAATCATCCAAGCTTGTGTCACGAGTTATAAACACTGCCGGATGGAACACTGTAATTGATTTTAGTTCTGTGTTTGTAAAGCTGGCCAGACTTAGGTTGCAAAGATCAAAGCCGCTGGCTCACAAAAGCTCTCTTCCCTTCTGCACCCCCTTCATCTCTC